>JAJIBD010002070.1:0-282388 GCA_021461705.1 Cryptotis parvus
AAATAAATCAGGTTAGGAGAGTTCTGCAGCCGATCTGCTGGTTAAGGATGGAGACAAGTCTGAAACTTAAGGAGGGATGCACTCCACTCTCCAAGTTATCTGGAAATCAACCTGGAATTTGTGGCCTCTCATCTTCATTCTGTGTCTGTACATATATTTACCGCTCCATAACTTTTCATAAACAAAAACAACTATCCTATGTAGGTTCCTAAATGTTGGATGACAGGCCTAGCTAGCTTGGAGCTTTGATGTTTAATCTATTTAATCTATTTACTCACAGTTTAATCTATTTACATGTTCTTAAGCCAGGGTTCATGCTAATGAGACCTCTTTTGTGTAAACACAGATGGAGGGTGTGGCAGTTACAGAAGTCACCTTGACTCTGAATGAGTAACTTCTGAATTATCATTATATATTTACTATGACTTCTATGTTATCTAGATTGGGCACAGCTCCTCTTTAGACCCACTGGTTGTAGCACGGTTTAGTTAGAATTTATCAGGTGACTACCACCTTGGCTACCTTCACTATTGTTTAAGATTATAGGAAGGATCATACTAGTTTTCCCTCAAGAAGGCAAGAGTGACCATTTCAGTATACAGAGAACAAGATACTCAGAATCATCCTGGTGCAGATAATAAATAAAAAGAACCTTGTGGGTACCATCTACATGAGGCTTCCTTGACTACATGAAGCCCATTAAATTAGAATGTATTACTTTATACCAGTCCCCCATCTCCAGTATTTCACATAAGAGATAATCTTGGAAGAAGGGATTAGTCCTTGACATAATCATTAGATTAGAGTATAGTAGGGTTTGGTACCACCCTAATTCACTCCTCTATTCTCTAGAAGCTGTCTAGTTGATCTTTGTTGACAGGATCCTCCCTCAATTTAGGATTACTTTTATGTGTATAAGGGTATTGACTTGAGGTACTGCATCCACTATGGTGAGATCTACTTTGGTGGAACTTTCTCTGGTAGGATCCTCTTTGGTGGGAGACTTGGGCCCTCATGCATGGTCTAGGTTCTGACCAGAGCTAGAGGTCTTTCATTGTATTGGATTGTGGTGGTAGATCTTGCTCTACTATTAAAAGCCTTTTCTAACTGCATTGGGTTAGAGAGTCTTTATCCATTCCCCAGCGGCCTCTGAGGTAGAAAATTTCTGTCTTGATATTCTTGGGAACCCCAGTGGCTCCCCTGACATGTAACCATACAAAAAATATACAATGAACACTGTCACTGTATCACTGTATCACTGTCTTCCCATTGTTCGTCGACTTGCTCGAGTGGGCACTAGTAACATCTCCATTAGTCCTGTCACAAGAAAGTGCAACCCCAAGGGCATCTACTTGCTACAGGGACAGGAGGAGCCCGAAACCATTTTTCAGGTTATGGAACTGAGGTCCATAATAGTTACTAGTCTTTGGCATAAAAAGTAAATAAAACACGGTAGCTTGCCAGGCTTTACCGTGTAGGTGGAATAGTCTCAGTAGAAGGCTCTCAACCCAAGCATTTACTGATGAAACTTAAAAGGGGAAGATCAGGTTTTCTCTTGGATGGAGCTCTGAGGAACCATGGAGTCTGGATGTTGAGAGTGACTAACTGCATGATGTGTGGTTTGTTCTGGCTTCTTGCCAGGCTTACTGGTATCAGTTAAAACATGTTTATAACTGTTTACTATGTATAACTGTGAAAGAAATTGGGAAGAACCTTATGCAAAATTCAGTATCCTATAAAAATATCACACGCCGCTTTGTGGCCGCACACCAAGGGATATGTGGGTCTGGTGTGAGTGGGTCTCTCTCTTCCGGGACAACTGGCATGGAGGTGGGAGGAAAGGGCAGGGCCCAAAACTCCACTCCAAGTCCGTCTGGCCAGCATGGTCACTCCCCGCTCATGAGAGCAAACCCTTGGAGCAATGTTGGACTTGGCCAGGGGATGGCCAGCCCTGTACCAGGAAGTCAGCTCCATGGGTTGCTTCCACATGGGGCCGGCTGAGCAGCACAGCTGTGGGTCTGAAGTGGATGGATCTGGATCTCTTCCGGGGTTGCAAATTAGCTGAGTCTGGCTTGGGTGGGTCTCTCTCTTCCGGCAACCCCTGAAGAGATCCAGATCCATCCACTTCAGACCCACAGCTGCTGAGGGAGAGCCCACCGCATCTGCAAGGCAAATGCCCTACCTGCTGGGCTATAGCTCCAGTCCCTTTATTTGCTTTTAAAGCATTGTATGTGCACTCACTTACTTTCTGTTCTGTGCTGAGGAGCAAATGCAGGTTCTGTAAGAAAATCCAGGTCCTCAGCATGCAAACATGGACTCAGTCCATTGAGCTCTGTGTCCAGCCCTTTTCTTTCTTGTTGTTTTTGTTCATTTATTTATTTATTTATTTAGTGAGACTTAGTAGTATTCAGGGCTCCTGGCTCTGTGCTAAGGGTTCAGTGATAGCTCTGGGGGCTGTGTAAGGTGCCGGGGATCAAGCCCAGGTTAACTGTGTGTAAGGCACACAGTCCTGTTCTACTCTCCCCAGCCACTGGTATATTATTACTACATCACCTACGCTATTACTGTGGTCATACTTTATAGAGACCAATTCAAGCAAGGTAAAAGGAGAAATGCATTTCAAGGCTGTAAAAATGTTTCCTGGAACCTGGATTTGTCAAACTTCTTTAAATACATGAAGAATAAAAATCCAAGTTAAAGGGGCCGGAGCGATAGCCCAAAGGGCAGGGCATTTGCCTTGCATGCGGTCTGCCCATGCCAGCCAGGGTTCGATTCCCGGCATCCCATATGGTCTCCCGAGCACCGCCAGGAGTAATTCCTGAGTGCAGAGCCAGGAGAAAGCCCTGAACATTGCTGGGTGTGACCCAAAAAGAAAAAAAAATCCAAGTTAAAGCAAAATAAACAGAATTCCCTTAGGTCACATCATTCCAGTGGAATAGCTGAGATAGTGAATATTTGAAACCAAAATCTAAAAACATAGCATCAGAATTTAGTTTTTCACTTGGCATTGGCTGTTTTCCTTGCTTTCACTAGAACCTCAAGCAAATCCTTCTCTCTGGATGGTCCTCAAATGTTAAATTATTTAAACTCAGAATATTTGATGTCGACATTAATGAACAACTCTACATAATGTTGAAGCAGTATAGAAGCCAACCAGGCTCAGTAAGTGAAGTTCCCTCACTAAGCATATTTGACCAACTGGTAAAAATGATCTAAATAACCTCTCTGATAAGAAATTTAGAATGGTACTGTTAAGGATGCATAAGGAACTCAAAGATACAACATAATACACTGCCAATAAAACAGTATATGAGAGCTGAAAGGTGAAAAATAGAAATTAGACCACAAGCATAATCATCACTTGTCACTTGTTACTTGTCTTTCCATTGTTCATCGATTTGCTTAAGTGGGCACCAGTAACATCTCCATTCGCTGGGAATGAGGCCCATTATTGTTACTACTTTTGACATGTCGAATAGACCACAGGTAGCTTGCCACTCTCTGCCGTGGCTCTGGGTTTATCCAAGGGGCCAGTCTTTTTCTATGTCAGACCATCAACCATCCAGTGTCCACAGGGCAATGGGTGTAGACAAGTCTGGGGAGATACCATGATCAAGCATAATAATAGGTCTGACAAACTTGGTATGTGAAATGAAAAAATTTATGGCATGACCTCAACTAGCAGAAAACAGCAGAGAACAGCTGAGGATGGAATCTTTGAGCTTAAGGATGATGTGCGGAGAATCTTTATACAAGAGCAGAAGATGCAGAAGAACCTCAAAATAACCCAATAAATAACAAGATAACATCTGGATGAAGTCAAGAGGAATAACCTAAGAATCTTTGGGGTCCAAGAGGTACATGAAGAAAACCCTGATCCAGGAGGCAAGAAGGCTACCAGCAAAAAGAAATACAAATAAAAGTATCTCAAGGCACATCCTAATCAGAATGACAAATACCATAGAAAGAGGTAGAATAATAAAAGCAGCAAGACCAAGAAGGAAAGTGCTTAGAAAGGAGCATCTTTAAGATTCACAGCAGACTTATAAGATGAAGCCCTCATGCCTGACTATAGTAGTGGAATAGCTCAAGTTAAAAAAATTCAATGAAGCGAATGCCTCACCAAGAGTACCCAACCAGAATCTTATTCAGAATTGAGGGAACAATACACAACCCCTGAGATAAATAAAGAACTTAATAGACTAAAAACCATTGTTTTAAGAACAAAACGGGCTGCTTTAACAAGGCAAACCCCACAGGCATACCAATGTCCTACATGTGATGGCACAAATACCCATGATAATAATCTCTCTCAATGTCAATGGACTAAATGCACCAATCAAGAGGCACAGAGTGGCAGGATGGATTAGAAAATTGAACCCAACACCATTGCCTGCAAGAAGCACATTTGAAAACCAAAGGCAATTTCTTTGAAGAATGTCATCGGTATCCTCATAGGGACTGCATTGAATCTGTACAGAGCTCTAGGGAGTATTACCATTTTGACAATGTTGATTCTCCCCATCCATGAACAGGGAATGTGTTTCCATTTCCTTCTGTCCACTTTTATCTCTTGGAGCAGTGTCTTGTAGTTTTCTTTGTACAGGTCCTTTACATACTTGGGTAAGTTGATTCCTAGGTATTTGATTTTCTGTGGCACAATTGTGAATGGAATAGTTTCCTTAATATCCCTTTCTTCTCTTTCGTTATTTGTATATAGGAAAGTCACTGACTTTTGGGTGTTGATTTTGTATCCTGCCACTCTACTATATGCGCCTATTGTTTCTAGGAGTTTTTGGTAGAGAGTTTAGGGTTCTCTAGGTATAATATCATGTCATCTGCAAATAATGATAGCTTGACTTCTTCCTTGCCTATCTGGATGCCCTTGATGTCCTTTTCTTCTCTGATTGCTATGGCAAGTACTTCCAGTACTATATTGAATAAAAAGAGGTGAGAGTGGGCAACCTTGTCTTGTCCCCTGATCTCAGGGGGAAGGCTTTCAACTTTTCCCCATTTAGAATGATGCTTGCTGTGGGTTTTTGGTAGATGGCTGTAACTATCTTGAGGAAAGTCCCTTCAATTCCCATTTTCTGGAGCGTTTTAATCATGAACGGGTGCTGGAACTTGTCAAATGCTTTTTCTGCGTCTATTGAAAGGCTCATATGGTTTGTTGACCAAACGCTCCTGAAATTTGTATGGAACAATAAACCCCCAAGGATAGCTAAAGCAATCCTCGGGAAAAAGAAGATGGGAGGCATCACCTTTCCCAACTCAAACTGTACTACAAGGCAGTAGTAATTAAAACAATAAGGTATTGGAATAAAAACAGACCTGTGGACCTATGGAATAGAATTGAGTATTCTGACACCCAACCTCAAACACATGATCATTTAATCTTTGATAAAGGTGCAATGAGTCTAAAATTGAGTAAGGAAAGCCTCTTCAACAAGTGGTGTTGGGAAAACTGGGCAGCGACATGTAAGAAAATGAATTTGGACCTGTGTCTAACACCATGCACAAAAATCAGATCAAAATGGATTAAAGATCTCAATATCAGACTTGAATCCATAAAGTACATTGAAGAAAATATAGGAAAAACCCTCCACGACATTGAAGCTAAAGGCATCTTCAAAGATGAAACATCACTAACAAAGCAACTAGAAGAAAAGATAAACATATGGGACTACATGAAACTAAAAAGCTTCTGCACCTCAAAAGAAACAGTGACTAAGATACAAAAGCAGTCCACAGAATGGGAAAGAATATTCACCCAATACCCATCTTATAAGGGGTTAATATCCAGGATATATCAGGCACTGGTAGAACTTTTACAAGAAGAAAACAAACAACCCCATCAAAAAAATGGGGGAGAAGAAATGAACAGAAACTTCAGCAAGGAAGAAATTCGAATGGCCAAAAAAACATATGAAAAAATGCTCATCATCACTAATCATCAGAGAGATGCAAATCAAAACAACAATGAGATACCACTTTACACCACAGAGACTGGCACATATTCTAAAGAACAAGAACAACAAGTGCTGGCGTGGATGTGGGGAAAAGGGGACACTCATCCATTGTTGGTGGGAATGCCGGCTGGTACAGCCTTTCTGGAAAACAATATGGACATTCCTCCAAAGACTAGAAATTGAACTCCCATTTGACCCAGCCATACCACTCCTGGGAATCTACTCTGGGAAGCCAAAAATACGCAGCGGAAACACCATCCCTACTTTTATGTTCATAGCAGCATTATTCACAATAGCCAGAATCTGGAAGCAACCCGAGTGCCAGAAAATCGATGACTGGATAAAAAAGCTTTATCTACACAATGGAATACTATGCAGCTGTTAGAAAAAATGAAGTTATAAAATTTGCCTACAAATGGATGGACATGGAGAAGATTATGTTGAGCGAAATTAGCCAGAAGGAGAGAGACAGATACAGAATGACTGCATTTATCTGCATAACATAAATATATAGGTACATATTATGATACCAATATCCAAGGTCAAGTGAAACATATATCAGGAGGTCTTGTCAAAGGTGGAAATTATCACAAACGTGTGGGAGTCAGAGGTTAGGTAAGACAGAAAATGGAACAGGGTGCTAATAATTGTCGAGGGTACTAATGCCAACCTAGAACTGAGCATTAAATAGAGGCAAAAGGATACACATGACAACCTTTTAATGTATGTTCTGTAATCCATAGTCTGGAAGGGAAGGAAAAGAGAAAGAGAGAGAAAGGGAAAGAAATAAAGAACCTGCCATGGAGGTGGGCTGGGGAAGGGGGAGGGAACCGGGGATGTTGGTGGTGGGAGATGAGCACTGGTGGAGGGACGGGTGCTAGAACACTGAATGACCAAAACCCAAACATGAACTTTTTAATTGTATATCTTTTTATTTGTATATCTCACGGTGGTATAATAAAATACTTAAAAAAAAACAGAAAAAGAAAACCAAAGGCAAATACATACTCAAAGTCAAAGCCTGGAAAACAATTCTTCAATCAAATAACTTCCTCAAAAAAAAGCTGGGGTGGCCATACTAGTATCAGACAATATAGACTTCCAGGCTGAAAAAGGTTATATGAGACAGTGGAGGCCATTTATTAATTATCAATTGATCTGTAAATCAGGAAGAACTTACATTCCTAAATGTATAGGTACCTAATCAGGGACCAGCAAATACTTAGAACAACTGCTAATAGACTTGAAGAAAGACATTGATAGCAACACAATTGTATTTGGAGATTTCAATACCACTTTCTCATTTCTCAATAGATTAAGCAGACTAAAGATAGCAAGCAATAATTTTTTTGAGGGAATAAATAGAAGAATGGGTATATATACACACATATATGTATATATATATGTATACAATCACACACATATATATGTTAATTCAGCTTTTGAATAAACATATATATATCTATATATGTTCATTCAGCATTTTCATATATATGAATTTTCATCCCCCAAAAGCTGAGTGCACATTTTTCTCTGGTGCACATGGGATGTTCTCCAAGGTAGACCACCTGCTAGACCACAAATCATATCTCTATATATTTAAGAGGACAAAATTTTATCAATTATTCATTTCAGAAAATGATGCACAACAAAAAGTGACTCCAGAAAAAACAGATAACCAAATCAAACACTTGGAAATTGAACAAGTCATTACTGAACAGCCAGTGGCTTAGAGAGGAAATAAACAGATTACTGGGTAATAATGAGAATGAGAAATAAGCTACTGGAACTTGAGCAACACAGCTAAAAGAGTGATAAGAGGAAAGTTTATAGCTTTGCAAGAGTTTATCAGGAAGGAATAAAGGGCCCACTGTTGCAGGACTCCCTAAGGGCCGCTGCATCTGCTCTGGATTGCCTCCCGCAAATCACTCCTTAGATAAGGGGGTAGTCTAAATGTGGCAGTTTATCCGACCATGTATGCTGTACTAGCTGGTATAAATATTCTCCCATGCTACCACAATCATCGTGGGACTAGCTAGATCTTACCAGCATATTTGCCTGGCCACGTAGGACACCTAAGTAATTAGACCAGAGAGAAATGCTGTTTGCTTCCAAGCAAACAAGCATGGCTCCTTGATATACTCAAAGGCAACTAAAATATAAAACTACAATGAAGTAGAGGAGACTTGTGAAGGCTTGGAGAAATATTTAACTGGCATTGGTGTTGGTCTTTGGCACAGAGACATGCCATCTCAGAAACCCCCTTCTCTACACTACAAAGGCATTCCCAAGCAGATTTCGGCTCAAAACATTAGCACAGTAAAGGCCCTAGGTGAGGTGCAGGGAGGGATTACCTAAGGGCATTGGACCCTCCCTGCTTTCCATAACAGTGGGAGGAAGGTCTGAGTTACAGGGATATAAACTAGCCAGTTCCCGCTCTCGCTTCCCTTCTTCCTTGTGGGATCTCTCCTTGTGAGCGTTCATTCCCCTTGGAAGCTTTTACACGTGGTGGTCGCCATCTTGGCCTACACTTGGCTGGGGTTCTAGCCTGGAATCCTAAGCATCGGGTTTTTCCTTTTGCTGATTTGTATGCCTGAACCTGTGATAAGTAAAGCCTTTTAAAACTGCATCGGATTCCTGAGTTTTCATCCGTTCCTCGCCGGCCGGAGGTAGAAGGGAACTTCGCTTCCCGGCACTGTCGGGGGACCCTGGCGGAGTGCCCCGACAGCCCACAAAATAGTTTGATTTCACAGTTCAATTTCTTGGAAAATGACCAATGAAAGGAGCCCAAACAAGGTCCAAGAAATAATGAAATTAAGAGCAGAAATCAATGAGCTGGAATCCCCCAAATTCTAAATATTCAATGAAACCAAGAGCTTGTTCTTTGAGAAAATTAACACATCAATAAGCCACTAGCAAATTCACAAAGAAACAGAGAGAACCCCAATAAACCAAATCAGAAATGAAAACAGGGACATCACAGCACACACCACAGGAAATCAGAGGAGCACCAGAGAATCTTTGCACATTGAAACAAGAGAACCTTGAAGAAATAGAACAATTCCAATTTTTATAACTTCTCAAGGCTGAACAGAAGATATGAAATACATGAACATACATAGAGGAAATTGAAATGGTGATCAAGTCTTCCCCCAAAACAAAAGCACGAGCAAAGCCATAATCACTAGTGAATTCTTTTAACCTTTATAGAGGAACTACTGTCGATCTCTTTCAAACTATTCTAGGAAATTGAAGAAAAAGAAACACTCCTAAACAGTTTCTATGAGGCAAATATCACCTTGATACCCAAAATAGACAGAGATACCATGAAAAAGGAAAACTGCAGACCGATAGTACTGATGACCACAATGCAAAGATCCTCAACAAAATACTGTCATATAGAGTCCTGCAACTCATCAAAAGGATCATGCACTATCAGAAGTAGATTTCATTCTGGTGATGCAAGAATGGTTTAACATTCACAAGTCAATTAACATGAAACCCATATCAATAAAAGAAAATATAATCATATCAGTATATCAATCATATAATCATATCAATAGATTCTGAGGAAACATTTGACAAGATCCAATACCCATTCATGATAAAAATGCTCAACCAAATAGGAGTTGAAGGAACCTTCCTCAATATAGTCAGGCCATTTACTACAAGACCATAACAAGCATTATTCTCAATGGGGAGAAACTAAAACTAAACTATCTTCCCCCTAAGATAAGGCAGAAGATAAGGTTTCCACTCTCACCTTTAATATTCAAAATAGTACTAATAGTACTGGAAGTATTTACTATAGAATTACTAATATTACCGGAAGTACTTGCCATAGAAGACAAGAAAAAGATATCAAAGGCATCCAGAAATGAAATCAAGATGCCAATATTTTACTATCTGAAGGTGACAAGAAACTACACTTAGAAAATTCTAAAGAATCTACAAAACTCTTAGAAGCAATACATTTGTATATTAAGGGGCTGTTTAGAAATTTTACACGAAAGGACCTTGACTTTCCTAGATACAAATAATGAAAGGCAAGAAAGAGATATAAGAAATGCAATCCCATTCATAATCATGCCTTAGAAAATTAAATACATTGGAATCAGATTACCTAAAGAGGTGAAGGACCTATATGAAGAAAACTATGAAACATAACCTTACAGAGTAAAAGAGGACATGAGGAAATGGGCACATATGCCCTGTTTATGAATTGAGAGGATTAACATTGTCAAAATGGCAACATTCCCCAAAGCATTATACAAATTCAATATTGTCTCTATAAGCATAGCCATAACACTTTTTTAAAAAAATTTTTATTATACCACAGTGAGACATACAATTACAAAGGTGTTCACAATTGGTTCTTGGAAATACAGTATTCCAGCACCCATCCGTCCACCAGTGCCCCATTTCCACCACCAATGTACCCCGGCTGCCTCAACAGTAGGTAGGCCTGTTTCCTCTTTCTCTCTCTGTCTCTCTCTCTCTCTCTCTCTCTCTGTCTCTGCATCTCTCTCCCTCTTGTTTTATACATTGTGGCTAGCCCTGCAGATATTTAGAGTTTATCACTTAAGTCTCTTTGTGTATATTCAATGGTGAGTTTTCTATTTATATCCTACTAATGAATGCAGTCATTCTGTATCTGTCCTTTTCCTTCTGACTAATTTCACTCAGCATGATAGTCTCCATGTCCATCCATTTGCAGGTAAATTTCATAATTTCATCTTTTCTGACAGCTGCATAGTATTCCATAGTGTAGGTGAACCACAGTTTCTCTAGCCAGTCCTCTGTTCTCGGGCATTTAGGTTGTTTCCAGATTCTAGCTATAGTGAATAGCGCAGAGATGAATAAAGAAGTACAGATAGTGTTTCTGCTATGTGTTTTTCTAACTCTCGGGTATATTCCCAGGAGTGCTATTGCTGGATCAAATGGGAGCTTAATGTCTAGTTTTCGGAAGAATGCCCATATTGTTTTCCAAAAGGGCTGGACCAATTGGCACTCCCACCAACAGTGGGTGAGTCCCTTTTTCCCCACATCCACGCCAGCACCGGTTGTTCTTGCTGTTTTGGATGTGTGCCAGTCTCTGTGGGGTGAGATGGTACCTCATTGTTGTTTTGATTTTCATCTCCCTGATGATTAAAGATCAAAAGCACTTTTTCATATGCCTTTTGGCCATTCAATTTCTTCTTATTGGAAGCTTCTGTTCATTTCTTCTCCCCATTAAAAAATTACTTCAAGAAAAAAAGAAGACTTGAGGAAATGGAGACACATTCCTTGCTCATGGATTGGAAGGATTAACATTATCAAAATGGTAATACTCCCTAGAGATGGGGTTGGCTGTTCTTTTCTTGTGAATGGCTACCAGTGCCTGATATATCCTGGATATTAACCCCTTGTCAGATGGGTATTGGGTGAATATCCTTTCCCACTCTGTGGATTGTCTTTGTATCTTGGTCACCTTTTCTTTTGAGGTGCAGAAGCTTTTCAATTTTATATAATCCCATTTGTTTATCTTTGCTTCCATTTTCTTGGTCAGTGGTGTGTTGTCTTTAAAGATACCTTTCGTTTCGATGTCATAGAGCGTTTCTCCTATGCTTTATTTGATGTACTTTATAGATTCATGTCTGATGTTGAGATCTATAATCCATTTTGATCTGACTTTTGTGCATGGCGTTAAAAGGAGGTCTAAGTTCTTTTTTTTACACATAGCTGCCCAGTTTTCCCAGCACCACTTGTTGAAGAGGCTTTCTTTGCTTCACTTAATATTTTTTGCTCCTTTATCGAAGATTAAGTGGTTGTATATTTGAGAGTATGTTTCAGGATATTCAGTTCTATTCCATAGGTCTACGGGTCTGTCTCT
Source organism: Cryptotis parvus (assembly GCA_021461705.1). Classification (NCBI taxonomy): domain Eukaryota; kingdom Metazoa; phylum Chordata; class Mammalia; order Eulipotyphla; family Soricidae; genus Cryptotis; species Cryptotis parvus. The sequence continues at coordinate 11,842 of JAJIBD010002070.1, forward strand.
ATACCAATACCACGCTGTCTTAATTACAACTGCTCTGTAGTAGAGCTTGAGGTTGGAGAAAATGATATCTACCATCTTCTTTTTCCCAAAGATTGCTTTAGCTATTCGTGGGGGTTTATTATTTCATACAAATTTCAGGAGTGTTTGTTCAATTTCTTTGAAGAACATCATGGGTATCTTTATAGGGACCGCATTGAATCTGTATAAAGCTCTAGGGAGTATTACCATTTTGATAATGTGAATCCTTCCAATCCATGAGCAAGGAATGTGTCTCCATTTCCTCAAGTCTTCTTTTATTTCCTGAAGTAACGTTTTGTAGTTTTCTTTGTAGAGATACTTTCCATTCTTTGTCAAACTGATTCCTAGATATTTGATTTTCTGCTGCAATTGTGAATGGGATAGTTTCCTTAATGTCCCTTTCTTCTCTTTTGCTGTTTGCATATAGGAAGGCCATTGACTTTTGGGTATTGATTTTGTACCCTGCCACTCTACTATAGGAATGTATTATTTCTAGGAGCCTCCTGGTAGAGAGTCTCCAGTTTTCCAGGTATAATATCATGTCATCTGCAAATAGTGACAACTTGGCTTCTTCCCTTCCTATCCGGATGCCCTTAATGTCTTTTTCTTCCCTGATTGCTATGGAAAGTACATCCAATACTATATTGAATAGAAGTGGTGAGAGTGGGCAGCCTTGTCTTGTCCCTGATCTTAAGGGGAAGGCTTTCAGTTTTCCCCATTGAGAATGATGCTCACAGTGGGCTTTTAGTAGATGGCCTGGATTATCTTGAGGAAGGTTCCTTCAATCCCCATTTTACGGAGAGCTTTCATCATGAACGGGTGTTGAATCTTGTCAAATGCCTTCTCTGCATCTATTGATATGATCATATGGTTTTTATTTTTCTTTTTGTTGATATGATGTTATATGTTGATTGACTTGCGGATGTTGAACCATCCTTGCATTCCAGGGATGAATCCCACTTAGTCATGGTGTATAATCTTTTTGATGACTCTTTGGATTCTACTTGCTAGTATTTTGTGGAAGATCTTAGCATCTGTATTCATCAGGGAGATAGGTCTGTAGCTTTCCTTTTTTGTGACATCTCTGTCTTCTTTGGGTGTCAGGGTGATATGTGCCTCATAAAAGCTATTTGGGAGTGTTTCTGTTTCTTCAATTTGCCAGAAGAGCTTAAAAAAGAATTGGGAGTTGGTCCTCTTCAAAGGTTTTGTAGAATTCACTGGTGAATCCATCTGGACCTGGGCTTTTGTGTTTGGGGAGATTTTTGATTACCGATTCCATCTCCTCGATGGAGATAGGTTTGTTGAAGTATTTCAAATCTTCTTGTTGCAGACTTGGGAGGCTATAGGAATTCAGGAATTTGTCCATTTCTTCTAGGATCTCTTGTTTTGTGGCATACAGGCTCTCATAGTAATCTCTGATGATCTTTTGAATTTCTGTGGTTTTTGTTGTGATGTCCGTGTTTTCATTTCTGATTCTATTTATTTGGGTTCTCTCTTTTACTTTTCTTACAAGTCTTGCAAGTGGTTTGTCAATCTTGTTTATTTTTTCAAAGAACCAGCTTTTGGTTTCGTTGATCTCCTGGATTGTTTTTTGACTTTACATCTCATTGATTTCTGCTCTAAGTTTTATTATTTCTTTGTTTCTGCTTGGGTTGGGCTCCTTTTGTTGATCACTCTCTAAGATCTTAACTTGTGAAGTCATGCTGTTTATGATGGCCTTTTCTTCTTTTCTGATGAATGCTTGAAGAGCTATGAACTTGCCTCTTAACACTGCTTTTGCTGTATCCCACAAGTTCTGGTAATTCGTGTCTTCAGTCTCATTTGTTTCCAGGAATCTTTGGATTTCCTCTTTGATTTCTTTTATGACTTGCTGTTTGTTCAGCAGTGAGCTGTTTTGTTTCCAGGTACTTGGTATTGGTCTCTGTTTTTGTGTACAATTAACTTCTATTTTCAGTGTCTCATGGTCTGAAAAAATAGTTGGCACAATTTCTATCTTCTTGATTTTATGGAAGTATGATTTAAGCCATAACACTTTTCAAGAAATTAATCATACACTCTTGGAAGTCATATGGAATATAATCCTCCAAGAATAGCTAAAGCAATTCATTGGGAAAAGAAGATGGGAGGCATCATCTTTCCTAACTTCAAACTGTCCTGCAAAGTGGTAATAATTCAAGCAGCACAGAATTGGAATAAAGGTAGACTCAAAGATCAATGGAACTGAGTTGAATACAATGACAGTGACTCTCAAATATATGATTACCTAATCTTTGATAAAGGAGCAAGAAATATAAAGTGAATCAAGGGAAGCCTCTTATACAAGTGTGCAGTTACATGAAAAAAAAATTAACTTGACCTCTTATACCAGGCACAAAACTCTGATAAAAATGGATTAAAGATCTCAATATAATACCTAAATCCACAGATATATGGACAAAAATGTGGGTAGAACTCTCCATGATATCGAAGCTAAAGGTATCTTCAAAGATGAAAAACCACTGACCAATCAATGAAAGTTTCAAAGAGAAGCAAATGAAGAAGAAGCTTCTTCTACACTAAATGAAGAAGCTTTTACATCTCAAAATATATGGTGACCAAGATTAAAACATGACTGAAAGATTGGGAAAAATATTTACCCAACATCCATCTGATAAGGACTTAATAATCAAGATATACAAGGCACTGGCAGAAAAGCAGATCCTGGATCGAATGGAGAGGATCACGCTGAATGAAATTAGCCAGAGGGAAAAGACAGCTATAGAAAGACTGCATTTATATTTGGATATAAAAACATAGTATGATATCAATAACCAAGACCAGGCAAAACATGGATTAGGAGGTCCTGTCAGTGGATGGTATCTGCTGCAATTGTGTGAGTCAGAGGTTAGGTAAGACAAAGAAAGGAACAGTGTACTAATAATTGTTGGAAATGATAATGCCAGCCTAGAACTGAGCACTGAATGTAGGCCAAGGGATATACATGACAAACTCTAAATGTATGTATTGCAAGCCACAAGAGAAGGAAGAGAGAGAGAGAGAAAGTGAGAGAGTGCAGTTTTCCCTGGCAATGATGTCTCCATGAAGCAGAATCACGGACCTTCTATCTTAAGGTCATTGCCCTGTGGCTGCATCTCCTCCCATTTGTTCTTCTTATGATATTTATCCTTGAGCATTCCCATCTGATTGTTTTCTTCCCTGTTAGTGAAAATAACTTTTATAGAGATAGACCTCTACTCCCAAATAATGTATTGGGACACTTGCTACTTTCTGTGTGATCAAATGGATGTTTTGTTTTTTTTTTCGTTATAAAGGTGTAAATCAGACTCATGATGCTAACTACTAGGCCTGTATAAGGGGCTGGGGTCTTTGTGCAAATTGTCAGTTGCCAAAACGAGACAACCAGCCCTCTGGACTAATAAATTGTTTCATTCTTGGGCTTATTTTTTGCATCTCCGACCAATAGAGATCTCTCTCTCTCTCTACAGAAAGGGGAATGCTTGGCACAGAGACAGGTGGAGGGGGCATGTGGCAGGAGATTAACTGGGGACATTGGTGGCAGGAAATGCACAAAGGAGGAGGAATGGGTGTTGGAACATTGAATACCTGAAATCTGAGTTGAATATCTACAAAAACATGTGTCTCAGGGTGATTCAATAATAAAAATAAGTAAATAAAACAAGCTGCTTCATATGTTAAAAAAAGAAAAATAAATCATTGAGATCCAAAAGGAAAATGACAGGTGCCGGAGCAATAGCCCAGGAGGTGGGGCATTTGCCTTGCACTCGGTCGGCCTGTGCTGGCCGGGTTTCCATCCCGGCATCCCATATGGTCCCCCAAGCACCACGATCATGATCATGATCTATCACAATCTTCCTGTTGATCATCTATTTGCTAGAGCGGGCACCAGTAATATCTCCATATGTCCTGACTCATGCCAGTAGAGCCAGGGGCATCGGCTTGCTATAGGAACATAAAGAGCCTCAAACCATTATATTAGGTCATGGGAATGACCTAATATAATTGTTACTGGAATTTGGCATATCAAATGCAACACGAGAAGCTTGCCAGGCTTGCCAAGCAGGAGGCAAACTCTTTTAAACACCTCCAAATAAAGCATTTATTGATGAACCACGTGGCCGCAAGCGGCTGCGTGAAACAGGCTGTGATGGGCTGGTCTGCTTGGTGGGTTCTGATGAGAAGGAAGTCCAAATGTGGAAAATGGCGGTGCCCGTGGAGTGAGGGGGTGGTCTGACTTGTTGTGAGGCTCTGCCGAGGTGGTGGGCCAGGGCTAGAACCCACCATGCCTCCCGACTGCCTCATGAACGGCTGTGCACAGGGAGAGCAAGGAACAGCTCTGCCCCATGTCTGAGAGTCTCTGGACCAGCATACCTGGGCCGGATTGAGGAAAAAAACTGCTGCAGGGTGGGTGTCGATGATCCGGGCTGTGATGGGCTGGTCTGCTGGGTGGAGTTCTGACGAGAGGGAAGTCCAAATGTGGAAAATGGCGGAGCCCGTGGAGTGAGGGGGTGGTCTGGCTTGTTGTGAGGCTCTGCCGAAGTGGTGGGCCAGGGTTAGAACCCGCCATGCCTCCCGACTGCCTCATGAAAAGCTGTGCACAGGAAGAGCAAGGAACAGCTCTGCCCCATGTGTGAGAGTCTCTGTACCAGCATACCTGGGTCGGATTGAGGAAAAAACTGCTGCAGGGTGGGTGTCGATGATCCAGGCTGTGATGGGCTGGTCTGCTGGGTGGGTTCTGATGAGAGGGAAGTCCAAATGTGGAAAATGGCGGTGCCCGTAGAGTGGGTGGGGTGGTCTGGCTTGTTGTGAGGCTCTGCCGAAGTGGTGGGCCAGGGCTAGAACCCGCCATGCCTCCCGACTGCCTCATGAAAAGCTGTGCACAGGGAGAGCAAGGAACAGCTCCCCAAGCACCACCAGGAATAATTCCTGAATGCAGAGCCAGGAGTAACCCCTGAGCACCGCCGGGTGTGACCCAAAAAGCAAAAAAAAAAAAAAAAAACCTAAAAGGAAAATGACCAAATTAAACATCACTCTATATATATCACATGATTATATGTATAAAAGAAATTAAAACACATCAGGAAAAGGAAAAACTTTAATAATGTAAATATATGGAATAAATATCCAAACATTAAATTATTCCTAAGTAGTGTACTCCACATGTGATAATTTCTAAACGTCAAAATGTTTCCATATTATGTTTTTAGAGGTGGAAGGATTGGAGTTGGAAACTTGAAGGCCTGAGAATATATTGTCAACAACCTTGTATATGATGGTGCCTATCACTTGATCACTTGACTTCCAGTTGATCATCTCGAGTGGGACCAGTAACATCTCAATATATCCTGTCACATGCTAGATAGTCCAAGGGCATCTGACTGCTCCAGGAACATAAAGAGCCTCAAAACCATTCCATCAGTGATGGCAATGAGGTCTATAATTGTTACTGGTGTTTGGCATATCAATTCATTAATATTCCATATGAATGAATGTCTGGTAATCTGTAATCTGAAGAGGCAAAGTAAAGGAAGAATGGGGACACTTTCAGGGAAATGATATCATGTCTTTTTGGAGTATAAAGGGGTTTTTAGAAACATATGGACATCTGGTTGTCTAGTGATGTTAGAATCAGAGAAATATCATCAATTTTTGGATACCATAGATTGTCAAACTCAAATGTAACTAGAAAAAGAACAAGTAATGTTATATGCTATATCTAACTCTTTTCCACCATTACCACATAAATTACTAGAAAACAACATTAAGTTAATGTCTTCAACACTGAGATATTTGCATTATTTTCACATTGCATTTTGTAGGGTAATACTCAAAATATTCACAAGTCATTTTATTTGTAGCATAAAGTATGATTATCTTAGTTTTCCACATAGCATATATATAAATGTTTCATCAACTATATTGTTTAAAATAAAGTTTGATCTATTTGGCCAGAGTGATAGTACAGAAGGCTGCCTTGCATACTGCTTGCCCTTACATACTGCTAATTATGGTTCAATTCTAGAAATATATGTGGTCCCCTTGCCCTCCGTGCTCCCAGAGCATGGGGAGGGGAGAAAACCCCAAAACCCACTTGTGTGGTCCCAAAAACAAAAATTAAAACAATAGCTAGCAATAACTATATTAATATTTGGAATCATACTTTAAGCCTGTTTCCCAGTAGTTAATGAATACAAGTAAGTGCTATTTTTCTTTATTGAAACATCCTTTTTAGAGCTAACTTTATAGCTTTGTTTCTCAGGCTATATATCATTGGATTGAATGTTGGGGGAACCACTGTATACATAATAGTGAGCAACAAGTCCAAAGCAGTTGGAGATTCAGAATGAGTCTTGGAAAACTCAAAGGTACTTGTAAAAGAAATAATATGACAACAACAAGGTGGGGGAAGGCAAGTGGAAAAGGCCTTGGCTCTGCCCTCAGCTGATGGCATCCTCATTACAGTAGAAAATATGTGCACATAGGAGAACCCAATAAATATGAAACAGAGACATGAGAGCATAACCATAAAGAGAGTGACATATATCTCACTCATAAACTCACTAGAGCATGACAGTTTCAGGATCTGAGGAATATCACAGAAGAACTGGTGAATGATGTGGGGGCCACAGAAGTGGATGGAGAAAGTAGCTGCTGTATGCATGACTCCAGAGACGGCCCCGCTGATCCAGACACCAATGACTCCATGGACACAGGTTCTGACATACATGATGACTTCATAATGCAGTGGAAGGCAGATGGCCACATAGCAGTCATAGGACATCACTGTGAGCATGGACACCTCAGCAGAACTACAGGTAATCACACCAAAGCACTGCACTATGCATTCCCAGAGGGAAATATTCCCATCATGCTTTAAAGAGTTGAAATGTAGCAGAGATCTAAAATCGAAAGATGCTTCAGGAAATAATACATGGATGAGTTGAGACTGTCATCCAAGGAAGTTGTGGTGAGGATGAGGATGTTTCCAGTAAAAGCCAACAAGTATAAGACTAAGAACAGAGAAGCATAAAAGATTTCTTGCTCAGGTTTGGCAGAAAAACCCATGAGAAGGAACCCACTCATGGTGAAATTGGCCATAGTCATTGATTTCTTATTGTGTTGACTGCAAGACAAGATGAAAAATGTTTAATAGAAATATTTTTGTAACATCAGTCAAAACTATGAAGTTTGGGTAAGAAGTCAGAATAAACACTTAAAAATGTGAAGAGGTTTGTATAGTGATAAACAACTTGAACAATTTGTCTATTTTTAAGGAATGGATATTGGTTATGGAAAATTATGCTTTTTAGCATTGCTATTTTAACTTCACTAATGGTAACAGTATAGTATCCTTGATATTGGTTTAAAGGGATCAAGTACAGGAGACCAGAACTTGTATAAAATGTTGCTAGGTTGAATAATTTAGATAAATCTGAATTTGCTTCCTTATAATTTTTTTCACTCTTAATTTTTGAAATTTTGAGTTTTTGCTTTTTAGGCCATTCCCTGTGCCATTCTCAGCTCTGTTTTCATGAGTTTCTGAGAACCCGTTTTGCAGGTAGAGATTATTGGGTTCCTACATGCACAACACACACTTACATCCTTCTGGATTTCATCCCTTTCACCAGGCGGTTCTGAGCATTTCCAGGTGAGCTTTGTAGGCCCTCAAGTAACTGTCAGATTGGATCCATACTGACAGGAAACTAGGACACCTTTATTTTTGGGCCCTACCTCTGAACTGCATCTGTGGTTTGCAGAATATCATGGAAATGGTCCAGGATCCCATCAGCAATGTTTGGGTTCTTTTTGCCTTCACTATGCCATCTCTCTCTCTCTCTATATATATATATATATATATACATATATATATACATATATATATATATCACATCACACACATGTATTACTTGTCTTCCCGTTGTTCATCGATTTGCTCAAGCAGACGCCAATAACACATCCATTTGTGCCTATCGTTTGCTAGTATAGCCCAAGGGCCTCTGCTCACTCCAGAACACAAAACCTATATATGTATGTGTGTGTGTACACATACACATATATATATATATGTATATATATACATATATATATATGTATATACAAACACACACATAAAAATAAAATGACAAAATACTGGGAGTTTGCTTTTTTGGGTCACACCTGCAATGATGTGTTTCATCATTCACCAGATGTGATTTGGTGAATGAAACCAGATATTTTATTTGAAAGAAAAAAAATGTACTAGAGATATTTGGTTTCTAGTACTACATACTTCTCCACAAAGTTTCTGGTCCTGAGGTCCTGAGCCACCTCTCTGGCATAGATTCTTCCTGGCACTGGAGGAAGAATCAGCACTGTATAATAAAGCCCTAGAATGGAGCACCTTCCTCTGTGTTTGAGAATCACTGTAAATGGTTGCAGGCCCCTTGAGAACTGCCGAGAACCACCTTCTCCATCAAAGCTGTTATTCAGGTCAATGCACCACTTATAAATAAGCTTCTAAGCTCTGTTCACTGTCAAAATCTTTCCATTCACACATCACTACAACCATGCAATAGTTGATTATTGGAGGTTTATAGTGTTGTCATGCATGAGGGAAAAATTTCCTTATTTCCTGCTGCTTTTCCTTCTTACTCAATATCCTCAGAGTGAAGGAAAATTACCAGCTGGTTTAACTTTTAGTTGGAAACAAATGACAAAAAAGCAAAACTAACTTTAGGACAGGAAAACTCTGTGATTGCTAGGGAGAAAGGGAGGGAAGGCATGAAGTAAGTCTAAGGCAAGAAATTTTAACCTAAATTTCTATGGTATATTAGATCAATGAATGACCCAAATTTTTGTTTGTCTATAGATAAAAAATCTGCAACTTTTTTTTTCCAGGGAAAACATCTTACTTTATTTGTTTATATTTTTGTGGTCCGTCAGGAGTTCTCAGGGACAACCTTTAAATCTGTGTTTGGTTGATCTGTAGTGCTTGCAGGATCCCAAATTTTCTGCCTGCAAAGCATGTACTCAGTGTATTGAGCTGTCTTTCTGGTCCCAGATAAATTAAGTTTCAAAACAGTGGATATCAAAGGCCCGAGCAATAGTACAACAGGTAAGGAATTTCCTTGTATGTGGCTGGCCCGAGTTGCATACCTGACATCCCAAATGGTCCCCTGAGCACTTCCAGGAGTAATGCCTGAGTACAGAGTCAAGAGTGACCCATGATCATTGCCAGGTGTGACCCAAAAGAAAAAATGTGTTTGTTGATGGTACCATATGTATAAAATATTGATTCCCTCACAATCATAGTGGTTAACAAAAAGCATCAATACAGTGTCCTAAAAAACAAATTTCCTAGTCTAAAAGCTTGAAAGAACATCTTGTCCCATGAGTATTGTTAAAAGATAAGAAAATTGATGAAATTAACTTAAATTTACTTAAATTTACTCAAGCTTTCAGTTGATGCTGCATATGTTATGAAATATCATTTTCAACCAACAAATAGAATAGATTGTAAATATTTATTTCTAATTTATATGTTAAATGTTATTAATGAATGAGAAAACCACATGAATAAACAAATAATATAACAAAATTTGTGTGTGCTCCCTGGAAGCCAGTCTATAGTAAATCAATTTTGCACCTAAATAACACTTAAATTAAGGCACAGAATAATCAGTACTACAGAATGTTTGTCTATTTGAAACTAGAAAAATCCATTGAGAAATCCTAAAAAATTTTTCACCAGAAAAATCCATTGAGAATTCCTAAAATTGATGAAAATAACTTGTATTAAAAAAATTCAGAAAGCTTTGAGAATAGAATTCTGAATCTTTTTTCTGAAATGGAATCGGAATCTTTCTAAGGACAAGGATATTTTATATACCTTAGGATCACAGAATGTGTAACTAAATAGGCTTTGTAAGTCACCAAAAGATTTTTGGAGCCGGAGCGAAAGTCCAGTGGGTAGGGTGTTTGCCTTGTATGCAGCCAACCCAGGTTCGATCCCTGGGATCCCATATGGTCACCTGAGCACCACCAGAAGTAATTCCTGAGTGCAGAGCCAGAAGTAACCCCTGAGCATCACCGGGTGTGACCCAAGAAGCAAAAAAAAAAAAAAAAGATTTTTTTGAGAAATTATCCCAGAATAGGTGATCCACAGCACAAATAATGGTAACTTCATAGTACTTTTGTTCATTCTTGGGGTGCTGGTGTTTGAGCATGTGTATGGGTGTGCAACTGTGTGTATATTTGAGTGAAAGGTACAGAATAAAATAGTATTGATAGGTAAGAGATCATTTTACTGCACAAAATGTTTCTAGGAAGGAAGGAATTTACCTATATTTAATTAAAACAACGTGCATTTGTTTATTTTAGTTTATAAATTTCAAGTAAAGGTATCTCTCTTTCTTGGCCTCAGAATCTGTCATTTATTAATAGCATTCCAATTTTAATATAACCTAGGACCTAAGGAAACTGTCCATGTATACACAGAAATTTCTTTTCTTTTTCTTTTTTTTTTTTTTTTTTGCTTTTTTGGGTCACACCCGGTGATGCTCAGGGGTTTCTTCTGGCTCTGCACTCAGGAATTACTCCTGGCGGTGCTCAGGGGACCATATGGGATGCCGGGGATTGAACTCAGGCCAGCATAGGCCTACTGTGTGTAAGGCAAACGCCCTACCAGCTGGGCTATCGCTCCGGCCCCTACACAGAAATTTCTTACCTCATCATATGGACAAGCTGTCAGTCTCAGAAGCTGACATTTGGTTAAAAGTTCTATCTCTGCTACTCAGTTCCTTTCAGTAAAGTGTAGTGAGGGAGAGTAAAACCAAATCCTTTACAGTTATTTGGCCATTTGGGAGTAGGTGTGAAGTTCAATTGGCCGCAACAGAGTTCCTGGGTGCTCTGGGTATTCGCAATTTTGTGTAATACCCTGGGGTCCAAACTTGCAATTGTACCAGGTTTTCAAAAAATACTGTTTTTTGTTGAAGTTATTTAGCGATCTAGTTACTGAGACATATTTGCATCCATTGAGTCATATAACAAAGATGTTTTAATGTGTTTAAGAATATTTAAGAGTATCATACAAGACATTAATTTTTTTAATCAATTATATCGACTGGATAATCATTCTATTTATAATTTGATCTTGGCATAATGTCAAAGGCGTTCATTACCTTCCTTTTTAAAATGGGTAATATACCAATAGTTTGCTTCCAATAAAGCAATGAAATATTGTAGTTATTTTATTAAAAATTCAATGTTTGATATTTTAGTTTTGGTAACATGTTATATCACTATCACTATCACTATCTTCCCGTTAATCATCTATTTGCTAGAGCAGGCACCAGTAATATCTCCATATGTCCCGTCTCATGCTAGTAGAACCCAAAGGCATCTGCCCACTCCAGGAACATAAAGAGCCTCAAACAATTATATTAGGTCACGGGAATGACCTAATATAAATGTTACTGGTATTTGGCATATCAAATACTACACGAGCAGCTTGTCAGGCTTGCCGTGCGGGTGGCATACTGTTTTAGTCACCTCTAAATAAAGCATTTATTGATAAACTGCGAGGCCGCTAGCCGGGCTGTGATAGTCTGGTCTGCTGGGTGGAGTTGTGATGAGAGGGAAGTCGGATGTGGAAAATGGCGGGCCCCATGGAGTGGGAGAGGGTGGTCTGGCTTGTTGTGAGGCTCAGCTGGGGTGGCAGGCCAGGGCTACAACCCGCCATGCCTCCCGGGCACCTCATGAGCAGCTGAGCACAGGGAGAGCAAGTAGCAGCTCTGCCCCATGTCTGAGAGTCTCTGGTTCAGCATACCTGGGCGGATTGAAAAAAAAACTGCTGCAGGGTGGCTGTGGATGATCCGGCGCATGGTCGCGCCGGTGCTTGGGGGACCCTCCCACGGCACGACCGCTCTCCCACCCCTCCCGGCATCATCAAATCTCCAAGAGTCCCCACCACTGCCCCTATGTCACCTGTGGGCTGCTTCTACCTGCTGCTAAAACTGCTCCTCCACTGTTTTGTGATCTTAATCTTGCTTTAGTTGTTCAAAGCTATTCAGTACTGTCCAAGACTCTTGATTTTTAAAAAAAAAAATTATTATATCACCGTGAGATATACAACTACAAAGATGTTCATATTTGGGTTTCAGTCCAGAGTGTTCAGCACCCATCCCTCCACCAGCGCCCACTTCTCACCACCAATGTCCCAATCCCCCCCGCCAGTCTGCCTCGATGGCAGATACTTTGCCTCTCTTCTCTCTCTTTCTCTCTCTCTCTTTCTCTAGCTCTTCCTTCTTTAACACATTGTGGCTTGCAATACACACATTTAGAGATTATCATGTATATCCCTTTACATACATTCAATGCTCAGTTCTAGGTTGGTATTATCATTTGCAACAATTATTAGCACAGTGTTCCCTTCTCTGTCTTACCTAACCTCTGACTTCCACACACTTGTGGTAGATTTCACCCACTGACAAGACCTCCTGATCCATGCTTTTCCTGGCCTTGGATATAGGTATCATACTATTTTATTTTATATCCCACAAATAAATACAGTCATTCTATATCTGTCCTTTTCCCTCTGGCTAATTTCAGTCAGCATGACCCTCTCCATATTGATCCATTTATAGGCAAATTTCATGACTTTGTTTTTCCTGACAGCTGCATAGTATTCCATTGTGTAGATGTACTACAATTTCTTTATCCTGTCATATGTTCTTGGGCACTCTGGTTGTTTCCATATTCTGGCTACTGTGAATAGTGATGCTATGACCTAGGAAGTGCAGATGGTGTTTCTGCTGTGTGTTTTTGGCTTCCCAGAGTATATTCCCAGGAGTGGTATTGCTGGGTCAAATAGGAACTCAATTTCTAGTTTTTGAGGAATGTCCATATTGTTTTCAAAAAGACTGGACCAGTTGACGTTCCCACCAACAAGAGATGAGAGTCCTTTTTTCCCTGCATCCATGCCAACACTCGTTGTTCTTGCTCTTTTGGATGTGTGCCAGTCTCTGTGGTTTGAGATGATATCTCATTGTTGTTGTGATTTGCATCTCCCTGATGTTTAGTGATGATGAGCATTTTTTCATATGCCTTTTAACCATTCAAATTAATTTTTTTCTTGAAGTTTCTGTTCATTCTTTCTCCCTATTTTTTGATGGGATTGGCTGTTTTCTTCTTGTGAAGTTCTACCAGTTCCTGATATATCTTGGATATTAACCCCTTATCAGATGGGTATTGGGTGAATATTCTTTCCCATCCTATGGACTGTCTTTGTATCTTGGTCACTGTTTCTTTTTTAGGTGCAGAAGCTTTTTAGTTTCATGTAGTCCCATATTCAAGACTCATCATTTATCTTTCTATATGCTGCAGTTAAGTAAGATCATGTGGTAGTTGTCTTTTGCTCTCTGACTTATTTTGCTTAGCATAACTTGTTCTCATTCCATTGACATCATAGCCCAAAGCATGATTTGATCACTTTTAAGCTGCATAATATTTTGTTGTGTATCTAGATAATAATGCCTGTTTCCATTCATCTGTCATTGGTGGTATGGGTTGTTTCCACATCCAGGCTATTGTACTAAGCATTGCGATTAATATAGCTATGAATGGATTTTAAATTTAGATTTTTTTGTTTGGGGTGTGGATGCCCAGGCTTGAATCTCTCATTCCTTATGCAGTTTGTGCTTAATTTTTTGAGAAATGACCATAATGCTTCCAGAGACTAAATCACACCACATTCCAACCAAGAGTGTATGAGTGTTCCTTTAATGCCACAGCCTCAGCACATGGTATTTCCTATCTAGAGACACGTAGAGAGACTACTCCACTGCATTAGATGTTGTCTGACTGATATCGGTTTTGCATTTCCTTATAATAGAGGGTGATGAGCACTTTTTATATGGAAACTACCTATAAGTCCTCTTCAGGGAAGAGTCTATATTCCCTCCAAATCTTGATGGGATTATTGGTACTTTAATGTTGATCATTGTGAGATATTTATATATTTTGGATGTTAGCCTTTATCTATGTCATGCAAATATTGTCTCACAATATAAAGGATGCCTTTTAATATTATCCTGGGTTTTTTTGACATGTAAAATCATTTTAATTTGCTATAGTCCATTTCTCACTTTTGTTTTTCTTATTTTTTGCAGCCATTGTCAAGTTATTGAAGATATTTTCTAGGTCTATATCCTGGAGAGTTATGGCTATGCTTTGTTGGCAGATACTAGTATGGCCATCCTGGCCTTTTGGAAGAGTTATTTGCATGGAGAATTGTCTTGCAGCCTTTGAATTTGAGTCTGTCTTTGTTCTGATTATTCAGATGTATTTCTTGTAGGAAGCAGAATGTTAGTTTCAGTTTTTTAATCCACTTTGATACTCTGTGTCTCTTAATTGGTGCATTTAGGTCATTGACATTGAGAGATATTATTGTCTGGGATTTTTTTGTGTCATCTTACTGGATAAGTTTGTTGCACTTTTAGGGTTTGTCTTGTCTTACAGTAGCTTCTTCGGTTCTTTTTAAAGTTTGTTTTGAGTCTATGAAGTTCCTGAGCTGTTGTTTATCCATGAAGTTGTGCATCATTCCTTAAAATCTAAATTTGAGTTTAGCCAGGTAAACAATTCTTGGTAAGGCCTCATTTCACTGAATCTTTTCACGATATCCCACCATTGTCTTTGGGCTCAGAGTGTTGTGAATCTTAGGGATGCTCCTTTGTATGTGATTTCCTTCTTTGGTCTTGCAGCTTTCAGTATTCTATCTCTACAGTCCTTGTCATTTTGATTAGGATGTGTCTTGGAATATTCTTATTTGAATTTTTTTTTAGCTGGTACCCTTTGGGCCTCCTGAATCTGGCAGTAAGTGCTCCTTAGTTCCGGGCACTTCTCAGCAATGATGGCTTTGATAGTTGCTTCTTCATCAGAGTTTGCTTGCTGTCCCTTTGGGACTCCAATGATCCTTATGTTATTCCTTTTGGCTCTACCTCGGTTATCTCTTGCTGTCTGTTCATTTATTGTGAGTCTTTTTTTTCCATCTTCTGCTATTATCTAGACAGTCTCTGCACCTCATCTAGGAGCTCACTAATTCTGTCCTCAGCTGTTGTTACTCTGCTGCAGAAGCCTTCCAATTAGTTTTTTATTTGACCTACCACATTTTTAATATCTGATATTTCTGCTTGCATTTTCATTTCCATTTTCCTCACTTCCACTCTCATGTCCTCTTGCATTTTATTGGCTCTGAGCTCCTTATGCATCTTTAACAGCTCCCTTCTAAATTCCTTATCAGAAAGGTTACATAGCTCATCATTATTGCTTGGCTCACCCTGGCAAGTGGCTTTGCTCACTGAGCTTTGTGGAATTCTGCATTGCTTTACCATTACAACCATTACAGGTTGCAAATTGTGTGTTCTTTTGTGTATGCGCAGTATAGTGAGGGGTTGTTGATGGTTGTTCGCAGAGTTTGGTGGGTGTGGGGAATATTGTGGCTAATGTTACTCTGGTACTTCTATGTAGGATATGCAGAATAAATACTTTGTTTGGATGCACTATCATCAGCATGGTTTTGAATTTTGGGGTGTGAAACCTGCAATAATCTCGATCTCTTTGCGTGCTCGCCCAGGGGGTTGGGGCTGTGGGGAGTTCAGGATACACCTGGGATGGGGGCAGTGGAAGGGGTGGCATGTTGGTGTGGAGAGAGTGCTGGGTCCCAGAGGCAGAATTTGGGTGCTCCAGGCTGGTGGGCTCCTTTGTGCCTAACAATACACTTTGGATAGGGTGTTCTTTCAAACTTTTAGAGTGGAAACTAGTTTTTCAGGACACTTAATTGTTTAGCCACTGTGAGTGTGAGCATATCAAGGTTCGTGTATAGGTATTCTCAATACACACTGTTTTGAATTTGTACTTTTCTGGGGCCCTAGAGACAGCTCAACATGCTGAGCACGTATTTTGTAGGCAGAAAACTGGACATCCCTGAAGCACTGCAGAGGTCGATCTCCAAACAGAGTTATGGATAGTCCCAAGTACTGCCAACCTACTATAAAAATATAAAGAAATAACAAAATAAGATGATTTTCTGGACAAAACCATCATTGTCTATTTTTATCTGTTGGTGATTTGGTTAGTCACCAGTTTAATATACTATAGAAATTTGAGTTAGAGATTCATGCCGTTTAGCATTACCTACTACATTCATTCCCTGCCTCTCAGGCAATCACAGAGTTTTCCTAGTCTCAGGTTTGCTGTTTGTTCTTTTTTTTCCCACCTGGTAAAACCAGTTGGTAATTTTTCCTTCACTCCCAGGAAGAACATTGAGTAAGAAAAAAAAAGTGAATGACAAACTAAACACTCACTGCATGGGTATAGGATGTGTAAATAGGAAGGTTGATGAAAGAGAGTAGAGCTTAGAAGCTTATTTGTAAGTGGTATGTTGAGCTGAATAACACTTTTGATAGAGACAGTGGTTCCCAGCATTCTGGGGACCTGTAGCGATTCTCAAACACTGGGTCAGGCTGCTCCGTTCTAGAGTCTAGATATAGAAGCAACCCAAATGTCCAATGACAGGTGAACAGACAAAGTAATTGTGTTATATAGAAACACCGGAATACTGTGTAGCCACAATAAGAAAGGTTACAGTTCATTGATTATTGTGTATTGGATGGAACTGAAGTATATCTTGTTGAATGAAACTAGGCAGAGGGAGAAGGTAAAGCACTGGATGATCTCACTCATCTGTAGAATATAGGCAAACCAAGAAAGCGCGTAAAAATATCAGTTCTAAGAAACTCAGCACACTGAATTACATATTGGAGAGTACCACATTGTGGGGTGGGTGTAGGAAGAACTATGAGGTGGACTGGAAGTGAGCAACCAAAGCTCTTGGTGGAGAATCTTGGGCACATTGATGGTGAAGAGGTGAGATAACTACTAACGTCAAATCATAAATGACCTTGGTAATGATGCAAAAAATTTTGTACAGCAGAACTAAAAATGTTAATACTACTGTAACCATGTTATTGAACCGAATAAAATTAAACTAAAAAATTAAAAAAACAAACCCTGCAAAAAATCACTTGATGATGTATCGATATTAATTCACTAATTTATTGGCTTATTATTGAGTAGAATTTCTGCATAGAAACAAAGAATTGATAACAGTTAATAGCATTATATAGGAACACAAAAGATTAAGTACCTCAACATCAGAAAGGCTCATATATACACACAACAATTGATATTTTAGATTCAATAGTACCTAATAAATTTTTACTACATTTTATAATTATTAATGGAAAATAAGTACATATTTATGACAATATGTCCCCTCCATGAAATACCACAAGCAGAAGTAAACTGAACTTTATAATTCTCATATTTATAACTTAGATATTACTATAGATTCATAGCTTCAGGCTTAGAGGTAGACTTAGATATAATTTCATCTAACATCTTACTCAAAAACATTTTTGTTCCTTTGTAGGATATTGGTTGCCTTTAATGAATATTAATTTGATGTTTAGGGGACAACATATAGGAATTACTGAAAAATTAATTTAGACTTCTTCCTCCCACTGAGATTAATCTTTTCATATTCAGACCTACTTCTCCTTCTCTTAATATGTAAAGAGGATTTCTTGATTCTTCTGATACATACAAGTTCATCAGACAAGTTGATCTTCTATGAGATTTTCTTAGTCAGTCATATAACTTTTGGGTGATGTCAACATTGTTTACTTTATCTTTGTTTGAATTTGTAACTCCTGCTTCCTGTGATTAACAGATATCAAATCTGCATTTTAAATTTTATATTGACATTCTTAGAGAGCCTATTTCCATACAGTAGCATTATGAGAAAGCCATAGGCTTTAAAAAATTATATCACTATGAGATATACAATTACAAGATGTTCAAGATTGGGTTTCAATCATAAATTGTTCCAGCACCCATCTCTCCACTAGTACACACTTCCTTACATCAATGTCCCTGGCTTCCCGCCACCCCCAGGAGCCATAGGCTTTTAAAATTGTTTGATATGTTAGATTTAGGAACACAGAGGCACATATGGAATGGAGGATGTAGATGTGCCCTTTGTATGTTATTTTTAAAAAAGATTTGGTTTAAAGATAGTTTTGAAAGAAAATATTAATTTTAAAAACATTGTATTCTATTTTGTGGCAAAGTTTGTGATTGATAAGCCCTCAATTTTGAAATAATAAGTAATAACTGAGACATGGATATAATTTGTGATTTGATGTGAATATAACCTATTATTCCAAATCAGGCTTATTTGAGGAAATTAAAGCATTTTCACAAGTACATATTATTTTTGTTTTAGTGAACTATTGTTCATGTTCGATATTTAAACATTGATTATTTTTTTATTTTAAATTCTATTAAAATTAGATAGTGAGATATGAATATGAGGCATGTATTCGATTCATTATTAGTTATCTGAGAATATATTTATTTACTCTCCACATGAAAGGCATTATTCTATTAAGACTGGTAATGAATTCAAATATGAATTAAATTGATAGTCAATCAATAAAATCTATTTATTCATTTATCTCTTTGTGTTTATATTCTTGAATTGAAAATACATAGTACATTGTTTCCAATAATTTTCTTAGAATGAACGGAAAGAAAACTATACCTCCAAATAACTAAGTTTTGTCATTAAATGTGCTCCACAAAATAATACTCTATAAGAAAACTCAATAACTTGCAAGATTTGACCCCTGGGAAATCACACAGATCTCCAAAGGCCAAGAGATCCAGGAACTTAGCTCTTTCCATTGAGACACATGACCCAATCTCCAGTGGCGAAGAAAGATTGAAATGGACTTACTTTTTCCGTACATAGATGATCTTTTACTAAAGGCAACTGCTTGCTGAAATCAGGCTTCTATTTAGTGTCAACTGCTAAACTGACATTTTGCCTGCATGTTGATAAAAGTGGAAGCTGACTGTACTCTGGTGACTCTCCTAAGCTGAAGAAAGAACTCATTTGAGTTATGAGGCTACTTGTAAGTTACTGACAGTAAGTAGGTAAGGTGAAGCCAGTCATTGTCTTTTATTTACATTGGTGATAAAGTGTGTGAACTGTGATACTTTCATAAAAAGTAAGGTATGTGGGAGAGAAAATCATAAACTATTTTTATTTAAAGAAGTTTGTGGGGTATAATTCCAATACCCTAAATTGGCTCCTTATGTAGACACATAATAAAATGT
Source organism: Cryptotis parvus (assembly GCA_021461705.1). NCBI lineage: Eukaryota > Metazoa > Chordata > Mammalia > Eulipotyphla > Soricidae > Cryptotis > Cryptotis parvus. The sequence goes on from JAJIBD010002070.1 coordinate 31,096, forward strand.
GAATGCATAATTAGAGGACAGAATTTCATTTTGATATTCACTGATATTCTAAATCTGCTCTAAAATCATTTTACATCTGAAATAACTTTTTTACATCAGAAGTCTGAGATAAATTGCTCACACTTACAAAACAAATGTAGGTAGTGAGAATACATTAAATATTTTAATGAGAGAAAAATAAACTTATTTTCTCTCTAAAAATAAAGATTATAAAGTAACCATAGAGAAACATTGAAAGAGCATTAAGAGCGACTAGACCTTTTTTTAAATCTTTTTTTTTTTAATTTTTTTATTTTTACAATTGCAAAGATATACAATTAAAAAGTTCATATTTGGGTTTTGGTCATACAGTGTAGCAGCACCCATCCCGCCACCAGTGCCCATCTCCCACCACCAACGTCCCGGTTCCCTCCCCCCTCCCCCCAGCCCTCCTCCATGGCAGGTTCTTTATTTCTTTCCATTTCTCTATCTTTCTCTTTTCCTTCCTCTCCAGACTATGGATTACAGAACATACATTAAAGGGTTGTCATGTGTATCCTTTTGCCTCTATTTAATGCTCAGTTCTAGGTTGGCATTAGTACCCTCACAATTGTTAGCACACTGTTCCATTTTCTGTCTTACCTAGCCTCTGACTCCCACACGTTTGTGATAATTTCCACCTTTGACAGGACCTCCTGATGTATGTTTCACTTGACGTTGGATATTGGTATCATAATATGTACCTATATATTTATGTTATGCAGATAAATGCAGTCATTCTGTAACTGTCTCTCTCCTTCTGGCTAATTTCGCTCAACATAATCTTCTCCATGTCCATCCATTTGTAGGCAAATTTTATAACTTCATTTTTCCTAACCGCTGCATAGTATTCCATTGTGTAGATGTACCAAAGCTTTTTTATCCAGTCATCTATTTTCGGGCACTCGGGTTGCTTCCAGATTCTGGCTATTGTGAATAAAGCAGCATAAATCTTTTTTTAAATGTTTTATTTTACCACCATGAGAACAACATTACAAAGATGTTCATAATTGGGTCTCAGTCATATATTGTTCCAGAACCCATCCCTTCACCAGTGCCCCATTCCCACCACCAATGTCCCCACATTCCCCCTCTCCCAGCTCCAGAGCAGGCATTTCTTCCTTCGCTCCCTTTCTCTGCCTCTCTCCGTCTCTCCTTCATCTTCCCCAATCCTTATTATGCCATGTGATATATAGAATTACAAGGATGTTCATAACTGGGTCTCTGCAATACAGTATTCCAGAACCCATCCCTTCATCAGTGCCAATTCCCACAACCCAATTCCCAAACACACCCACCCCAAACCCTGCCTGCCCCCATTTCAGGCACATTTTACTTCTCTTTCTCTTTGTCTATGTCCCTATATTTCCCAATCTCTCTTCTATTACACTTTATGGCTTGTCATATGGATACTAATAATGTATGATGTAACTATCTGATTATTTAATAGTGAATTCTAGTGTGACATCATAATTCCTCATTCCCCATAACCTCTCCAGTTTGATGCAAATTGAATGATCGTTGAAGTGTACAAGTGAGAAAGATCCTGAAAGGATCTGGTGCTAAAATACATCGAATCAAAGATAAAAAGCGCTGCAGCGGCAGTTGGTTGTGGTGGCTGGAGCTCAGGGCCACACCCACTGGGCCCAGAGGCTGGGGACTGAGTGGAGGCCCTCAATCCTTGCTCCGAGTCCAACAGGCGCGGCTGCCTGCATGGTGAGCAGGTCCTAGGAGCTATGTAGGACACGACCAGGCGCTGCCGAGCCTTTTACTTTTCCCCGGAACTCCATAGGGCCGCTCACCATGAGGTCAAGCTGCGCAGCCTTGGATCTGGAGTCTCTTTTAAATCTTTTTTAATCCATTAATTGGTTGTTGGACTTTTTGGACTGTTTCCATATACTGGTTATTGCTCTTAGATTGCAATGAATGTGTAGAGATGCATTTTTGAGTTAATATTTCAGTTTTGTTTAGGGATGGAAGCCAAGATATGTAGTAATATGGGAGTCATTTTATTACCTTTCTGAGAAGACTCACACTGTTTTCCAGAGATTTGAACCAAAGGCATTCACACCAATAGTGAATGTGGGTGAGAGTGATCTTTATTTTTCCATTATAGTGATTTATATCATAAAATAAAACAAAATTATTTTGCAATGATGAAAGAACAACTGAAATGACTCCAAATTCTTTTATTTTAACCTATTTTTATCATTTATATGAGACTAAATGTCCACAGTAATTTAAATACCATTTTGATGAGTATTTTAATACCATGTAAAAAATACTATTTCTACCCATATACTGATAAACGATGTAGGAAAGATATAGCTTATATGCATATTTTATATGCTACACACATAATATATAGTATATTTTTTGAGGACGATATATCAAAATTATAAAGCTTAAAGGAAAAACTGCATATTGACCTACTATAAGATCTCCATGGTAAGAGTAATAAGAGCAAAATATAAATGGATAAGATGGTCAAACAAAATAAATTTCTATAAATCAAAAATAATTATGTGTGAAAATGACATCGTTTTGCTTTAGTTACATGTACAAAATAATCAAATTTCAGATATGCCATATATGGAAGTTTTCAGAGGCTCAAAAATTAACCTACTGAGTTTTAGTTGCAAAAGAAAATATCTAGGAGAATAAATGTGTCAATACTATCTCTAGGCGCAAAAAGCATAATCTTCAAAGTGTCTCTCCAGTGGTGTTTAGATTTAAAATTACAGAAATTCTTACAAGCACACTTAAAAACAGTTGTGGAGCACACATATATCTACACTGATGGAAATGGTATATGTATATAACAAAACTTGAATTTAAAGGCTATTCAAAAACTTCCTTTAAAACAACTTTTTCCACAGAGAGTGTTTACATTTGACTGTACTGTTTGAATATTCTAAATTTTTTATATAATTTATATTTCAGAGTATTGTATTTTGAATATTTACTAATTTAGAATTACAGAAGTTATAATAACTGTCTTATATTAAACTAAATACAGTTAGAGACTTAACAAACAGGGGAAGCCCAGTTCTTTTGCCATTTTCTGTTGGGAACTAGTTATTTTCATATCAATTTAAATAATATTCTAGGTTAAGAATGATGACTATTTCGATGCCTGGTGATTGTACATTACCTTTAATATAACCACAATTAAAAGTTTAAATATTTCTTAGACTAGATAAAACATATCCAGCAATAGAAAAAGCATCCATTTGAAAATAGATGCTTTTCCTTCTATTTGAAAAGATTATACAATTATATAAATAAAGTGATTGTAATGGTGATGAATAGATATATAATAAGAAAGAATGAGTATCTCAGAAATTATTTATTAGAATGCTTGTGAAAAAATAGTTCTACTAAAAATCAAATTTCAATGATGCATAGTTCGAGCAAATTAAGTATAAAATTTAATATTATATATTTTACATTATTTTCTTAGTTATAGATTCTAAGATTATCAAGGTCAGCACAAAGCACTCAATAAAATGATCAATCTACAAAATGGCTTCACTATAATAGTAAGAAAATAATGACCCTACTTTGTACTTTATTATAAATAAGTAACTTAGAATGATAAGTGGCAGAAAATTTCTGTTCAAGAATTTCCATCTTTTCTTGTAGGCAACATCAGTTGGAAATTAACATGCTATGGCTAATTTTACTAAGAGTGACTTTCTTCTTATGGGGTTTTCTGCCAAGCCTGAGCTAGAAATCTTATTTGCTTTTCTGTTCTTAATCTTCTATCTGTTGGCTTTAATTGGTAATATCCTCATCATCATTGCAACTTCCATGGATGACAGTCTCAACTCACCCATCTATTTTTTCCTGAAGCATCTCTCCTTTTTGGATCTCTGCTTTATTTCTGTGACTGTGCCAAGATTCATTATCAACTCTTTCATGCATAGTGGGACTATTTCCCTCTGGGAATGCATAGTACAGTGCTTTGCTTTCACTCTCTGTTGCTCTGTTGAGCTGTCCATGCTCACAGTGATGTCCTATGATCGTTATGCAGCCATCTGCTTTCCACTGCGCTATGAAATCATCATGGATGTCAGAACCTGTGTCCATGGAGTCGTTAGCTCCTGGATCAGTGGAGCCATCTCTGGAGTCATGCATACGGCAACTACTTTCTCCATCCATTTCTGTGGCCCCCCATATAATTCACCAGTTCTTCTGTGATATCCCCCAGATCCTGAGACTCTCCTGCTCTAATGAGTATATTAGGGAGGTAAATGTCAGCATCTTCCTGGCTTTGGTGGCATTTCTTTGTGTCATCTTTATTGGATTCTCCTATGTGAACATATTTTCCTCTGTGCTAAGGATTCCATCTGCTGAGGGCAGGCTTAAAGCCTTTTCCACTTGCCTGCCCCACCTCATTGTTGTAATGTTATTTATGTGTACTAGTGCCTTTGAATTTTTTGAAGCCTCATTCAGACACTCCAACTATTTCAGACATTTTGCTCACTATTCTTTACACAGTGGTGCCTCCAACTTTCAATCCAATGATTTATAGCTTGAGAAATAAAGCCATAAAATTAGCTGTAAGAAAGGTTTTTAAAAAGAAGAAAGGCACTATTTTCTTGACACACTTTGTTTTATGCATTTCCAGTTTGAAACAAAGTCAAAATATATCGGTTAATAATAACAGGCCAATCAAAAAATTGAATTGGAACAAAATACTGATTATAAGGAAAGTTGTCATATTGAAAAGTTTTATATGTTTCTGGTCCAGTAAAACATATTCAGAGATATTTCTATGTAAATATTACTTTTGCATATGTATCAGATTACATTTTTCCTTTCAAAACTAGGTGGCATAAAAATGAAAAAAAATTCATATTGTGAAAGTAATTGAATCAATTTGACTGCTAATTTTGTGGTGATTGAAAACAGCAAATATAGGGCCCAGTTCCTACTTTCCTAAGTTATACTGAACTTAGAAACTAAATTTCCTAAGGACAATTAATGTCACCAAAGGATTGATGAGAATATTCTTTCACCACTGACTGTCTTCAGAGCTCTCCTAATAGTTTATCAATTTCTTAGAGGTCCAATTTAAATTTATAAAAGTAACTTAATCAAAAACTCTTAGTATTATTTTCATAATGCTTTACTCTTTTGGATTACTTTACCTAAATAATAAGCTAATAATCCGCAAGAGCCTAAAAAATGAAATTCAGAGACTCTCCAGGATTAAAAAGTACAAATATTCATGTTTCAGAAAGAATAAAAATGGATAACTTATCTGAAACACTTTAAAACACCATATCCTTCAGAAATTATAAAATAACAGGGTGAAGTATTATCATTGCTGGCAAAAGCTTTGTTGCTTAATGTTTTCTATTATCCATTGGCAGATAATCTTTCACTTTGTATAAGGTACAATCTTGCTTGTTTTATTTATAGACTATTCAGGTGAATCAGTATCATTAATAAGATGCATTTTTCTTCAGTGAATTAAAGTATTACCCTTGTCACTTATCAGAAATAAATATAGACATAAAATGTTTTGAGTAGTGTTAAATTATATAGTATTGATAGGAAAAGGTACTATACCCAACCACCACCAAGAAACCCCAACTCTCCCATAACCCTGCTTGGTAGTTTCTATTTCCTTGCTCTGTATCACTTTACCCACAGGTAAGTAGATGACCTAGTGTTTCTTCTTTTCTTTCTGGCTTAATTCTTTTAACGCAATGTCTTCAGTTTTATTCATGTGGCAGCAAAAGGCATGATTTCCTGCTTTCTTGTGGCTGCATAGTACTCCATTATATATAGTGTATATCTAATATATAGTATATAATATATAAATAGTATATTTATATATAAAATTGCACATATATATTGATATATATAGGAGTACTAAGCAGCCAGCCACAGGAAAGCAGGAAATCATGCTTAAAGTCTATATATATATATATATATAGACTATAGCCAATGTATATAATATACATATACACCATATTTACACTATAGTCTATAATATGCCATATATACACTATATATGAGATATATGCTATACATACACTTTATATGCTATATATACACTATATATTAGATATACGCTATATCTATATTTATATCTATCTATCTATGGGAACACACTACAACTTCTTCAGTCTTTCATCTGTTGCCAATAACATTTAGATTGCTTTCATATCCTGGTTATTCTACTAGATTCCGCAATTATTACAGGTGTGCATATTCCTTTTTAAAATCAACATTTTTTTGGGGTTTGGGGGATTAGATGTCATTTGACTGGCCAAAAAGCATATGAAAACATTCTCATTATCACTACTCCTCAGGGAGATGCAAATCAAAACAACAATGAGATATCATCTGACACCACAGAGACTGGTACACATCAAAAGAGCAAGACCAACCAGTGCTGGTGTAGATTGGGTGAGAAAAAGGACTCTTCATCCACTGTTGTGGGAGTGTCAGCTGGTAGGGCATTTTTTGGAAAACAATATGGACATACCTCCAAAAACTAGAAATTGAGCTCCCATTTGACCCAGTATTACCACTCCATGGAATATACCCGGGAGGCCAAAAACATGGCAGAAACACCTTCTGCACTCTATGTTCATAGAAGCACTATTCATGATAGCCAGAATATGGAAACTAACTGAATGCCCAAGAAAAGATGACTGGATAAAGAGACTGTGCTACATCTACACAATGAAATACTATGCAGCTGTTGGGAAAAAACGAAGTTATGAAATTTGTCTATAAATGAATAAACATGGAGAGCATCATGCTGAGTGAAATTAACCAAAGGGAAAAGGACAGATATATAATGACTGCATTTATCTGTGGGATATAAAAAATAGCATTATAGTAATATCCAAGGTCAGGCAAATTATGGACCAGGAGGGACCTGTCAGTGGTTGGAATCTCCTACAATTGTGTGGGAGTGAGTAGTTAGGTAAGACAGAGAAGGGACCAGAGTGCTAATAATTGTTAATGGTAATGCCAGCCTAGAACTGAGCATTGAATCTAGGCAAAAGATAAGCATGATAACCCCTAAATGTATGCATTGCAAGCCACAATGTGTAAGAAAAGGAAATGGGAGAGAGAGATAGAGAGAGGCAAAGAGACAGAGAGACAGAGAGAGAGAGACAGAGACAGAAAGACAGAGTCAGAGACAGAGACAGAAAGACAGAGTCAGAGACAGAGACATAAAGACAGAGTCAGAGACAGAGACAGACAGACAGAGACAGAGTGAGAGACAGAGAGAAGAGGCAAAAGTGTTTGCCATAGAGGCAGTCTGGGGGAGCGGAGAGGGAATCAGGTGTTACTGGTGGAGGGATGGATGCTGGAACACTGTATGACTGAAGTCTAATCATGAACAGTTTTGTATTATATATATATCTCAAGGTGGTATAATAAAAATAAAATAAAAAATGTGATTGGATCATACTGCAAGATTACTTTTTTGAGAAATATCCATATTACTATCCACTCAGGCTGAACCATATACTTCCCACCAATTGTAACTGAGGGTTCATTTTATCACTGAAAGGGTTGGCCACCCGATGGGGTGACTGATTGGGAGCCTCAGAACACTGCACCTATCAAGGAAAACTCTGAGAGACCAGTTCCTATGCAAGAGCAAGGGTTTTATTCGAGTATATCCAGGCCCATAGCATCACCACAAGCAGTCAGTGGCTAAGAGCCCCGAGCCCTTTCAATGGGGGTCTTTTAAAAGAAAGTTCCCGCCACTACAGAAAAGCCCGCGCATAACCATCCAATAGATTTAAAATATTACATCAAGGTCTGCGTGCAGGCAGCCAATCACTTTGTAACAAGTTACCATAACTACCAATCGGGTCACACTCAATACTTCTTTCTATATTTGGTGTGGCTAGGCATACGTGCGGGATTGCAGGTCAGCATGCAAGTCAGACCAGATAACAGGATGTGGGTGGGGGCCTCCCAACATCTGCCAGGGTGGGAAACAGGAATTCGTTCTGGGCCTTTTGTTGTAGATGCAGGAAGAAAGGGTTATTTAGGTCCTAAAATGGTAATTTTTCATGAGTAGGCCTGCCCTAGTTGGGGGAAGGGGTTGCTGGGTTGCTGCCTTCTTTCATCACCACTTTTCCACCAATATTGGTAGTTTTCATTCTCTTTTGAAATATGCCATTCTCACTGGCATATCTCATTGTTTTATTTGAATTTCTGGGATGATAAGTGAGAGTGAGCATGTTATCATATGTCAATTGGCTACCTGTTTATCATATTTGAGAAATGGATTTTTATCTCCTCTGCCATTCTCCCCACCCTGTTTTAATTGATTGATCATGATTGACAGTAAAGTTTATGATAGTTTTCTGCATATAAGTTACAACACCTGACCCACCTCCAGAGAGTCCAATCCTTCCAACAATGTCCCTCATTTGTTGATTGATTAGTAGTTTTTTTCTTTTAAGATTTGTGAGTGCTTTATATATGTTGGATACAAACCCCTTTTACTGATGCATAATGTGCAAACATTTTCTCCTCTTAGGTATTGTGTCTTTCTCTTTCAGTCTGCATTTCTCCTGCTATTCAAAATCTTTGTTAATTTGATGTAGGCTTATGTTTTTATTTATTCTTTTGTTGTCTTTTACTCTGGGCTCAGATTACTGAAGAAACTTCCCTGTGGTCCATATTCTTTTGCCTATATTTTCCTCTGTGTATTTTGTGGGTTCAGATCTCATCTTGTGGTCCTTAAAAATCTTTGGATTAAATTTTTTCAAATTGGAAAATAGAAATTTAAACTATCACTCGTTGAGGTGACATAATAATATACAGAAAAAAAGTCTAAAATAATTCAACAAAAATCTCTTAGAAACAATGAACCATTATAATATGGCAGTAGGGGATCAAATCCAGGTTGCTATATGCAAGGCATGTTCCCTATGCACTGTATTATTACTCTAGCCTTGCCTAGGATATTCTTAAAGAGCTGCAATTGTTTTGCAGCTTTTATTTTTGTCTTTCCTGAGGGCAATTTGATGCTATTTCAGTGCTGTTTGTTAGTTTGCTGTCAATCACAGACACACACAGACACAGAATAGAGAGTACAGTAGATGGATTTATTAGAGCCCAGTGCTGAGGGCTCCCAAGTCAGATTGACCCAGAGAGCCCTGAGCATTGGGCAGACTCTCCTTTTTATTATCAGAATTCAACTACTTATATGCATTCCTCTTATTTAAGCAAATCAGATTTATAGAATTTATTCCATGGCATTCTGACCAAACAAACGTATGCTCCTCCTGTGAGACCATAATATTTCGCAGGAGCATTTTCTCATAAGAATAGACTTAATCTGGGACCAGGGAAATCTTAGTTCAGGCAGGAAAATAAAGACAGCCTAAGTGGGCCTGCACAGAAGGGAATAGAGACCTGGTCAGGGCTAAAGTCCTCAGAATGTGACTATTTGACATGATGTATGTTTTAACAACCTATCATAAAATTTAGTAGATGCTAAAGGCTTTGTCTGTTTCTGTACCTCTGCTTTGCTTAAGATAAGGATTGAAGGTATGCATCCTAAAGGTTGAGTGCAAGAAGGTAAAAAAAAGCATGTGAGGGCAAAAACAAGACCCTTTGAGTATCTGTGGCTCAGAGGGTCCCTCAGTGTTCCTTAAGTGCTGAGCTAATAAACTCCTTTATCTACATTTCTATTTCTGGAAAGTCTGTATTGAGCAATGGCCTGACACTTCTATCACTGGTCTCTTTTTTTTGTTTGTTTGTTTGTTTGTTATCAATCGGCCTTGTCTCTTTTACAACATCCTGTCCAAATCTACCTCTCTCTTGCTAATGGGCTCTATATCTACCACTTTTCCTCATGTCAGAGTCTCTTTCTGAGGGTTATTGATCAATCTTATCCCTACTCAGCCCCTTGCATCTGTAGACTGGGGTCAACTTAGTTATGCCTGAGTTATCTCTTGCTTTCCCTGGGCTGGCTTGTGTCATGGTGGGTTCACACTCTTTGGTAAGCTGATTTGAATAGCTCTCCTGGTCTGCATTATTTATTCATTTATTTATATTTTATTTGAGGTACATGATTTGCCATAATTTTGCTATAGGGTTTCATGCATAAAATATTCCAAAACACACCATTCTTCAGTGTTCATTTCCCTTCACCACAGTCTCAATGTCCCCTCCTTGAACCTTTTGCCCTCCTCCTTTCAACCACTCTTAGAAAGTGCAATTCTATAGAGCAGTTCCAAATTTCTGTTACATGTCCTGCCTCAGGCACTCTTTTCTAATATCTGGGGAGCCTCACCTATGACTTAATATGAACAAGTGGGACCAGTGTCCTGGCAGCAGTGGACTCTTCCACCGGCCAGAGAGCAGCTGTCCCACATAGGCAGTGTTTAAGGAACTAAGTAGAGGTTCACTTCCCGGACTGAGAAATCGCTAGCTATCCAATAAATAATCCTTCTAGATTATTTATTTAATAACCCTTCTAGAAGGTGTGAGAATGCCACCACTGAGTCTGAGTAAAACCTAAGGGTATTTTGTCACCCAGACAGAGTTCCATGAAATGCTGAAGCCAGAAATTGTAGAAGGATTTTTCCACCATAAGAAGGGTTTTTCCACCTGCCCAAGAGCACTAAGGGTGCTGGAAACCTGTCAAAATAACTGTAACATTGGTGTGTTCTGGACAAAAGAACATTTTGGTGCTGAGGTTTTTGGGTTTGACTTAGCTCATTTCTGGATAGCCACTGAGTGTGGAGCTCAGTGCAGTGGATTCCAAGTATACCACATCTCTGTATCCCCATAAACTTTACTGTATGTTGAACCCCAGGCAGCCCTCTGTGACCTAGAGATCTCCATGCCTGCAGGGCTGTGAGAGTTGAAGTAATTAAGAAAACCTGTAGAGTTGCTGCTGGTGTAGGTCTAGATCCACCACCAAAGTTATAAGGCCAGGTTTGAGACCCATTATCTTTGATCAGGCCCTGGGGTTTAAAGTCAAAATAACCACTTGCTTTCTTGCAAGCTAGAGTTCCTTATCCTTTAAATGGTCAGGAGTAGAAGCACAGGATGCTAGATACAGAGCAGCTGCAGGAACTCCCCAGTGTTGAGCACCCGAGGAAGGAGTTTCTTACCTTCTGGAAACTTAGCCCACACGCTGGGAAAACACCCATTTGAGTGGTCCTGGAGCAATCGAAGCTGCCCTGTCCTGTCCTGTTACAGCCTTCCTGGCCTTACTAGGGATGAAAACTGCTTTAGAGCCAAATGCACCCTCCCACCCTCCACTTAAGATTCCTCTAAGAAATTTTCAAGTCATCTGTTGTCTCATCTAAGAGAGAAGACCTGTGATAATGATGTAGGCAGGCAGACGGCGGTGGGGGTGGGGTGGGGGAGGGGACTGCATGGCAGTGAACTGTCGCCATTAGGATGGCACCTTTTGGAACCAGGAATGAAGACCATGTAAGACCTATTAACCAACAAAGACCCTGAGGAAGCTGGGTCCACCTTCTTCCTTCTAGCCCTTAGTCCCCCCCCCCCATCAACCTTCGATGGCCCAGCATAAGATTTCAGAGCATTCCAGCCCAAGAAGATAAAAAGCCCTCTTGGAAATTAGTCTGGGCTAGCTCACTCTCTTCCTTTGTTGCAGCTCGTTTTCTCCCTTGAGTGCATTACTCTTTCTCTCTCTCCCTCCTCCTTCCCTATCCTAAAACTTCCTTAATAAAGTCTGTTTTACTTCACTGCTCGTAGACTCCTAAAAAAATTCTTTTTCTGCAAGGAAGACAAGAACCTTGGAGGAAAACCCTGGGTAAGGCCTAGGACTGACTTTCCTGAGAAGCGTGATTCCTCGCTCCAGCCTGAGTGCGTGACTCCCTGAGAAATCTCGAGTGGTGGGGATCAACTCCCGTGCCTAGAGATCCAGCGGACATCAGGTGTGGCTTGGACGGTCACTTCATGAGGCTGTTGGGGCTCAGGCCCACGCTGTGCAGGGGCTCATCGCAGACTTTATCAGTTCTTAGCCCCCACAGCGGGTCCCGGGCAGCAGAGGCAGCTGGGAGAAAGCGACCATCTCTCTCCTCTTCCCGCCTCACATGAGCCACCCACCTACATCAATAACCTGATGTAACCTTATGTAACCTGAAAGGTTCTTGTTAGACCTCAGTGCTGGGACTTCTCTGGGCACAACTTGGTAGGGTCAGGGGTGAGGGGCAAAGATTTAAAAAAGCCTCTAGCTTTCTTGCAAGCCAAGAATTACACACAACTTTTAGATAGCATTCCTGGGGAAGGATCAAAAGGGATGGTCCAATACCTGGGCCTCATAGCATCTCTGAAGTGAGGCCAGCAAACATTTCTTGCTGGGAAATTCTTTGCTCTAAGGCAGAATCAAAAGGAGCCTCACCTTGCACCAAGGGCAGAGCCAAGAGAGATGCCAGCAGCCTGAGTGCTGTGCATTTCCCCTCCTCAGTGACCCTTTCTAGGCTGGGGCTGGAAATCACCTCATGTCTAGCCGAAAGCAATGCATCAGAAATCTGAGAGTTGCCTTGTATCAAAAACTTTGTCATTTGAAACTGATTCTAGCATGAGAGAGGAACCAGAAGCCACTACTTTTGTGCAAACAGGAGATCTTACAATATTTTTTAGTAAACAAACGTAATTAAGTAGTTTCACGAAAAGGCAAAATACAGCAAATCCAAATTTCTTCTTTAGCATAGAGAGATCCAAATGCACAAATGGAGGAAATTTTCTTGTTCTCTTTGATGAAGACCAATTTTCAAATTTCCTGATTAGGTCAGAGAAATTAGCAAAACTGTTACAGCCTTATTTCCCTCTCTCCATCTTCCTTAAGGTAGAATCTAGAATGGGCCTTGCTTGCAACTTTTGCACAAAGAAAACTGTCCCAGGCTGTCAGGGAACGCCGCCGGGGTCCCCGACAGTGTCAGGACAGAGGTTGTCTTCTACCTCCGAGGACGCCGGGAGAACAGATGAAAACTCACGAATCCGGTGCAGTTCCAAAAAATGGCTTTTAATAGTACAAAAGCTCTTCCACAGCAATCCAATATAATGAACAAACTCTAGCTCTGGTCCGAACTTAGACCATACAAAAGAGCCTAAGTCTCCCACCAAAGAGAGAGAGGATCTCACCCGAGCTGAGTCCTACCCAGAAGAAGCAAAAGGCCAAAGAGCAAAAGGCCAAAAGCCAAAAGCCAAAAGCCGCAGGAGCCAAAAGCTGAAGGCTGAGGAACCAAAAGGCAAAAGGTGAAGCGGCCCCAAGTCAGCCCCTTATATACACCAAAGTAATCCAATCGAGAGGGGCATGTCAACAAAGAACTCTAAACAGAGTGTAGTGCCACACCTTATTGCAGGTATAAACAAAAGTTATGCCAAGGACTAAGGAGATTATCTCTTATGTAAAACAATGGAGAGAGAGAGAGAGGGCTGATATAAAGTAATACATCTTAACTTCATGAACTTCATGTAATCTAGATGGTACCCACAAGGTCCTTCTTATTATTATCTGCACCAGAGTGATTCTGAGTATCTTGTTCTCGTGTACTGAAAGGGTCACTCTCGCCTGCTTAGAGCAAACTAGTATGATCCTTCCTATAGTCTTCCTATAGTCTCAGCGTAGTCAGGGGTGGTAGTCTCCTGGTAAGTTCTAACTGTCCCACGTTGGGTGCAGTGGGTATAAAGAGGAGCTGTGCCCAATCTAGAAAACATAGAAGTCTCAGTAGATGTATAAATCAGAAGTTATTCAATCAAGGTGACTTCTGTAACTTTGCCACACCCTCTAGCAGTGTTTACATAGAAAAGAGGTCTCATTAGAATGAACCTTGACTTAAATAAGATTAAGCTGGGAGTGAGCAAAACAACAAAACTCCCAGATTAGCTAAACATATCCTCCAACACCAGGCTGGTGACCAAACTCTAAAGGGCTTGCAGTTCCTGCACAAAATTCTTTCAATTCCTTAATTAAATGTACCTTTCCCATAATCCAGGACCTTAACATAATTATTGAGCTAAGTATCAAGAGTTAGGGTCACAGAGAGATTTTCTTTAGGATTCTGCCAAACTTGTCCTTTTTCCAGTTAATTCATTTTTAATGGAAGGTGAAATCCTTGGGTTGGGCAAATGAATCTTGTGAAAAGGGGCAGAACTGGCCTCAAAACTAATGAAGTTTGCCCTGTGACAAACCATACAGGGCAAGAGATATTTGCCCTGTGTTGTTTGTCTCCGTAATAGGGGCAGGAATGAAAGTAGAGGGCAGAGGGTGCTTGCCTTGCAGGACATCCCATATCGCCCCTGAGCATCACCAGGAGTAATTCCTGAGGATCTATGGTTGTGAGCCAAAAGTAAATAAAACAAAGGGAAAAAGTTAAGCTTCAGCCACTTTATCTGTGCCTTGGAAGGAAGGCAGGTCTGTTAGCCTCTTCAGGGAGGCCCTGGAATTTGAACTGAGGAAGTGAAAATGGCCTCAAACATAGTTCTCAGAGGAGGAATTTGCCCCCAAATTTATGGCTCTTTTTCTGGATCTGCTTGCTTCAGGAAACTGCAATTTCTTTTTTAAATAACATCTTAAGTAGGAGTGATATAGGTGGGCCCTATAGGTGGCTTATGTGAGGCGGGAAGGAGAGAGATGGTCGCTTTCTCCCAACCTGCCTGTGCAGCCTCATGACCTGCTGGGAAGGCTACAGGCCTTACCCCGGCTTTGTAGGTTCTTGTCTTTGCCTCTGAAGAATTCAGGAGATTAGCAGTGAAGTAGAAACAGAATTTATTTGGAGATTTTAGGAAGAAGGAAGGAGAGAGGAGGAGAGAGAGAGGAGAGAGAGAGAGAGAGAGAGAGAGAGAGAGAGAGAGAGAGAGAGAGAGAGAGAGAGAGAGAGAGAGAGATGAGAGAGGGGGGGCATACATCTCAAGTGGGAAATCGCGGGTGCCACATGTGCTCTGGAGTGAGTCTCTGTGCTTGGCCAGGCGGACTCAAACAGCACATGGGCTGGGCAATATATGCACAAGCTTCCCTTTGTTCAAGGTGATTTTTTTAGGGTTTTTCTCATGCTGCCCCTAAGTAGGGCTTCTATCTATTTAGGAAACCATTGATAAGGTGGTTGTTAAGTGAGTAGTATTGGGAAAGGTGGATGGTCTTTGAAATATTCTCCTCTCCTTTGTTCCTGTTTGAGCTTCTCTAGGCAGGGGTCCCACCTACTCTTTGTGTCATAGCCCCAGGTGAAGCCTTATTTGGCCTTAGTTCCTCCTGTGCCCAAGTCCTGATGGCTTAAGGGCTAGGTGGTTATACCACTCCTTAGGAGTTCCATTGCCTTGGGGGGCCCTTTCCTGCCTCTGCCTACAGCAGGTCAAAAGCCAGGAGACAGAACAGGAATCGTGCTCCAGGTCAGACTGGGTGGAAGCTCAGAATTAAGTCATGCCCTAGTCTTCATTCACTCCTCCCTAACGTGGCTTTTCAGTTCTGTATAGTCCACATCCTAGTTTCCCTCAAGTAGAGTCAAAGAGGACAGCCACAACAGTAAAAAGCACCTTTGAAGTCTCATGCTTGCTTATCCCTCTGACTGTGTCTCTGGTTCTGTTAGAGGATCAGGCAAACATCTTAGACAAAGAGCCATCTTAGGCCTCCACTGTGACTCTGAGGACAGGACCCTGAGGATCGGGAACTAAGAGCTACAAAACTTAATCAGATTAATCTGCCATAAACATAGAATGTGGGTGGGGAAGCCCTGGGGCTACATATTGCTCTGCTAACTGATAAGGCTTGTTTTGTCAAAACCACAAGGATGTCTTCACAAAACAAAAATGTGTATAACCCTTCAGCTAAGGAAAAGAAATTATTTTAAACATGCTGTAAAAATCCCTGCCTTACTATGGGCAGGGTCTTTGATTGAAACCTGCTGTGCTGGGTGGACTCTTGGACCCCAGCTAGGTGAAAATAAACCTAGCTGTGTTTATTTGCATTAAATGACTTGCATTATTGTGCGTGGTCTCTGTTCTTCGGAAGGGGTAGTCGATTTTGGACTCTCACAGTTCACTGTCTCCAGCCTCACTTTGAGTGCCAAATGAATCACTCTGAAGTGGGTTTTGTTCCTGAGTATGTAGGTCCTTGAATGATTATATGAAGTATTTGCATACACATTTACAGATGTTTCTGAAATTTTAGTTCTTATCTAACAGATCATGCTTGTGGTTCTGATGTACTTCACTTCACCACTATGATGTTCTCAGGATGATTTCTAATGTCCTTATTTTACTTTTGGCTACCTTATTACTCTCCCATTGCTTAATTTTCTCTTTACCTGTTATCTAAGGCCAAGAGTTGTCATCATTTAATATCTCCCTTTGTCTTCTTTCTCTATGTACCACTAATAAGTGAGATCATCTAGTATCTGCCCTTCTCTATGACATTTTTGGCTCATAAAAAATGATACTTTTCTGGAAAACAATATGGACATTCCTCCAAAGACTAGAAATTGAGCTCCCATTTAATCCATCCATACTACTCTTGGGAATATACCCTGGGAAGTGAAAAATACACAGTGGGAACACTTTCTGCACTTTTATTTTCATAGCAGCACTATTCACAATAGCTAGAATCTGGAAACAACCAGTATGTCTGAGAACTGATGACTGGATAAAGAAACTTTGGTACATCTACACAATGGAATACTATGCAGCTGTTAGGAAAAATGAAGTTATGATATTTGCCTATAAATGGATGGACATGGAGAGGATCATGTTGAATGAAATTAGACAGGAGAGAGACAGATATAGAATGACTGCATTTATTTTCATGACATAAATACACACACACATTTTATGATACCAATATCCAAGGTCAGGCGAAATGTGGATCAGGAAGACTTGTTAAAGGTGGAAATTACCACAAACGTGTGGGAGTCAGAGGTTAAGTAAGACAGAAAAGGGAACAATGTGCTAATAATTGTTGAAAGGAAAGTGCTATTACCCACATAGAATGGAGCATTAAGTACAGACAAAAAAGATACACATGATAACCTCTAAGTGTATGTATTACAATACACAATATGTAAGATAAGGAAGAGAGAGAGAGAGAGAGAGAGAGAGAGAAGAGAGAGAGAGAGAAAAGAGAGAAAAGAGATGAAGAACCTGCCATAGAGGCAGGCAAGGGAGAGGAGAGGGAATTGGAGACATTGGTGGTGGGAAATGGGCACTGGTGGAGGGATGAGTATTGGAACGCTGTATGGCCGAAACCCAAACATGAACATTTTTTTAATTGTTTATCTCACGGTGGTATAATAAAATAAAATAAATAAATTAAAAAAATGACATTTATGTACTGTAGAGATAGCGATGTAGTAGGGCCCCAAGAGTGGCTTAAATGAGGGGGAGGGGAGAGAGATGGTCACTTTCTCCCCAGCTGCCTCTGCAGCCCGGACCCACTGGGCAGGCTTAGGACTGATAAAGTCTGTGATGAGCCCCTGCATGGAGTAGGCCTGAGCCCCACCAGCCCCACGAGGTGGCCATCAAGCCACATCTGATGTCTGCTTGTTCTCTAGGCATGGGAATTGATTCCCACCACCTGAGATTTCTTGGGGAGTCACAGACTCAAGCTGGAGCCAGGAATTGCTCTTTGCAGGAAAGAAAAATCAGGCCTAGGTCTCACCCAGGGTTTTCTCAGAGTTTTTATTTTCTTGGCAGAAAAGAATTTTCAGGAGTAGACAAACAGTGAAGTAAAAACAGATTTTATTATGGAGGTTTCAGGATGGGGAAGGAAGAGGGAAAGTGAGAGTAACTCACTCAAGGGAGAACATGGGCTACTCTAATTGCAGGTGGGAGAGAGCCCTGACTGATTTCCAAAAGGGGCTTTTATCTTCTCTGGTTGGAATGCTTTGGAATCTTTTGCTGGACCATAGAAGGTTGATGGGGTGTTAAGGGCTGGGCAGAAGAAAATGGATCCTGCTTCCTCAGGGTCTGTTGTTGGTTAATGGGTCTCATCAAGTCCTGGTTCCTGGTTCCAAAAGGTGACAGCCTTATAGCAACAGTTCACTGTCATCTGCATGCCTACATTAGTTACCCTGTGTTTAATTTCTGGCACTAAATGTGGGTCACCAAGCACCACCAGGAGCATTCCCTGAGCATAGAACCTAAAGTAAACTCCGAGCCCTGCTGGATATGGCCCAAGAACAAACAACAAACCAAAACAAACAAACGAGATAATGGGCAGCTAGCCAGAACAGAGTTTTGAAGTTAAAAATATGCAAAGAAATCTATACCTTTTGGCAAATTTTATGATTAAAAAACTCACCTTTCTAAAATGAAATACTAAAATTGAGACCTGAATTGCCATAATGGAATAAATATAAATCACTATGCAAAGTTGTGCCCATCTGATGCAGTGAGATAATTTTCATAATAGTTAATGAATTTTATAGTAGCCATAAAATTGACCAAACAGTCAGATTTATTTTAAATGGGTATTAATAGCTTCTTTATTTAGAATAGGTTTTTGATTTGTACATAGTAGTATAAAGTTAAGGGTTACTTTTTTGATTCATGGATACCGCTATATTGGCATTTATCCATAGAAATCAGAATAGTATCAAATTTTAATTTCTAATTAATTTAATATACTCACTTTAAATCTTCTTGCTGAATAATTCTGAGTCTAATACAAAAATGAGGGGCCAGAATAATAGCACAGTGGGTAGGGTGTTTGTCTTGCACAAGGCTTAACAGAGTTCAATCCCCGGCATCCCATATGTCCCCTGAGCCTGGCCAGGAGTAATTCATGAGTGCAGAGCAAAAAGTAACCCTGAGCATCGCCAGGTGTGACCCAA
The DNA here is from genome assembly GCA_021461705.1 of Cryptotis parvus. Taxonomy (NCBI): domain Eukaryota; kingdom Metazoa; phylum Chordata; class Mammalia; order Eulipotyphla; family Soricidae; genus Cryptotis; species Cryptotis parvus. Next base: position 49,920 of record JAJIBD010002070.1, read on the forward strand.
AAAGCAAGATAGATAGATAGATGATAGATAGATAGATAGATCAATAAACAAACAAGTGAAAATGCAATATAAATAAATAAAACAAAAATAAATGTTTTAAAATAACTTGATCTAAGAATCACATAGACTAATCCCCTAAAGAGCTAGATCTGATTATTGTAGCCAATAAATTGGAAAGTTCTCTACAATTACACCAAAATAAATTTTAGCCCCAGAGAATTTACAGAATCACAAATTCCCAAGGTCTTGTTCTTGCCAAAGAGACTTGGTAGCCAAGCCTCCAGTGACCAAGGAAGTATCTTGAAAATGATATCTATTATGTTTCTTTATGCCCTTTGTATCAGATAAATAAATAAATGTTTATCACTGGAATGTGTATAAAAGCAACTTTACATTATATGATATAATATATAATAAAGGTAAATAGCTATCTTCTGGAATATACAATAAAATACAGTCTAGAATTATAGAATTTTCATTTGGAAATATTCATTTAACAGAGAAAAGTTATTACAATGGTCCCATTTATAATTGTTAATTTTTTAAAGCAATGTTCAAATTTTTAAAGAGGAAGTGGATCCTGACTTCCTGATTATTTCATTCAGTATCAGTGAGTGAGACTGATAAACAATAATTTTTTTTCTATTTTTCTCTTCCCCTGCAGCCAACATCAGTAGGATATTAAAAAAGACTATGGTTAATTTTACTACAAATGGGTTTCTTCTCATGGGGTTTTCTGCCACGCCTGAACAAGAAATCTTACATGCTTCTCTTTTCTTAGCCTTATACCTGTTAGCACTAACGGGCAACATCCTCATCACCACAACTTCCATGGATGACAGTCTCAACTCCCCCCCATGTATTTTTTTCTGAAGCATCTCTCCTTTTTGGATCTCTGCTATATTTCTGTGACTGTACCGAGATTCATTTACAACTCATTTGTGCACAGCAGAAATATTTCCCTCTGGGAATGCATTTTCCTCTATATCACTTTTTGCTCAGAGAATTTAAAATAGTACATATTTTTCTGAAATAAAATCCCAAGGTACTTCTAATACTTTCAGTGATGCTCCAAAAATTTCACTGTGATGTCCTATGACTGCTACGTGGCCATCTGCCTTCCTCTGCACTATGAAATTATCATGGATGTCAGAACCTGTGTCCATGGAAGCCATCTTTATAGGGTTCTCCTATATATCACATATTTTCTTCTGTGCTGAGGATGCCGTCTGCTGAGAACAGAGCCAAGGCCTTTTCCACTTTCCTTCAGCACCTCGCTGTCGTCATATTATACGTATCTACTAGTGTCTTTGAATATTTAAAGCCTCATTCTGAATCTCCAAATGTTTTGAACATTTTTCTCACTATTTTTTATACAGTTGTACCCCCCAACATTCAATCCGATAATATAAAGTTTGAGAAATAAAGCCATAAAGTCTGCTCTAGGAAAGCTTTTTAAAAGAAGAAAAACACACTTTTTTGGGTTTGGGACATTTATTCTTGGTTGTGAGAAAGGTTCAGTTTCTCACAGACAAGAAAAAGGCTAAAAAACACAGCTATTTAAGAAGTTGATTATTTATTTATTTTTGTATTTCGGCCACACCTGCCAGGGTGAGAATTTCCTCCTTGCTCTGTGCTCAGGGGATCACTCCTGGTGGGCTTGGAGAACCAATGAGGTCAGGGGAAGGAATCCAATTAACTTGAGTGCCAGAGAAGTGCTGTACTTACTGTACTATCTTTCTGGACCTGCAATTAAGAAATAAAATTAATATCTGATTATAGGAAAGTTGTTTTATGGAAAATTCGGTATATCGATGCTCTGTTTGAGTAGAAAATGTTTTGAAAATAAAGCTATAGAAACACTACCTTTTTGCAAATAGAGTAAAATTTTAATCCAAGAAGACATTTGAAAATTAATGTAATTTCTGTAGTTGTAAAGACGTCATGTGAATCCACTTTCCTGAATGTTTCTTTTTAGGATGAAAGAAAACACTGAATATGAGGTTCATTCTTATTCATTTAAAGTTACAGTGGATTGCTTGGACAATAAGTTATATCCAAAAATTAATAAAGATGTCTAAGCCCTATGAACTATCATTGGCCTTTTGGAACTTAGTAATATTCTTTCAACCTCTTGGAGTTCAGTCACAAGTACAGAAGTCACCCAGCACATCTCATTATACCACTTAGTTCTCCTCTTCAGTTCATTAGGTAATTTTGCACATCAGGAGGAGGAAAGCGTATTTAAATTATAATTAATGAGAGCCATATATTCAATTTTAAATGGTAAAAGAAGCAAAATAAGAAATAGAATAATATAAACTAAAGTGATATCATGGGCCATAAAATAATTATAATTCAAAATAAGTAAAAGGTTCTTATATAAATATACCACATAATTAAGTTAAATGCCATGGTCATAATATAAAACTTGGTCAATCACTTCATGTCCACATCTTTCTTTTATTATATACTCTAATTTTTTTAACTTCCTGTTCAATATTACTTGCACTATGCCAGGTTCTATATATAACTATAGAATTCTTGAATTTAGGTTTGTCACTTTCTGAATTGTACCACTAAGATATTGATTAGAATTACATTTACAATATGCATTTAAGCAAAAGATGTTTCTCTCTGCATTGTGACTTTCGATTTGTTACTAGTCTATTTACTTGCATATTAGTTGTCTTTAATTTTTTTTCATAAATTAATGCATTTTTCAGTATCCCTGCCACCTGCCCCTTGAGGAATTGCAGGTGTGGCTGTGGTACCTGGCAGCATCAGCAGGTGGCAGACAGGAGACAGGCTTGTCTACACCCAGGGCTCTACCCTGTGGGCCCAGGATGGTTGTTGGTCTGACATAGAAAAGATTGGGCCCCCTGGGATGAACCCAGAGCCAGAGTAGAGCCTGACAAGCTACCCGTGGTGTATTCAATATGCCAAAAACAGTAACAATAGTGGAGCTCATTCCTAACGAATGGAGACTTACTGGTGCCCACTTGAGCAATTAATGAACAATGGGAAGACAAGTGATACAAATGATACAAGTGATTTTTTCACCACATCATCTTCAATCGACGGTTTTGCGTGACTGATGTCGCTGTCTTCCCAAAATTCCAAACAGGATTGGACCACCGTCTCCTTCATGCAAAATTCTACTTAATGCAAAGGGAGAAAAGGCTGTAAAGTTTAAGAAGAGAACTCCCAGAACGACCACTAACTGGGAACTCTTTAGCACCATTGCGGCAACATGGGAAGATACCATCATTGACGACATCGATGAAGAATACAACCGACTGGTTCAGCACCTCCGTGATTGTGAGAAAAATGCCAAGAGCAAGACACAAAAGGAAGCCTGTCTTCAGAAACTCTCGAGCTCATTCACCAACGTGGCAAGGCACAAGCCTCAGGCCACCAAATGCTAACATCCAAGATTGCAAAGCGGTGCAGAGAAGCGATAAAGGAAGACCTCAAAGAAAGAACAAAAATACTGGAAGATGCAGCAGAAGCCGGGAAAAGCATTTGCACCGCCCACCTGTTCTCCAACTATAAGACAAGATGACTGCCCTCCTATGCCCTGATGGATATATCACATCTTCCAGAAAGGCAATGGAGAAGATTATCCATGACTTCTATTCAGATCTCCTTAATAGCCACGACCACCTGACCACATACCAAATTCCACAGGATGGATATGTCATTCCCAATGTTCTCCCTTCTGAAATCCGACATGCCATCTCTCAGTAAAGAAGGGAACAGCACCAGGCCCAGACAGAGTCAGACCGGAACACCTGAAGAACTGCTGTCAGTACTCATCAATACACTAGCTCGGCTCTTCACACACTACCTGTTCGAATGTAAGGTGCCCTCAAAATGGAAAATCAGCAGGGCAGTTCTATTGTTCAAGAAGGGAGACATTCACGACATCGGCAACTATTGCCCCATCTGTCTGCTGTCCGTACTCTATAAGCTGTTCACTCGAGTCATCCTGAACAGGATTGGCAGAACATTAGATGAAGGACAACCATGCGAGCAAGCTGGCTTCGGAAAGGATTCAGCACAATTCACCATATCCACACTGTAACCAAGCTCATTGAGGTTTGCAGGGGAGTATAAGATGCCGCTCTGTCTCACGTTCATTGATTTAAGAAAGCCTTTAATTCTGTGGATACTGAAGCAGTCATCAAAGCCCTAGCTAAACAGGGGCGTTCAAACCCAACACATCAAGATCCTTTGTAATCTGTATTACTGATTCACCACCAGGATCTCACCATTCTACAAAGAAGTGATCATTGATGTCAAAAGAGGGGTTCGACAGGGTGATACCTTTTCACCAAAACTCTTCTTGCCACCCTCGAGAACATCATGAGACAATTAGAATGGGAAGGAATGGGAGTGAAGATAGACAGTTGGCAACTATACCACCTCCGCTTTGCCGATATCATTCTAATAACACCAAGCATTAGCCAAGCGGCACAAATGCTGGCTGACTTAGACCGAGAATGTGGAAAGATAGGTCTACAGCTGAATCTAAACAAAACAATCTTCATGAAAAATGAACTAGTTCCAGAGGCCCCACTCACTCTCAATGGAACAGACATCTCTGAATGCAGCAGTTATGTGTACCTAGGTCGAGACGTCAACATGATGAATGACCTAAAACCTGAGCTGCACTGGAGGAAGAGAATAGCATGGAATGCCTTCAAAGGCATCGGAGAAATAGCTAAAAAGGACAAAGAACCTCCGGCTCTGGGCACATCTCTTCGACTCCATCGTTCTCCCTGCATTAAAATATGCCTCAGAGACCTGGGCCCTACGAAAACAGGATGAGAATGCTATTCGTGTCTCCCAGAGAGGAATCAAAATAGCTATGCTTGGAATATCACGCCTCACTCAAGTGAGAGAAGGAATCCTCAACTCCGACCTCCGTCGCTATTCCAGAGTCAGGGACGCTGTCTTGTTTGCCAAGGCATTGAAAATCAGATGGGCTAGACATGTAATGAGATTTGGAGATGACCGCTGGACTAGAGCTGTTATTGACTGGATCCCACGGGATGTCAAAAGATCACGTGGCCGCCCACCTACAAGATGGTCAGACTTCTTCGTCAAGACCCTGAAGAAATGCTTTGAGGCTCTTCATATTCCTGAATCAACCAGATGCCATTGGGCTATTTTGGCACATGATAGGGTCCAATAGAAATGTTACTGGTGCCCACTCGAGAAATCGATGAATAACGGGATTCAATTGATCAAGTGATCATTTTTCAGTTTTGTGTATCTATTTTAATGTGTTTGATTAATAACATCGAACAAACATATAGTTGATGTTATTGAAAGTGTTGTTTGAAAATGACGTGCTTTGGTATAAGTACTTGGAAATACAGTAAATGAGTATTATTGACTGTATGTAAATGCTTTGCTAAATACTCATTAGCAAATTGACTGTATGTAAATGGTTTGTATAATACCATGATAAAACTTCACGGGTTGCTTTGATTGTCTATGTACACACTGTTATCTGTGATGAAAAGTTTTTATGTTTTTCCATTGCAGGATTCAAAACTATTGTTTGTATTTCCTGCCCTCTAAGTCAATGTTGAAAAGTACTTAGCTGTAAATTTTAATTGCAATACTGAAAGCACAATTGCTAAATTATGTTGATCATAGTAATGAAGAAATTATATCAAACATGTTTATATATACATATATGTATGTATATATATACATATATATATATATATGACAGAGCTAAGTACTTTAAAGTGTATAAATTTAATCTTCCCAGTACTGTGCCTCAATGAATGTGAGAAAATATTTTCCCACAGTACATATGATAAAATAAGAATGGAGCTCCCACTAGACAAGAAATTCTATTTCTTGGCATCTACACTTCAAATACAAAAGCATTTGTTGCACATAAAAGGTATGTGCAACCTATGTCCAGTGGAATATCAGGACAATAGTAACATATGGAAGCCACTGGAATGTTCATACACAGATGAATGAATAGATAAGTCGTGGTATTTTGGTGGACGTCTAAATAGCTGACCCTGGGTCTTTAAATCTTTGTGGCTCAAAGCTACTTGTGTTGCCTGGAGGATAGGCCCTCATGCTATTCAGATTCCTCTTGTGCAAATCACAATAGGAGATTGGGGGCAGGATTGGAAAAGGCAGTTTGATTTTAATAACTCTTGGAATAGTGTTAGAATTTCTATCATGATTTCTATACCCATTAGTTTGGCATTTTTCTCTTATCTTTCATGGGTCCTTGTCACGTGACTAGAATTATACCAGGAAAAGCCTGGCAATGTCAGGGACCCCATCTTGGAAATCAGCTCTGGTAAAGATTAAGGGAGGGATCATGCTGATCTGACTCAGGAAGGTGAACAGGATTCTTACAATAAAACAGAGGGCAGAGCACACCAAAATTAGTGAGGAACAGAGAAACACGGACCTTGTGGGTGTCTGGAGATAAACATCTGGCTGCATGAAGTTCATGGTCAAAAATGATAATGTTGGGGCCAGAGCGGTAGCCCAAGGGTAGGGCATTTGCCTTGCACGCGCCAATCTGTGCCGGCCTTGGTTCGATCCCGGCATCCCATATGGTCCCCGAGCACCGCCAGGAGTGATTCCTGAGTGCAGAGCCAGGAGAAACCCCTGAGCATTGCCGGGTGTGACCCAAAAAAGAAAAAAAATGATAATGTTATTTCCACATGTATTAAATCCGAAGATGCTTTTGTTCTTAGCTGTGTTCCCCTTCTCCATAGTGCTTTGTATAAGAGTTGCCTGGGAAGCAGGGACTCTGCCCTGGCATTAGCATATAGATGGAACAGTACCAAAGGTGTGACCTAGCAAGCATCTGCACCTAGAAGCTGTTTTTTTTTTTAATATTTGATGACACAGCCCTGGAGGAGAGAAGTTTTTTTTTCCTGGTTTGACAGGTTTTAGGAGATAAAAGGTACAAGAAAGAAGAAAAAAGGCATCCATCCTGGTGGAAGATTTCAGCCTGAGCACATCTAAGAGATTTGGCCAAATGCTAGTGTTTGGGAGTTTCTCCCATTTTGGATTATTGTGTCAGAGTTTGTTTAATTATTGGTGATAAGTAAAGACCTTTTAGAACTGTGCTGGACTTTTCTTTTGTACATCTGTTGCAGGCCGTAGAAGTAAAAGGGATTTCATTCCCTTATACTACTGGGTACTCCAGCCTTCCCCGGCAGTAGTATATCTGTTCAGTGAGGTATTATGAGTTGCAAGAAAAAAAATGCACTTCCCTGTGATGTGGATGTAACTGGAGGGTACCTTAAGTGAACTTAGTGGTAGAAGGACAACAACAGAATAGACAATATGAACCAATGAAAAACATTTGGCAAAGCAGTTGACAACTCACTGTTCTTGACGAGCACGCAACAAAATGAGGTATAAAAGAAATACAGCTCACTGTTATGGAGGTCATACAGGTAATTTGTTCGTTTTTTAGACTTACCCAAAGTATTCATTCATTCATAAAAAATTAATTTGAAATAAATGCAACTTAAATGTAACAAATGCAAAGTCATGGTAGTATAATAAAATAATATATATATACACCACCCTTCTACAGCACTGTATATATATATATATATTGACATTATGACTTATGATGTCTAGAAATGTGACATCTATATATATATATATATATATATATATATATATATATATATCTACCACCCCTCTACAACACTGATATGTTCTAGTGCTATACTATTGTAACCATTTTATGTAAAATGTAATAAAAATCAATACTGCTTTCAATAAATCTGCAAAATGTTAATTATGCGTTACATTTCTAGACATCATAAGTCATAATGTCAATTTTACCACCATCATTCAATACCAAAGTAAAAACAAAATAATCCTTGTCTTCCATTGTATTTTGTAACCTTTCTCTTAAAGCATATGTATTTAATACTTACACATTTAAAAAAATTTGCAATAAATTCCCTAAAATCACAGTAAAAAATCCCCAAAAAAAAAAGTAATTTCCTTCTCCAAAAGTACCTATGACTACACGGCAGAGCCTGGCAAGCTACCCTTGTTTTATTTGCTATGCCAAAAACTAGTAACAATTATGAACCCCAATTCCATGACTTGAAGAATGATTTGAGGCTCTTCCTGTCCCTGGAGCAAGCAGATGCCCTTGGGCTACACTTGCTTATGACAGGACGTATGGAAATGTTACTGGTGCCCGCTCGAGCAAATCAATGAACAACGGGAAGACAGTGAGGTGATATACAGTGAAAAATACCTATAGGTATTTTAGTAAGAGTATGATGAGTCATGAGACTTCTTATAATATCCAATCACTTCATGCTTCTAATTTCTTCTACTTTTGGGGGGGGGGAGAGGAATTCTGACAGAAAGAAAATTCAAGAAAAATCGTGCAATGGATATATGAATGATCAAATTTTTTAAGAATGGAGACTAAAGTATATATAGCACAATGATTGGTAGCATTCACAAGTGTATCATGAAACACTGGTTGTATTTAAACATCAGTGTCCACCTAAAAGAGAATCCCCAAAATTATTCAGATTACCCATCATTTATTTTTTATTAAAAAAAAAAAAAAACAGCAGCAAAACTCAGCACGCCCTTTCAACAAAGAAAATCAATCCTGGAACTCTAAACAGAAACTCAAAAACTCCCTAAAGAAAGAATGTTCCTAGTAGTAACCAAAGCTACAGTGACTCCAAACTTATTGCTTTCATCCGAGCCCTTACCTTTCAGAGGATTATATCCTTCACATTGCCAAGCACTGATTTAAGTAAAGACTAAGTATGTGGGATCTATTCTGAAAGTAGATAACTAGAATTATCTCGAAATTTCACACAGAAGAAAATGACCAATGGGTGGTGGCTAAGAACAGTGTGCATCCAAACCATCATTGTGTCAGGCCTCAATCAATGCAATTTTTCCACGTTTGAATATAAAAGTTTAAATATCTTTAAAATTTAAATGAATTTTTTGTCAATGTGTTCAATTAATGAAATTTAATCAACTAAATTTTGGAAGATTTGAAAGTTTTTTTCTTATTCTTAGGCTGAAATAATGCAAACCTACACCTTTACTCATAAACTCTAATTTTCACACGGAACCTATCTACTTACTGAAGTCAGCCGTATTAGAAACCATAGGTCTAAAAAAAAAGTTTAATATAATTTTTTTCAGGTGTAGGAATAAAGAAGCATGCACTGAATGGAAGATATGGATTGTGATTTGGGTTGCATAGATGTCACACTACAAATAGGCCTATCTTAAGACAATGAGTTTCTAGTCATTATATTTTCTTATTTGTCTTATCTGAGCTACTGATCAAGCATAACATTTTAGGATACATAAACAATATTTCATGTATTTAAATTAAGTTCTTTTGGTTGGCTTTCATCTAGAAAATTTGTCAGCATTCTCCCAGATATAGAGATGGAAAAACTTTCAGGAGGTTGTAAAAATTGACCTGGTGAGTTGAGAAGCAATAGAGAGAATGTCTAAGTGAGTGAATGTGCAAGGATGATGGCAAGAAGCATTATCTTCTATGGCTTTTTAAACCAGTGTCTATATAAAATTCTTTAATTTATTTTAAACTTTTATTATTTTTAGAAATAGGTCAATTTATTACAAAAGAAAAGATATTGAAATGCAGAATATGTTCTTCTTGAAAAGATCGATGTATTAAATATTTATGCAAACACATTAAATTGGCAAGTGTATGAAAACATTATTACATATTCATCTCCTTCACATATTATCTTTTTGAAAGACTTTTTTTTTACCATAAAACAAAATGGATGACCATGAGTTTTCTGAAGTTACATTCATCAAATTTCATAACATGACATAGTTTGTTTTCCAGTCTATTAATTCACATAAATAAAATTCAGTTGAAACTAGAAAAGACTGATAATTTAATGATAGAAGCAGTAATAGAATAGAAGCAGTTTTGTTCACTGTCACTTGTTCTCTAAAAGTCCGAACTGAAGTTTCTTATAGGAAAGCTAGTTTGTATGATGTGCTCCTTTAAGGTATGGAGTCATTCAACAAATTATTTCGTGACAAAAGACAAAAAGTCTTAAGTGAATAAATGTATTTCCCAAATATCTCACTTTTCCTAGAGTTGCTAATTTTTAGCCCAAATTTTATAGTCTTTATTGTTCAAATTAAACTTTAAATTGACTATATTTCTCATTATACCTAGAAAGTTGAAGTGCTTTATATAGGTTTTAAAATATTTATTTTATACAAACTGGTCTATTACAATGACTTGGTATTTTGTACTCAAAGATTTCTTTCTTCCTTTTTATACTTACTTTTGCCTGTTGGCTCTTCCCCACTTCCTACATCCTTTCTTGTTTATTGGATTTTTATAAAGCTTCTATTTTTACTCTATCATTTCCTCTTCTGTCCATCTTTTTTCCTTTTTTTGGGCCACATCTGGCAATGCTCAGGGGTTATTCCTGACTCTGCACTCAGGAAATACTCCTGGCATATCTTACTCTTATTTTATGACCTCTTTGGAACACACACACACACACACACACACACACACACACACACACACAAAATAAAAAAGTGAGGGTGAATTTATTTCTAGGAATATTGAGTTTGATATGTGCTTTGTTTTTTTAGCTCTGGGAGACTAGTTTTTATCAAATTCAAACTGACAGCTTTCCCAATATAATTATTTGGAACATAACAGATGTGAGAAAACTATATTACTTTCAGCTAAAGTCCCTACAGTATCATCCTTGGAATTTTCTAGTGCTAAAAAACTAAAAGCAAGATTATTATTTTTTCCGTGTCTCTGAGTTAGGGTGAAAATCTATTAATTAGCATAAATATAATCATATATTCCCTAAACAGAACTAATTGCCTCTCATGAACTTATTACCCTCTTACTGTTTAGTGTAACAGTTTCCTTCCTATCAATTTATGCATTTTGATACCGATCATGATCACGATCTTCCCGTTCATCATCTATTTGCTAGAGCGGGCACCAGTAATATCTCCATATGTCCTGTCTCATGTTAGTAGAACCCAAAGGCATCTGCTTGCTCCAGGAACATAAAGAGCCTCAAACCATTATATTAGGTCATCGGAATGACCTAATATAAATGTTACTGGTATTCGGCATATCAAATACACACGAGCAGCTTGCCTGGCTTGCCGTGCAGGTGGCATACTGTTGTAGTCACCTCGAAATAAAGCATTTATTGATGAATTGCGCGGCCGCTAGCAGCCGCACGAGCTGGGCTGTGATAGTCTAGTCTTCTGGGTGGAGTTGTGACAAGAGGGAAGTCCGGATGTGGAAAATGGCGGTTCCCATGGAGTAGGGGGAGTCGTCTGGCTTGTTGTGAGGCTCTGCTGGGGTGGCAGGCCAGGGCTAGAACCCGCCATGCCTCTCAGGCACCTCATGAGGGGCTGGGCACAGGGAGAGCCGATTGGGCTAGTCTGACTGGGATTGGGCTAGTCAAGGAAGCTTAAATTTGTAGACTGTGGCTCAGCAGTAACACCTCCTCCTATTTGTTTTACTTAGCCTTCCTTGAAAGCACCCCCTGCCTGCTTGACTCCTGCTAATGTCTGCTTCCTTTAAACTAATCATGGAATGCTTTTTGTAATGTAAATTATGTACCCTTGACTCTAGCTTGTTTTGTTGTCTGATGTTGGGAATATAAGAAGTTGGGGTCTTCGTGCAAACTGTCAGCAATAAAATGAGAGTACTGAACCTCCAGATCAAATAAATGTGTTTGTCCTACTTGCAGTCTTATCTCAGTGCCTCTGACCTATAGAGATCTCTTGTTACACAGAACCTTTAGTGTGATATTTCTAGTGGGTGGTTCTTTCCTTGCCACAATTGATTAAGTGGGGAGGTACCAAGTCTCCTGCGTGTAGATGGGTGATAGAGAGACCTGGGTTTCTGGGGAAGTACCCAGTCCCCTGCGTGTAGATGGGTGACAGAGAGACCTGGGTATCTGGGGAATTGCCCGGTCCCCTGCGTGTAGATGGGTGATAGAGAGACCTGGGTATGTGGGGAGGTTCCCTGTCTCCTACGTGTAGATTGGTGATAGAGAGACCTGGATATCAGGGGAGGTCCCAGTCTCATGTGTATATATGGGTGATAGAGAGACCTGGGTATCTGGGTAGGTGCACAGTACCCTGTGTGTAGATTGGTGATAGAGACCTGGTATCTGGAGAGGTACTCAGTTTCCTGTGTGTAGACGGCTGATAGACCTGGGTATCTGGGGGAGGTCCCCAGTCCCCTGCATGTAGATGGATGATAGAGAGACCTGGGTATCTGGGGAAGTGCGCAGTAGCCTGCGTGTAGATGGGTGATAGAGAGACCTGGGTATCTGTGGAGGTATCCAGTCCCTTGCGTGTAGATGGGTGATAGAGAGACCTGGGTATCTGGGGAAGTGCGCAGTTCCCTGCGTGTAGATGGGTGACAGACCTGGGTAGGTACCTGTCCTCTCTGCTTTATCTATGCAATAAACTCATAGACTGTTTCTTGCTCATTTGTCTCCATTATATTCCAACCCCTTTTTTTTTGGCTTTTCTTTTAAAAAAGTAGAAAGAAGTTAAATATTCACCTGAGGCAATGGCCTCAGTTGCTGAAGTTTCAGCTTTCTTTGGTACTGCCCTAGCTTCTGTACTGCCGCAGACCCTGTTTATAAACATATTGTTTGATACCAACAATATAATATTCTAGGCTAAACTGATCATAAGATAATCACAGATATAAAGTGTCTTATAATCATTTTTCAAGCACCATGATATCTTGCTTCAATTCAATTTTAGGATTTGTCTTCTGATACTACTGTAATAATTTGAAAGGATTTAGTGTTCTTTTTCCTCTTCTTTTTGCAAGTGCAGAGCTGAACTGAGAGACTTGCTCATGAGTGTGTACCTAAGTACTCACCTCTGTGAAACATCCAGGGCCCTGAACAAATTTTCTAAAATATGGATTATTCACTAAGTACGTGAAGTGCTATTTAGATGTAAACTTAATTATTTAAATTTAAAGACTTCTTTTCTGTTTAATATTCTGATCTTTTAAAAAATTATGCACAAACTTGACCTTGTTATATATTTTAGATTAATTTTTTGATAAAATAGTACTGGTTGAATGCTTATGAACATATTAACTATAAAATTACTTAATGTATTAAATACAAAATTACTTAAGAATTTCATAGTTTTCATAATTTTTATTGAACTAAAATTGTAATAAAGGATATGAAGTATATATAAGCAATACTTAATCCTAGAGATTGTTTTTTTTTTATAGTAGCGTTCAATACTTTTGTTATTTTCAAACAAGAAATTGTAAATCAGACAAATTGATTTGATTCTGGTCAATGGATGATGATGTGATGGTTAATACTCTTGCATCATCATTATTTGTTAGGCACTATCACATATGTAACATTTTAGTATTTTATAAAGAAAAATATCAATAGTTTTTAATTAATCTTTAAATTATTTATAGTGTTTAGCTATACTAGTGTAATTTAACATTGCTTTGCAATTCTACAGAATTTGGGGAGTCCTGCATGCAACAGGACCTGTGATTTGAAGCCAATATCCTTAAGAAGTTAATGAAGACTGTGGCTAATTTCACAAGTGGGTTTATTTTCTTATGATTTTCTTCCAGACAGGAGTTGGAAATCTTAGATGCTTCTCTGTTCTTAGTCCTGTACTTGTTGGCTTTAACTGACAACATCCTCATCGTCACCACAACCTCCATGGATGACAGTCTCAACTCGCCCATGTATTATTTCCTGAAGCATCTCTCCTTGTTGGATCTCTGCTATATTTCTGCCACTGTACCGAGATTCATTATCAACTCTTTCTTGAACAGGGGGAAACATTTTCTTCTTGGAATGCCTATTGTAGTGCTTTGTTTTCACTCTCTGTGCTCCTGTTGAGATGTTCATGCTCACGGTGATATCCTGTAATTGTTACGCCCACCATCTGCTTTCCACTGTGTTATGACGTCATAGTGAACGTCAGAACCTGTGTTCAGGAGTCCTTGGCATCTGGATCAGTGGGGCCATCTCTGGAGCCATGCATACAGCAGGTACTTTATCCATCTACTTCTGTGACCCCCAAATTATTCACCAGTTCTTCTGTAATGTTCCACAGCTCCTGAAACTCTCCTGTTCTAATGACTATATCAGTGATGTTGGTGTCACAGTCTTCCTGTCATTGGTGGCATTTCTCTGTGACTTCTTTATTGGATTCTCCTACGTGCACATATTTTCTTCTGTGCTAAGGACACCATCTGTTGAGGACAGAGACAAGGTCTTTTCTACTTGCCTTCCCCACTTTGTTGTTGTTTTATTATTTATTTCTACTGGTTCCTTTGAGTACTTAATGTCTCATTCTGAATCTCCAACTATGTCAGACACGGTTCTTACTATTATGTATACCTTAGTTCCACCAACATTCAACCCAATGATCTACAGTCTGAGAAATAAATCCTTAAAGTCAGCTCTAAGAAAAGTTTTTAAGAGAAAACATGTCTGTGTTGACCACAGTTATTTATTCTCTGCTGGGTGAGAATTTCCAATTTTTTGGGCAATAAAGAAATAATCTATCAGGAAATTTCAGTAAAATAAAAGGGATTGTAAGAACAATTTAATGAGAATGTTGTATTTATATACTAGTCACTATCACTATCACTATCCTCCCGTTGATCATCTATTTGCTAGAGTGGGCACCAATAATATCTCCATTTGTCCTGTCTCATGCTAGTAGAGCCCAAGGGCATCCGTGTTCATCAGGGATATTGGTCTGTAGTTTTCTTTCTTTGTGTTGTCTCTCCCTGCTTTGGGTATCAGGGTGGTATGTGCCTCATAGAAGCTGCTTGGGAGTGTTTTGTTTCTTATATTTCCTGGAAGAGCTTGAAAAGGTCTGGCAGTAGGTCCTCCTTAAAGGTTTGGTAGAATTCACAAGTGAATACATCTGAACCTGGGCTTTTGTGTTTGGGCAGACTTTTAATTAATGTTTCAATTTCCTCGATGGTGATTCAGGTGTTGCAGGTCTTCATGTTTTAACCGTGGGAGGTTATAGGACTTCAGGAATTTATACATTTCTTCTAGGTTCTCATGTTTCATGGCATACAGGTTCTCAAAGTAATCTCTGATGATCTTTTTGATTTCTGTGGTTTCAGATATGATGCCCCCATTTCTATTTCTGATTCTGTTTATTTGGGTTCTCTCTTTCCCTGTCCTTACAAGTCTTGGCAGTGGTTTGTCTATCTTGTTTAGTTTTTAAAGAACCAGCTCTTGGTTTCATTAATCATTTGAATTGTGTTTTGGGTTTCCAACTCATTGATTTCCTCTCTAAGTTTTATTATTTCCTTCTTTCTGCCTGGGTTGGTCTCATTTTGTTGGTCTTTTTCTAGTGCTTTCAGCTGTGTAGTCAGATTATTTATGTGGGCCCTTTCTTTCCTGATGAATGCTTGCAGAGCTATAAACTTTCCTCTTAACACGGCTATTGCTGTGTCCCAAAAATTCTTATAGTTGGTGTCTTAATTTTCATTTGTTTCCAGGAATCTTTGGATTTCCTGTTTGATTTCTTCTATGACACATTGGTTGTTTAGCAGTGAGCTGTTCAGTTTCCAGGTGTTTGGTTTGACTCCCTGTTTCTGTGTGAAACTTCCATTTTCAGAGCATCATTTTTCAGTCTGAAAAAATAGTTGACACATTTCTATCTTTTTATTTTATTGAGGTATGCTTTGTGGCTCAGCATGTGGTCTATCTTGGAAAATGTTCCATGCGCACTGGAGAAAAATGTGTATTTAGATTTTTTGACATGAAAATCCCTGTATATATCCACTAGCTCTCTTTCTTCCATTTCTTCTTTCAGGGCCAATATTTCCTTGGTGAGTTTCCATCTTGTCGATCTATCCATAGTTGATAGAGCAGTGTCAAAGTCTCCAACTATTATTGTGCTACTGTTAATGTCTTCTTTGAGGTCTCTTAGCAGTTGTTTTATGTGTTTTGCTGACCCCTCGTTGGGTGCATATATGTTTAGTAGTGTAATTTCTTCCTGGTATACATACCCCTTAATTAATAAGATATGGCCTTCATTGTCCCTTCTAACCTTTTTCAGCCTAAAGTCTATATTATCGATACTAGTATGGTCACACTGGCCTTTTTGGGTGGAGTTATTTGCGTGGAGAATTGTCTTCCAAACTTTGATTTTGAGTCTGTGTTTGTCCTGATTATTCAGATGTGTTTCTTTGTAGACAGCAGAATGTTGGATTCAATTTTTAATCCATTTTGCCACTCTGGGTCTCTTAATTGGTGCATTTAGACTGTTGACATTGAGAGAGATCATTGTCATCAGATTTTGTGCCATTTTTCTGCTTAAACTTGTTGTGCTTTTGGGGTTTCTCTTATTTTCCAGTGGACCCTTCAGTCCTTCTTTTTAAAGTTGGTTTTGAGTCCATGAAGTTCCTGAGTTGTTGCTTATCCATGAAGTTGTGTATCTTTCCTTCATATCTGAATGTGAGTCTGACCAGGTAAAGAATTCTTGATGAGGCCTGCAGTTCATTGAGCCATTTCACAATATCCCACCATTGTTTTTGGGCTCGGAGTGTTTCATTGGAGAAGTCTGCTTCATGTTTCTTTGTAGATTTATTTCTGTATGTCAACTCTATCTCTAAATTGTATTTTAAAATTGACTGATTTATTATTAGTATTTAGGAATGCAATAATATTTATTTGTTGACCTTAAATTCAATAACTGATCTTAATTGTATTTATAAATCATAAAAAATAAGAGGTTCTTTTAAATTTCTATGTGTACCTATTACCTGTCATAAAAGTATTTTTTTTCCATTTCAAGATTTAAAACCTTTGTTAACTATTGTCGAATGTTCAATAAAATTGAGTTAATCTTTTAATGAAGGGCCAATCGAATGATTTTTAAATACTTCTGTAGAATAGTCATGCTTATGTTCATAATATTTTGTTTTTTCTTGTTTTATAACATTTTTTCTAGCTCCTATAATAACTTAATCTTATGTAATACATGTCCTCTTTTATTTGTATAGGAATTTTGATTTTAAATAAATTCATTTAACTCATATTTTATCATCCTTGTTATATAGAATAAAGCAATGTTTTTCCAAATATTTTTCTGATAAGTACAGAACTGAAACACCACATAACTATATGTGATCATTATATCAGATCACCTGAAAAATGCCCTATAAGAAAACTCAATATAATTGTAATTTTGAGTCCCCTAAGTATTTACAGAGTCCCAAATTCCCAGGACCCAGGAACTCTGCTCCTCCAAGCTAGTTTCAAACCTTTTCTCTAGTGGCCAAGTAGGATAGAAATGGGCTCATTTCTTCTCTCCACAAGCAAATTTTACTGAAAGGGACAGATTGCAAATATTAGGACCTTTAGCTAAGTGCCAGCTGCTAACATTGACAATATGTCCTAATGTTGGGTGAAGAATTACCTGAATGTGCTCTGGTGTGTTTCTTGATATTTTTTAAAGGAAAAATTACATAAATTAATGAAAGTACCAATTGACTGCTATTCCAAATATTCAAAATAATATATGAGTTTAGATGTTTTTTCTTAAAAATGGAGAATTGGAAAGACAAAAATATAAAATATTTCCAAGTACTCTCCATTGGTCTCTAACTTGAGTAATTTTTCCAATGCAATTCTTTGGTAGTGACCTATGTGGGAAAAATTCATCATACACAGTTTTCAGCCAGTTATAATGGGCTCATTTGTAGAGTTAACTCTTGAAAGTTTCATGTACAACCTACCTGTAGATCATGAAATTAAATTCATTGATCAAGAATAGATATGTATATAAACACAATCATTAACTTATCATTGAAATTTATTGTTTTTATTTTTACGTCTACTCTCTAGTCTGTGCCAATTCCATTTTCATCCATTTACATCATTTAAAGTATGATATAAAACATATCTTTGGTATAATAGTGGTTATGATCTCATTTGAGGAAAAAATACTTCACAATTGTAGCTTTTAAAGCCTCCTGTATTTTATAATGTAATTATTATTTGATTATTTTTGAGATTTGTCACTGTGTCTTCCCACTCTTCTATTTTCAATGGAACTTGAGTTGACTAAAACATGATTATTTTTAAATTAATGCTTAAATACTTTTGCTATAACCAAATGCTTTAACCAATGATAGTGCTTTAGCTAGTTCAACTACTTTCACTATAAACCTAGCTTGTTAAAGTTACAGAGTATTTTAAGGACGCTTGCATAATTTGCTTTCCCCCAGAACGTATGCACAATTTTACCATACTTTTGATTTTAATTACCTTCTTTGTGAATCAGTATTTCATTCCTTAAATTATGTGAATCTTTGAGTACAAAATTATATTTACTAATTCTCTTACTTTTTGTAAAACTAAGAATTTAGAGTAAATTATTTTTCCAAGAATATGATTATATAATTACTTTCAACATACACCTGGGCAGGAATGTTGTTTGGTCATTTTTATTGGGAAATAAATAATAAAAATCAGAAAACTAATACAATATTTTATATTAAAGGTAAAAACTCTAGTAAAATACTGTTATACAGATACTAACAATATACTTTTTAAATTTTATTTTTAAGATTTTATCATTTAATTTTATTTTTAAAAATTATTCAAAATAATTTTATTTTTAATTGTTTGATTTGATTTACTACTGGTTTAAAGTGCTGTATATTTTTTTTTGGAGCGGGCGTCTCACCTCTGTATGGGTACAGGTTCCACACCAGCTACCACACAGATCCCAGGAGCAATATGGCCCTCCTATCATTTCCTTCCAGCCTCTTTTTTCCTTTTCCTTAAGCAATCACCAGAGTTTTCACTGTGTCTGAGTTAGCTTTGCTTTGTCGGTTTGTTACCTTTGGCTATTTATAATTAGTCCTGAAAGTGAAATCATAATAACTGTATTCTCACTTGGTCACTTGACATTCCGTTATTCATCGATTTGCTCAAGCTGGCACCAGTAATATTTCCATTTGGCCCTATCACATGCCAGTCTAGCCCAATGGCATCTGGTTGCTTCAGGAATACAAAGAGCCTCAAACCATTCATTCAGGGTCTTGACAAAGAAGTCTGACCATCTTGTAGGTGGGTGGCCACGTGATCTTTTGGCGTCCGTGGGATCCAGTTGGTAACGGCTCTAGTCCAGCGGTCATCTCCAAATCGCATTACATGTCCAGCCCATCTGATTTTCGATGCCTTGGCAAACGAGACAGCGTCCCTGACTCTGGAACAGCAACGGAGGTCAGAACTCCGGATTCCTTCTCTCACTAGAGTGAGGCGTGATATTCCAAGCATCGCTCTTTTGATTCCTCTTTGGAAGACCTGAATAGCATTCTCATCCTGCTTTCATAGAGCCCAGGTCTCTGAGGCATATGTTAATGCAGGGAGAAGGTAGAGTCAAAGAGATGTGCTTGGAGCCGGTGGTTCTTTGTCTTTTTAGCTATTTCTTCAATGCTTTTGAAGGCATTCCATGCCGCTCTCTTCCTCCTGTGCAGCTCAGGTTTTAGGTCACTCATCATGTTGACTTCTCGACCTAGGTACACATAACTGCAGCATTCAGAGATGTCTGTTTCATTGACAGTGAATGGGGTCTCTGGAACTAGTTCATTTTTCATGAACATAGTTTTGCTGAGATTCAGCTGTAGACCTATCTTTCCACATTCTCGGTCGAAGTGAGCCAGCATTTGTGCCGCTTGCCTAATGCTTGGTGTTATTAAAACAATGTCATCGGCGAGCGGAGGTGGTTTAGTTGCCAACCGTCTATCTTCACTCCCATTCCTTCCCATTCTAATTGTTGAACGCTGTTCTCGAGGGTGGCGCTGAAGAGTTTTGTTGAAATGGTATCCCCTGCCGAACCCCTCTTTTGACATCGATGATCACTTCTTTATAGAATGGTGAGATCCTGGTGGTGAATCTGTAATATAGCTCATGAAGGATCTTGATGTATTGAGTTTGAACACCCTGTTTGGCTAGGGCTTCGATGAGTGCTTCAGTCTCCACAGAATCAAAGGCTTTCTTTTAAATCAATGAATGTGAGACAGAGCGGCATCTTGAACTCCCTACTAACTTCAATGAGCTTGGTTACAGTGTGGATAATGTTGCTTGTGCTGAATCCTTTTGGGAAGCCAGCTTGCTCGCATGGTTGTCATTCATCTAATATTCTCCAATCCTTTTCAGGATGACTCGAATGAACAGCTTGTAGATGACAGAATTATTATTATTATTATGTGTGACAGAATTATTATTAGTATAGATGACAGAATTATTATTATGTTGATGTAGATTATTATTATTATTATTATTATTATTATTATTATTATTATTATTATTATTGAGGGCACAGCTCATTTTACCCCAGATACCAGTGTAACCACACAATTTACTCTTACCTCTTACTCATGCGCCTTTTCATTTCTCTCAGGTAATCACAGAATTTTCACAGTGACTAAGAGTTTGTTCTATTGTGCTTATTTTTATTTTGTTTTGATTTTGGGTCACCCAGCAGCGTTCAGGTCTGATTCCTGTCTTTTCGCTCAATTATCTCCCCTGGTGGTGCTTGAGGCACTAAATACGGTTATAGAATTTGCTATGTACAAGGCAAAAGACTTAATCTCTGGGCTACCTCTGTGACCCGATTTTGTTACTTTATGCCTGTTTCTTTTGTTTTTAATTTTTATTATACCACCATGAGATATACAATTACAAAGATGTTCATAATTGGTTCTTGGTAATACAGTATTCCAGCACCCATCCCTCCACCAGTGCCCCATTTCCACCACCAGTGTACCCCACCCCCTCCCGCCCATCCCCAGGCTGCCTCAGTAGCAGGTACCCCAGTTTCCTCTCTTCCTCTCTCTGTCTTTCTCTCTGTCTCTGCATCTCTCTCCCTCTTATTTTACATATTGTTATGCCTGTTTCTTAACTTGAATATTGATATTCTTTCTGACAATAAAACCATCTGATAATTTTACTCTACTCTAAGAAAAATATTTAGTAAAACAGAATGAAGGAAAGGAATTAAGAACCTTTTTTTGACTCACGTATCATAAAATTATAAAATTGCAACAATAATAAACTAGTGTGGTTATAGTGATGTATAAATAAAAGCAACTCAGAGACATTTATACATTTATAAATGGTGTATTACACTGAATAGAACTTTTTTTTTGCTTTTTTGGGTCAGACCTGGTGATTCTCAGGGGTTACTCCTGGCTCTTTGTTCAGGAATTACTCCTGGTGGTGCTAGGGGGACCATATGGGATGCCAGGGATCGAACCGGGTTGGCCACATGCAAGGCAAATGAACTATCCACAGTGCTATTTCTTCGGCCCCTACACTGAATAGAACTTTTAAGAAAAACATTCAATATTACATATACTGATAGATGAAATTTGATTTTTTTAATTTTATATGTATATTGAGGATCCTCAATCCGGCCCAGAGCCTCACAACAAGCCAGACCACCCCCTCACTCCATGGGCGCAGCCATTTTCCACATTTGGACTTCCCTTTCATCAGAACTCCACCCAGCAGACCAGCCCATCACAGCCCGGATCATCGACACCCACCCTGCAGCAGCGTTTTCCTCAATCCGGCCCAGGTATGCTGGTCCAGAGACTTTCAGACATGGGGCAGAGCTGTTCCTTGCTCTCCCTGTGCACAGCTGTTCATGAGGCAGTCGGAGGCATGGTGGGTTCTAGCCCTGGCCCACCACCTCGGCAGAGCCTCATAACAAGCCAGACCACCCCCCTCACTCCACGGGCACCGCCATGTTCCACATTTGGACTTCCCTCTCGTCAGAACTCCACCCGGCAGACCAGCCCATCACAGCCCGGATCATCGACACCCACCCTGCAGCAGCTTTTTCCTCAATCCGGCCCAGGTATGCTGGTCCAGAGACTTTCAGACATGGGGCAGAGCTGTTCCTTGCTCTCCCTGTGCCCAGCCATTCATGAGGCAGTCGGGAGGCATGGTGGGTTCTAGCCCTGGCCCACCAACTCGGCAGAGTCTCACAACAAGCCAGACCACCCCCTCACTCCACGGGCGCCGCCATTTTCCACATTTGGACTTCTTTCTCGTCAGAACTCCACCCAGCAGACCAGCCCATCACAGCCTGGCTTGCGCCGCCGCAGCCGCGTGGTTCATCAATAAATGCTTTATTTGGAGGTGTTTAAAAGAGTTTGCCTCCCGCTCGGCAAGCCTGGCAAGCTTCTCGTGTTGTGTATGATATGCCAAATTCCAGTAACAATTATATTAGGTCATTCCCATGACCTAATATAATGGTTTGAGGCTCTTTATGTTCCTGTATCAAGCCGATGCCCCTGGCTCTACTGGCATGAGACAGGACTTATGGAGATATTACTGGTGCCCGCTCTAGCAAATAGACGATCAACGGGAAGATCGTGATTGTGATTGTATATTATTTCATTTTAAAGTTGAATGGTAATGCTAAAACTTGAAGTCTTCAAAAAGAATGTTCATTTCTCTCACAAAGTAATTAAATTGACCAATATACTTATCATTATACACTGCACAAAAATAATGAGAAAATTATGGTAGTGACTTCTAACCAAAACTTCTTTGGGCATGTAAATAGATTGATGTTACAACAATTTCTTGTTAAAAATGTTTTGCTTTGTCTTGCAGTAACTAATACTTGGAAATGAATAGGGACTATGGATAATTTTACTATGAGTGGGTTTCTTCTCATGGGATTTTCTGCCAAGCAAGAGCTAGAAATCTTTTATGCTTCACTGTTCTTAGTCTTATACTTGCTTGCCTTAACTGACAATGTCCTCATTATCACCACAACTTCCATGGATGACAGTCTCAACTCACCCATGTATTTTTCCTGAAGCTTCTTTCCTTTTTGGATCTCTGCTATATTTCTGTGACAGTACTGAGGTTCATTTGCAACTCTTTCAAGCACAGTGGAAATATTTCCCTCTGGGAATGCATAGTGCAGTGTTTTGCTTTTGTTTCCTTTGCTGCTACTGAGCTGTTTATGCTCACGTTGATGTCCTATGATTGTTACGTGGCCATTTGCCTTCCACTCTGCTAACCCTCATGGTTCCACCATCATGGTTGTCAGAACCTGTGTCCACAGATTGGCTGGAGTCTGAATGAGTGGTGCCATCTCTGGAGTCAGGCATATAGCAGCTACATACTCTGTCTACTTTTGTGGCCCTCATATTATTCACCAGTTTTTCTGTGATATTCCCTAGGTTCTGAAAATCTCCTGTTCCAATGAGTGCATTAATGATTTTGCAGTCACTGTTTTCTTGTCTTTTTGTCACTTGACTGTGTCATCTTTATTGGATTCTCCTACATGCACATATTTTCTTCTGTGCTGAGGATGCCATCTGCTCAGGGCAGAGCCAAGGCCTTTTCTACTTGCCTTCCCGACCTGGCTGTTGTCTTACTATTACTATTATTTCTTCTAGTGCCTTTGAATTTTTGAAGCCTCATTCTGCTTTGCACATTTTGCTCACTATATTTTATACAGTTGTTCTTCCAATATGAGACTCACAGATATGGGCAGAGTTGCTACCGGCTCTTGCTGTGCCCAGCCGCTCACAAGGTGCCCGGGAGGGATAATGGGTTCTAGCCCTGGCCCGCCACCCCAGCAGAGCCTCACAAGAAGCCAGACTACCCCCACTCCATGAGGGCTGCCATTTTCCACATCCGCACTTCCCCCTCGTCAGAACTCCACCCAGCAGAAGAACTGATCACAGCGTGGCTCAGCGTGGCCACAAGCAGCAACGCGGTTCATCAATAAATGCTTGAGATCAGAGGTGACTACAAGAGTATGCCACCTGCATGGCAGAGCTTGGCAAGCTACCAGTGTCTTATTTGATATGCCAAATACCAGTAACAATTATAGACCTCATTCCCATGATTTGAAGGAATGGTCTGAGGCTCTCATGTTCCTGGAGCAAGCAGATGCCCTTGGGCTCTACTAGCATGAGACAGGACATATGGAGATGTTGCTGGTGCCCATTTGAGCAAATCAATGATGAACGGGGGAGACAGTGACAGTGACAGTTCCTCCAATATTCAATCCATTGATCTACAGTCTGAGAAATAAAGCTATAAAGTTAGCTCTAAGCAATTTTTTTAAAAGAAGAGATGCATACCTGTTCTTTTGAAGTACTTCAAATAATTTCCGTTTTAGAGCTAACTTTATAATATATTGGTAGTATTAAGATAATTGATAAATAAAAACAAGCTAAAATCAATTATAAGTAATGTTTCAGTTTGAGAATTTTTTTATATATGTACAAGTTGAGTATGTAAATGTACAGACATGATTATATGAACAATGCTCCTGTGAATTTTATTTAATTGTTTTGGGTCACTCCCTTAAATTTACCTCCAGGTATGTTTAGGGGACCTTGCAGAGTTGTGGTTCAAACTTGAGGTGGATCTCATGCAAGTAAGTACTTTAATCCTTGTTCTCTCTGCCCCAATGCTGTGAATATATTAAAATAAAATTTCATAGTGTTTAAGAATTTACGCTAGCACTAGAGAGACAGATCATGAGATAAGGTGGTTTTGATGTACAGTTCTGACTCCTACTTTAATTCCTGTTACTGAATTATATGGTCTATCTCCAGGATTGTTCTCTGAGCACAGAGCAATGAGCAGTGCACGGTGTTATCCTAACACCCCTCACCTCAAAAAATATAATTCAAGTCTGTTTTGTCCCTGGTTATTTCCATGACATTTTACATAGTTAATGAATTTACAAAACATCAGGTTTTAAAATCTTAAAAATTTCATTTTTACATCTTAAATAAATTTTCAAGTAAAACATTCAAGTAAAATATGAAATAATCATGGGCAAAATTTTTAACATTTGCAGAAAATAATTTCTATTTTATAGCCCATTGGAAAATATTTCTTTTGCCATTATCTTCTGGTGTGAAGTAGGCTACAGCTCAGTTTATTCGAATGCCAACTGGTTTCATATCATATTGGCTCATTGTTTTATCCTCAATAAATTTAAGTGGTCACTATTGTCAGGAATGTAGTTGTGGGAGTTTCTAGTTTGATCAGTTAAAATAAGTGTTCCTGCTGATATCAAACTCTCAATCATTTCAATTTCACAGCCTCTGATTTTTATAATTCTGTCCTTCCAGAATGTACAGTCTAGCCAATATCCTTGCTACACATTTTAGATTTGGGTTTTCAGTTTCCTAAGCCTCACCTGCAGAAAATTTTCTTTGGAATCACAATGAATATAGAGATCGTTAGAGAATAGCGTTCTTACAAATACCATATGTCATAATGCATGAATGGAATAATACTTCTTAAATGTTTTTTACATTCTCTCATTAATGCCATGTAGTTTTAAGTGTAATGCTATTCGGTATGTTTTTTTATATGATTATTTCCATATGTCTGATATTATTCAAAATGGTACTTAAAACTAATCTGCTGATCTAGCTTAATTTACTAAAAATTTTTTAATGTAAATTTGGATGTTATTTTGATTTTCTACATATACATATACACAATTTTCTCTGAATAAAGACTTTTATTCCCATTCCATGATTTGAAACCATTGCTTATTTTGTTGTCTGCTAAATGTAGGCCAGTGTTCAATAGATAAGGCTTCCATCAAAAGTGGGATAAAATGGTTTCCAAAATGCATTTTAATTATAGTCATAAATATGAAAATAATCACAGTAACTATAGTAATAAAGAACTACTCTTATAAAAGGTTGAATATGAGTAAGGAATAATGATAAATACTTTGCAGAGGTTATATCATTTGTTCTCAGTAATACCTACGGTTACTAAAGTAACTGTACAGTTAGTTACTACAGTTACTAACATAACTGAGGTTTGTTGTCAGCTGCCGGGGCCCTTACTCTGGTGTTACAGGTTCTCACCAGGTTTTTGGGCTCCTCCACTCCGATTGTATACTGGTTTCCAGCTCACTTGCTTCAGAATCAGGAGCCACTGCTGAGATCCTTAGAGACTATGCCTTGGAAGCCTTTTGCCAGGGATTCCCCACCTGAACAAAAGGTCATCATCATGCAGTTAGTCATTCTCAACATCCAGACTCCATTGTTCCTCAGAGCTCCATCCGAGAGAAAAACCTGATCTTCTCCCTTTAAGTTTCATCAGTAAATGCTCGGGTTGAGAGCCTTCTACTGAGACTATACTACCTACACGGTAAAGCCTGGCAAGCTACCGTGTTTTATTTACTTTTTAGGCCAAAAACTAGTAACTATTATGTATCTCAGTTCCATAACCTGAAGAATGGTTTCGGGCTCCTCCTGTCCCTGTAGCAAGTAGATGCCCTTGGGTTGCACTCTGCTTGTGACAGGACTAATGGAGATGTTACTAGTGCCCACTCGAGCAAACCGATGAACAATGGGAAGACAGTGAACACCTACAGTAGACTTATTTCTTTCCCACTATTCACAGGGAGAACTTGAAGTATAAAGATGTAATTTGATGAAGATATTTGTATATCTATTTTCATAAAAGTGCTTAATAACTAACAAGAGATGGAGAAAAATCAAATGATGTGGGGTTGGTATAAAGAAGTGACATAAATGTGCAATGTACTGTTTTGCAGGTAAACAAATAGATGCAGCCTTTCCTTTTGGCACAACAAATGGAGGACATTGTGTAAATGAAATGAGGAATAAGGCAAAAAAGGTTGATATCACTCATCTCTAGAACAATACCCTCTGAGTGTGTCACCTTTGAGGCTGTGCTTTCCATCACTGATCAGCTAGACCAGAGAATTGATGAAATTCATTAATTTATATCAAGCTCAGTAAATTATGTACGAAGGAATGAACTCTAACACAATGAAGATCGCATGTGTATTTTTATTTTAGATTTAAAAAGACAAAAAGTCAATATATTCATTTGCATATTTTTAAAAATAGAAAAGCTTGTGTGTTTATTAGAATATGTCCCCTCATGCACTGCCACTAAGCAGAGGTAACTTGGCTTTTGTAATTCAGATGTTAATATAAATTCCTAGCACTATAGAACCAAAAGAAATTTTAAACATCTTCATGACCAACAGTCTATCCAAATGAATTTTTTCATTTCATTTGAGGTCAAGGTCATTCTCCTTGACCTTCAATAAGTATAGCAATTGATAATGGCTTTTGGGATAACAGAAATAATTTTAGATGCTCGCTACAGAGAGAGTCAATTTTTTTTTTCACTTTTTTCATTTCATTTGAGGTCAAGTTCATTCTCCTTGACCTCAATACGTATAGGAATTGATAATGGCTTTTAGGATAACAGAAATAAATTTAGATGTTCTCTTTAGATAGAGTCAAATTTCTTTAAGATTGATAATGTTACTATTTCTTAATACATGACAATATAGGTTGGACCCTTTGCTTTGTGTCTTTAAATTACTTTTGTCATAGAAGCAGACCTACTATGAAATTATTCTATGGTAAATTAGTTAATTCTTGGAAGACAGCATGCTTTATTTCCCCTCTGGTTTTATCTGTGCCTCTTGTTTCATGAGCTGAATGTCCTAAAAAATCTACACCTTATTTCAAAATTCTGATTTTCTCTATGAAATATCTACTTTTGGTTTACCACATCACCAAACACACACTGCTCTTTCTTTTTTAAAAAATCATGTAATAGACAAGATTTACCTGCAAATTCAGGAACACAGAAGTACACATTGAATAGAGGGTGACAAGAAATCTGTGATGCCACTTTGTTCATCTACGTGTCCTTCATTGTCAGTTGCCTGAAAGGTGGTTTTGAAAAGAAAAATTAACATGAAATTGCTGAATTGTGTTTGTGGCAAATTGTGTGGTCGGGAAAACTCATCTGGTAAATAATAATAAAAAATAAAGATGTAATTGGGAGTGTAACAATTATAGTTATTTCAAATGTGAACTATCTTGAAGCAATGAATATATTAAATGGTGTTTGACAGTTTAATAGTGATTACCATTGACCAGACACCAAAATTTCTTTTATTTATAAAATTAGTTAGTTTAATTGCATTGTATTTATTTCTGTGAAGAGAGAATTTGTATGATGGAAGAGAAGAGAAAACATACTCAAAAGAGAGTGCATTCTTTTCCAGAGAGAGGAGAGACCCATGAAGTAAGCTAATGGAAGTATACACATGGGGTATGTAAAATTATAAGATAGACTGCCCCAGATTTATTTAAAAGGGCTATTATTTATTTCCTCATTCAGAGTTAATTTGATTGGGTATACTGTTTAATATTCAGGAGATATTTGTTCACTCGTGTAGAAATTTATTGGCATTTTGCCCCATTCATATAAGACCATTGATAATAAAATAATACAAGAATGATTGAGTAATAGATTAATTTAATTGACTAAATTAGGTCTTTTGTTGTATATACTAAATTTTCACACAGATTAAAATGTGACAACTGATGAAATTTCCAACTTTCAACTTCAATATATTTGCCAAGAATTTCAAATACCCAGACCTGCTTCTGCCAAAGGGATTTCATAGCCTAACCTCAAGAGACCCAAGCAGGATTGAAATAATTATTTTTTCCTCTTCAGAGACCACAATTTTTTTGTTGTTGTTAAAGAAATAGAACTGCGGCATGCAGGTCTTCCTCTGTCTGCTGCCACCACCGACAGTTTGTCTGTGTAGAGAGAGGACACTCCTTAATGTGCTTGGGTAAGTTTCCAGGCTCCAGAAGATTTGATCAACTGCATAATGGGATGCCTATAAGTTGCAGGTTTTTGAGTGGAAGGATTAAACCATCATCTTACTAATTTGCAAAATTTGAAATAAAATAACTTTCTCATATTCATCATGAAAATGATTTAATATTCTCTGTAAATTATTATCATTATTATCATTATTATCACTATTATTGTTGAGTTCACAGCACATCTCATCCCAAATACCAGTGTCACCTTATAATCAGTTTACTCTTACCACTTACTCCCACACACCTTTTCCTTTCTCTCAGGTAGTCACAGAACTTTCACAGTGACTCAGAGTTGTCTCTTTCGTGATTATTTTTATTTTGTTTTGATTGGGGTCATCCAAGAGTGCACAGGTCTGATTCTTGTGTCTTCACTCAGTTCTCTCCCCTGGTGGTGCTCGGGGTGCAAAATATGGGTTTAGGGTATACCAGTGCCAAAACAAATGATTTAATCTCTGGGCTATCTCTCTGGCCTGATTTGTTACTTTGCACCTGTTTCTTGACATGAATATGTATATCCTTTCTGAGAGTAAAATTTTTATACTCTCAAAATTATCATTCTGTAATTTTCCTATTACTTCGAGAAAAATGTTTAGTGAGACAGAGTGAAGGAAAGGAATTAAGAACCTTTTATTCACTTACATATGACAATAGTATAAATTTCAATGATAGGCTAGTGTGCTTATAGTGATATATAGAGAAAAGTATGAATGTGAATTAATAAGCAACTTAGAAACTGATACATGGTGTAATGTATTGAATAGAACTTTTAAGAAAAAGTTTCAATGTTACATAAACTCACTGATGAAATATTGATTTTTTACAATTTTATATGAATACTATTTGCTTTATAAATTGAAATGGTAATACTGAAACGTGTAGTCTCCACAAAGAATGTTCATTTCTTTCACAAAGTAATTAAATTGCTCAACATGTTTATCATTATACAAACTGGTATATTTAATGAGAAAATTATGATAGTGACTTTTTTTTGCGGTTTTGGCTCACACTCAGCAATGCTCAGGGGTTTCTCCTGGCTCTGCACTCAGGAATCACTCCTGGCGGTGCTTGTGGGACCATATGGGATGCCGGGGATCGAATCCGGGCCGGCATGGGCTGGCCGAGTGCAAGGCAAACGCTCTATCCACTGGACCATCATTCCGACCCAATGATAGTGACTTCTAACCAAAATTTCTACAGGTCAGAAAAATAGATTGACGTTACAACAATATTTTGTCTAAGATGTTTTGCATTGTCTTGCAGGCAATAACACTTGGAAATGAATAAGGACTATGGCTAATTTTACTATGAGTGGGTTTCTTCTCATGGGATTTTCTGCCAAACAAGAGCTAGAAATCTTTTATGGTTCTCTGTTCTTATTCTTATACTTGTTGGCTTTAACTGGTAACATCCTAATCATCACCGTAACTTCCATGGATAACAGTCTTAGCTCTCCCATGTATTTCTTCCTGAAGCATCTCTCCTTTTTGGATCTCTGCTATATTTCTGTGACTGTGCCCAGATTCATTCACAACTCTTTCAAGCATAGTGGGAATATTTCCCTCTGGGAATGCATAGTGCAGTGCTTTGCTTTGGTTACCTGTGGTGCTGCTGAGGTGTCCATGCTCACAGTGATGTCTTATGACCGCTACGTGGCCATCTGCCTTCCACTGCGGTATGAAACCATCATGGTTGCCAGAACCTGTGTCCATGGAGTAACTGGAGTTTGGATCAGTGGCGCCATCTCTGGAGTCATGCATACAGCAGCTACTTTCTCCATCCACTTCTGTGGCCCTCACATCATCCACCAGTTCTTCTGTGATACCACCCAGCTGCTAAAACTCTCCTGTTCCAATGAGTATATCTACGATCTCTCAGTCACTGTTTTCTTGTCTTTCTTGTTATTTGGCTGTGTCATCTTTATTGGATTCTCCTACATGCACATATTTTCCTCTGTTCTGAGGATGCCTTCTGCTGAGGGCAGAGCCAAGGCCTTTTCCACTTGCCTTCCCCACTTGGCTATTGTCTTACTATTTATTTCTTCTAGTGCCATTGAATTTTTTGAAGCCTCATTCTGACACTCCAACTGCTTTGGACATTTTGCTCACTATATTTTATACAGTTGTTCCTCCAATATTCAATCCATTAATCTACAGCCTGAGAAATAAAGCTATAAAGTTAGCTCTAAGTAATATTTTTAAAAGAAGGGATGGGTACCTGTTCTTTTGAATTCGTACCTAAGTAATTCCCATTTGAGAGCTAAATTGAAAATATATTGGGTAATATTAAGATAACCACTAATAAATGAAAACAAACTAAAAACAATTGTAAGCAATGTTTCATAGTTTGAGATGTGTTTATATATGTAGGAGTTGAGTATGTAAATATTCAGACACGGTTATATGAACAATACTCTTGTGAATTGTTTTGATTGTTTTGGGCCACTCCCTTGATGTTTACTGCCTGGCATGTTTAGGGGAAGCTTGCAGAGTTGGGGTTCAAACTTGAGGTGGATCTCATGCAAGTAAGTAATTGAACCCTTGTTATATCTCTCTGCCCCTAAAGCTGTGAATATTTTAAAATCAAATTTCATAATCTTTAAGAATTTAGGCTAGGACTGCAAAGACAGAACATTAGATAAGGTGGTTTTGATGCACAGTTCTGACTCCTAGTTTATTCCTTGTCACTACATTATAAGGTCCCCACTATCTCCATGATTGTTCCCTGAGCACAGAGCAATGAGCACTGCAGGGTGTGATCCTAACACCCCCTCACCTCAAAAAAATTCAAGTCTGTTTTGGTTCTTGTGAGGATGATGGGCAAATCATCACTATTGGATTTATTGGTCATTTTCTTAATGACTTACATGATATTCAAGACTTGATCAAAATGCCCTAATTCTCATTAGTCAGTGCTCCAGATTTATTTTATTTTTATTTATTATTTTTTAATTTTATTTGCTTTTTTGGGTCACAACCGGCGATGCTCAGGGATTTCTCCTGGCTCTGCACTCAGGAATTACTCCTGGCAGTGCTCAGGGGACCATATGGGGATGCCGGGGATCGAACCCGGGCTGGCATAGGCCGGCCGCATGCAAGGTAAACGCCTTACCCGCTGGGCTATCGCTCCTCCCTCTCCAGATTTATTAAATCCTTAGGAATTCAATCAGATACAATGAAGTGACCTTGCAAATGTCTCATCACATTATTTATTTTCTCTTAAGGTGTACTATATTAGTTTGCCTTATGGGTAAGGAATATTTTAAAACTGAATCATATATGAGTGCCACCAAAATGCACATTTTACATGGTAAAGTGAAGAAAAGTAAATTTAAAAAATATGAAAATATAAATAACACTAAAAGAGCTATATTTTTAATAAAAATTGATCAATTAAAATTAAGAAAATTAAGTAAATGAATCCCGTTATTCATCCATTTGCTCGAGCGGGCGCCAGTAACATTTCCATTGGATCATATCACGTGCCAATGTAGCCCAATGGCATCTGGTTGATTCAGGAATATAAAGAGCCTCCCTTGACAAGGAAGTCTAACCACCTTGTGGGTGGGCGGCCACGTGATCTTTTGACATCCCGTGGGATCCAGTCAGTAATGGCTCTAGACCAGAGGCCACCTCCAAATCGCATTACATGTCCAGCCCATCGGATTTTCAATGCCTTGGCAAAAGAGACAGCGTCCCTGACTCTGGAGTAGCGATAGAGATCAGAACTCCGGAATCCTTCTCTCACTTGAGTGAGGCATGATTTTCCAAGCATAGCTCTTTCGATTCCTCTCTGGGAGACCCGAATAGCATTCTCATCCTGCTTTCGTAGGGCCTAGGTCTCAGAGGTGTATGTTAGTGCAGGGAGAATGGTGGAGTCAAAGAGATGTGCCCGGAGCTGAGGTTCTTTGTCCTTTTAGCTATTTCTTCGATGCCTTTGAAGGCATTCCATGCCGCTTTCTTCCTCCCTGCACACTCAGGTTTTAGATCATGTTGACTTCTCGACCTAGGTACACATATCTGCTGCATTCAGAAATGTTTGTTCCATTGAGAGTGAATGGGTCCTCTGGAACTAGTTCATTTTTCATAAACATAATTTTCTTTAGTTCAGCTGTAGACCTTTCCACATTATTGGTCGAAGTCAGCCAGCATTTGTGCTGCTTGGCTAATGTTTGGTGTTATTAGAACGATGTCATCAGTGAAGCTTCACATTTTAATTGTCTCATGATGTTCTCGAGGGTGGCGCTGAAGAGTTTTGGTGAAATGGTATCACCCTGTCGAACCCCTCTTTTGACATCAATGATCACTTCCTTGTAAAATGGTGAGATCCTGGTGGTGATTCCGTAATACAGCTCACGAAGGATCTTGATGTATTGGATTTGAACACCCTGTTTGGCTAGGGCTTCAATGACTGCTTCCAGTCTCCACAGAATCAAAGGCTTTCTTTAAATCAATGAACGTGAGACAGAGTGGCATCTTGTACTCCCTACAAACCTCAATGAGCTTGGTTTCCGTATGGATATGGTCAATTGTGCTTAATCATTTCTGCAAGCCAGCTTGCTCACATGGTTGTCCATCATCTAGTGTTCTGCCAATCCTGTTCAGGATGACTTGTGTAAACAGCTTGTAGATGAAGGACAACAGGCAGATGGGGCGATAGTTGCTAATGTCTTGAATGTTTCACTTCTTGAACAGTAGAACTGTCCTGCTGGTTTTCCTTTGGGAGGGCACCTTGCATTCGGACAGGTAGCATGTGAAGAGCCGAGCTAGTGCATTGATGAGTACCGACGGCAGATGCTTCAGGTGTTTGGGTCTGACTTTTTCTGGGCCTGGTGCTCTTCCCTTCTTTACTGACGAAATGGCATGTCGGATTTCAGAAGGGAGGATGTTGGGAATGACATATCCATCCTGAGGAATTTGGTATGTGGGCAGGTGGATATGGCTATCAAAGAAATCTGAGTAGAAGTCATGGACAATCTTCTCCATTGCCTTTCTGGAAGATGTGATAGATCCTTGAGGCATAGGAGGGCAGTCATCTTGGTCTTATCGTTGCAAAGGACAGACAGGTGGTGCAAATGCTTTTCCGGCTTCTGCCGCATCTTCCAGTATTTCTGCTCTTCTCTTTTTGAGGTCTTTATCTCTTCTGTGCACTGCTTTGCAAGCTTGGGCGTTTGCATTTGGTCGCTTGAGGCTTGTGCCTTGCCATGTTGGTGAATGAGCTTGAGAGTTTCTGAAGACAGGCGTTCTTTTGTGTCTTTCTCTCAGCATTCTTCACACAATCATAGAGGTGCTGAACCAGTCTGTTGTATTCTTCACTGATGTCATCAATGATGGTATCTTCTCATGTTGCTGTAATGGTGCCAAAGAGTTCCCAGTTGGTGGTCGTTCTGGGAGTTCTCCTCTTAAACTTTGCATCCTCTCTCCCCACTGCGTGAATAGAATTTTGCATGAAGGAGATGGTGGTCTGATCCTGTTTGGAATTTGGGGACAACAGCAACATCGGTCAGACAAAACTGTCGATTGAAGATGATGTGGTCAATTTCATTGTGGAACTGTCCACCAGGAGATTCCCATGTCCAACGTTTTTGCTTCAGCCTTCTGGAACTGTGATTTCCCATGAATGGTCTTGGTGGACATGATGAACTCAGATAGTCTCTTGCCCTGTTCATTCCATTCTAGGCCATGGGTCCTGATGTGGAGTTCTTCAGCCAATCTTCTCAGTCCTATCTTGGTGTTAAAATCATTGACTATGATCTTATAGAAGGTGTGATATTTTTTATAGAATTCCTCCAGTTCCATGTAGAATTTCTCAATTTCATCTTACTTGTATGTAGATGTTGCTGCTTAGACAATGAAGATAGAAATTGCTGGCAGTGGGCCACATCTCTTCAAGTGTAATCGTCCTATCCAGATTCTTAGGCATTCAAATGAATCAATGTTGAAGGCCCTGTTCATGTTGTCAAGGACACCAACGCCACCGACGCCTCTTTTGTCGCATGTTCCAAGGAATAATTCTTCTCTTGTGTCAAATACAGCGTGATACAACTGATGCCTCCTTGTCTCAGTCAGACCAATGATGTCATACTTGATCTTTTTTGCTTGCACCATCAGATCCTCGATATATGCTTCCGATGTCAGCGGACGTGCATTGAGAGTACAGACAGTCATTTTAGTCCTTCTTCTTTTGGCTCATGTTGGTTCATTTGGTGTGATCCGTTTGAGCCTTAACTTGCTCATTTGAAGGTTAGTGGTTCTAGTCCCAGTTAGGTATATCTCATCATTGAAAATTATTCACATAATTATATTCTGTAATTAAAACTGAAAATTGTGAATGACTTTAGCAGCAGATGAACCAAGAAACCACAGAATAAGTGAACTTGATGATAAAATTTCAGTTTCGAAATCTGATTTTCCACAGTCAGCAAACTTACATTACAGATAGTCATGGAAATTATAATAGGAAAAGTAATGAGTCTGGGATGGTAGAAAGAGTGTAGCATTGGCTTCTAATAGGTCCAAAACATTTGCTCCAGATTCCATGCCTAAGGGAATGAACAAGAGACATAATTTAAAAACTACTATGACATTTACGCAGTTACTAAACTTAACAAAACATAAAAAATTTAAAAAATATTGAAAATAACATTTTTACCTCTAAAATAAATTAACAAGTAACACATCTAAGTAAAATACAAAATAATCATTGGCAAAATTTTAGCATTTGCACAAAAAATAACTGTTTACCTTTGTATCTATACCCATTGGAAAAATTTTTTTTTGCCATTACTTTACAGGTGTGAGGTGGACTACAGCTCAATTTATTCAAAAGCCAACTGAATTCATATCATAATTGACTCATTGTTTTATCCTGAGTAAATTTCAGTGGCATCATTGCTAGGAATAGAATGACATGCAGTTGTGGGAGTTAGTTTGATCAGTTAAAGTGTTTCTGCTGATATCAAACTCTGTCAATTATTTCAATTCCACAGTCTCTGATTTTTATAATTCTGTCCTTCCAGAATGTCTGGGCTATCCTATATCCTTACTACAAGTTTTATATTTGGGTTTTCAGTTTCCTAAGACTAACCTGCAGAAAATTTTGTTTGGAATCACAATGAATATAGAGATCAGTTAGAGAATTATGTTCATAAAAACAACATGTGTCATGATGTACTAATAGAATATTTCTCAAAGATGCCTTTTAACATTCTCTCATTAATGACATAATTTTAAGGTAATGTTTTCTGTTTTTTATACTTCCATATGTATGATTATTCAAAATGGTACTTAAAATCAATCTGCTTTTTGTATTTGACTGAGCTCACTTAATTTACTTATAATTTTAATATGTTTATATGTTCTTTTGATTTTTTTTACATATACATGGTTTTCTCTGAATAAAGACTCTTATTCCTATTCCATGATTTGAAATCATTACTTATTGTTATGTTGTGTGATAACTGTAGGCCAATGTTCAATAGAGATGGCTTCCATCAGAAAGTGGAGTTAAAATAATTTCTGAATAATATTTTCATTATAGTCATAAAAAACAAAGTATATACAGTAATAAGGAATTACTCTTAAAAATGGTTGAATAACATGACAACCTTTTAATGTATGTACTGTAATCCACAATGTGGAAGGGAAAGAAAAGAGAAAGAGATAGAGAGAAAGGGAAAGAAATAAAGAACCTGCCATGGAGGCAGGTTAGGGAGGGTGGAGGGAATCAGGGACGTTGGTGATGGGAAGCGGGCACTGGTGGAGGGATGAGTGCTAGAACACGGTATGACCGAAAGCCAAATATGAACATCTTATGAACATCTTTGTAATTGTATATCTCATGGTGGTATAATCACTTGATCACTTGAATCCCGTTATTCATCGATTTGGTTGAGCGAGAGCCAGTAACATTTCTATATTACTAACCCTGTCACGTGCAATGTAGCCCAATGGCATCTTGTTGATTCAGGAATATGAAGAGCCTCAAACCATTCCTTCAGGGTCTTGACAAGAAAGTCAGACCATCTTGTAGGTGGCGGCCACGTGATCTTTTGACATCCTGTGGGATCCTCTTGGTAAAGGCTCTAGTCCAGCGGTGTTCTTCAGACATTCACCGATGTCGTGAATGTCTCCCTTCTTGAAGGAACAGTAGAACTGTCTTGCTGGCTTTCCAATGGGAGGGCACCTTGCATTCAGACAGGTAGCGTGTGAAGAGCCGAGCTAGTGTACGAATGAATACCGACGGCAGATTCTTCAGGTGTTCTTCAGGTGTTCGTCAGGTGGTATAATAAATTACTTAAAAAATGTTGAATATACATAAGGAATAATGAGCAATACTTTGTAGAGGGTAAATAATTTGTCTCAGTAGCACCTAAAGTAGACTTGTTTCTTCCCCACTATTCACAAGAAGAATATGAAGGATACAGAAGTAATTTATTGGAGATATCTATATATCTATCTCCATAAAAGTACTTAATAATTAGACAGGAATGGAAAAAAAACAAATGATGTAGGGTTGATGTAAAGAAGTGCCATTGCATTTTTCGCGGTAAACAAATACATGCAACCTTTCCTTTTGGTACAGAGATGGAGGATATTGTGTAAATGGAGTCAGGAGTAAGACACAAAGGATGATATTACTCATCTCCAGAGCAACAACCATGGAGCGTGACACTTTAGGACCTCTGCTTTCCATCACTGATCAGCTCGACCACAGATTTGGTGAAATTCATTCATATCAAGCACAGAAAATTATGTACAAAGGAATGAAACCCTAACACAATGAAGATCACATGTGTATTTTTTTTTTATTTAAGAAGACACAAAAGTGAATACATGCCTTTACATATTATTTAAAAATAGAAGAGCTTGTGTGTTTATTAGAACATGTCGCCTCATCCACCACCACTAAGCAGACAGAGGTAATTTTGATGTTACTATAAATTCCTGGCACTTTAGTAGCAAAAGAAACTTTAAATATCCGCATGACCAATAGTCTATCCAAATAAAAAAATTCACTTTATTATAGGATGTTATTCTCCTTGACTTCAATAAGTATAGGATTGATACAGTGTTTAGAATAACAATTTTAGATATTCTCCTTAAATATCTAAAAGAGAGTCAAATTTAAAGAGTCAAATTTCTTTACAAAGTACCATGCCACTATTTATTAACATGAAAATATAGGTCTGGTCCCTATGCTTTGCCTCTTTAAGCTACTTTTGTCAAAGAGGCAGAGCTTGATCACTTGAATCCCGTTATTCATCAATTTGCTTCGAGCGGGCGCCAGTAACATTTCCATTGGACCCAATCACATGCCAGTGTAGCCCAATGGCATCTGGTTGATTCAGGAATATGAAGAGTCTCAAACCGTTCCTTCAGGGTCTTGACAAGGAAGTCTGACCATCTTGTGGGTGGGCGGCCATGTGATTTTTTGACATCCCGTGGGATCCAGTAGGTAACGGCTCTAGTCCTCAGGTCATCTCCAAATCGCATTACATGTCCAGCCCATCTGATTTTCGATGCCTTGGCAAACAAGACAGCATCCCTGATTCTGGAATAGCGACAGAGGTCAGAACTCCGGATTCCTTCTCTCACTTGAGTGAGGCGTGATATTCCAAGCATAGCTCTTTTGATTCCTCTCTGGGAGACCCGAATAGCATTCTCATCCTCTTTCGTAGGGCCCAGGTCTCTGAGGTGTATGTTAATGCAAGGAGAACGGTGGAGTCAAAGAGATGTGCCCGGAGCCAGAGGTTCTTTGTCCTTTTAGCTATTTCTTCGATGCCTTTGAAGGCATTCCATACCACTCTCTTCCTCCTGTGCATCTCAGGTTTTAGGTTGTTCATCAAGTTGACTTCTCGACCTAGGTACACATAACTGCTGCATTCAGAGATGTTTGTTCCATTGAGAGTGAATGGGTCCCTCTGGAATTAGTTCATTTTTCCATAAACATAGTTTTCTTTGGATTCAGATGTAGACCTATCTTTCCACATTCTTGGTTGAAGTCAGCCAGCATTTTTGCCGCTTGGCTAATGTTTGGTGTTATTAGAATGATGTCGTCAGCGAAGTGGAGGTGGTGTAGTTGCCGACCATCTATCTTCACTCCCATTTTTTCCCATTCTAATTATCCCATGATATTCTCGAGTGTGGCGCTGAAGAGTTTTGGTGAAATGGTATCACCCTGTCGAACCCCTCTTTTGACATCAATGATCACTTCTTTGTAGAATGGTGAGATCCTGTTGGTGAATCCGTAATACAGCTCACAAAGGATCTTGGTGTATTGGGTTTGAACACCCTGTTTGGCTAGGGCTTCAATGACTGCTTCAGTCTCCACAGAATCAAAGGCTATCTTTAAATCAATGAACGTGAGACAGAGCGGCATCTTATACTCCCTAAAAACCTCAATGAGCTTGGTTACCGTGCGGGATATGGTCGATTGTGCTGAATCATTTCCGGAAGCCAGCTTGCTCACATGGTTGTCCTTCATCTAGTGTTCTGCCAATCCTGTTCAGGATGACTCATCTAAACAGCTTTTAGATGATGGACAACAGGCAGATGGTGCGATAGTTGCCAATGTCGTGAATGTCTCCCTTCTTGAACAGTAGAACTGTTCTGCTGGTTTTCCATTGGGAGGGCACCTTACATTCGGACAGGTAGCATGTGAAGAGCCAAGCTGGTGTATTGATGAGTACTGACGGCAGATGCTTCAGGTGTTTGGGTCTGACTTTGTCTGGGCCTGGTGCTCTTCCCTTCTTTACTGACGAAATGGCATGTCGGATTTCAGAAGGGAGGATGTTGGGAATGACATATCCATCCTGCAGAATTTGGTATGTGGGCAGGTGGACGTGGCTATCAAAGAGAGCTGAGTAGAAGTCATGGATAATCTTCTCCATTGCCTTTCTGGAAGATGTGATATATCCATCAGGGCATAGGAGGGCAGTCATCTTGGTCTTATAGTTGGCGAAGGACAGGCGCGCGCAGTTCGAATGCTTTTCCCAGCTTCTGCTGCATCTTCCAGTATTTCTGCTCTTCTGATTTTGAGGTCTTCTTTTATAGCTTCTGTGCACTGCTTTTGCAAGCTTGGACATTAGCATTTGGTCGCCTGAGGCTCGGCGCCTTGCCACGTTGGCGAATGAGCTCGAGAGTTTCTGAAGACAGGCGTGCTTTTTTTGTCTTTCTCTCTCTCGGCATTCTTCGCACAATCATGGAGGTGCTGAACCAGTTGATTGTATTTTTCACCGATGTCATCAGTGATGGTATCTTCCCATGTTGCTGCAATTGTGCTAAAGAGTGCTAAAGAGTTCCCAGTTGGTGGTCGTTCTGGGGAGTTCTCTTCTTAAACTTTGCATCCTCTCTCCCGTTGCGTGCAGTAGAATTTTGCATGAAGGAGACTGTGGTCCAATCCTGTTTGGAATTTGGGGATAACAGCAACATCGGTCAGACAAAACTGTCGATTGAAGATGATTGTGAATTCCATTGTGGAACTGTCCACCAGGAGATTCCCATGTCCAACGTTTTGCTTCAGCCTTCTGGAACTGTGATTTCCCATGAATGGTCTTGGTGGACACGATGAACTCAGATAGTTTCTCACCCTGTTTATTCCATTCTAGGCATGGTTCCCGAAGTGGAGTTCTTCAGGCGATCTTCTTAGTCCTATCTTGGCATTAAAATCATCGACTATAATCTTATAGAAGGTGTGATCTTTATTATACAATTCCTTCAGGTCCATGTAGAATTTCTCAATTTCATCTTACTTGTATGTGGATGTTGGTGCGTAGACAATGAAGATAGAAATTACTGGCAGTGGGCCACATCTCTTCAGGTGTAATCGTCCTATCCGGTTGTTAGGCATTCAAATGAATCAGAGCTACTATGAGATTATTCTATGGTAAATTAGTTAATTCTTAGAAGACAACATTTTTTACTTTCCCTC
The DNA here is from genome assembly GCA_021461705.1 of Cryptotis parvus. Lineage (NCBI taxonomy): Eukaryota > Metazoa > Chordata > Mammalia > Eulipotyphla > Soricidae > Cryptotis > Cryptotis parvus. The sequence goes on from JAJIBD010002070.1 coordinate 90,643, forward strand.
TTTTTTATCTGTGCCTGTTATTTCATGAGCTTAATGTCCTAAAAATCTATACCTTGTTTTCTAAGTTCTGCTTTTCTCAATGAAATATCTACTTTTGGTTTTCCATAAGGCCAAAAACTCACTGCTTATTATTTTTAAAAAAATCATTTAATAGACAAGATTTACCTGCAAATTCAGGAACATAGAAGTACACATTGAATAGAGGGTAACATAAAATCTGTGATGCCATTTTGTTCATCTAAGTGTCCTTCATTGTCAGTTACCTGTAAGGTTGTTTTGAAAAGAAAAATATGAAATAACTGAATTGTGTTCGTGGCAAATTAAGTGGTTGGAAAAATCATTTGGGAAATTATACTCATAAATAGAGATGTAATTGGGATTATGTGTGAATTATGCTTATGTATTTCAAATACGATATTCTTAGAGAATGCTGATTTTAGGATAAGGTCTTCCCAAGATCTTTCACATTTATACATTGTATACAGTTCTAGACAGGTTCTAACTGATACCAGTAAGCTTAGCAAGAAACCAGAGCAAACCACACATCATGCAGTCAGTCATTCTCAACATCCAGACTCCATAGTTCCTCAGAGCTCCATCCAAGAGAAACCCTGATCTTCCCCTTTAAGTTTCATCAGTAAATGCTCGAGATGAGAGCCTTCTGCTGAGACTATACCACCTACACGGCAGAGCCTGGCAAGCTACCCGTATTTTATTAACTTGCTATGCCAAAAACTAGTTAATAATTATGGACCTCAGTTCCATGACCTGAAGAATGGTTTCAGGCTCCTAATGTCCCTGGAGCAAGCAGATGCCCATTGGTTACACTTGCTTTGTGACAGGACTAATGGAGATGTTACTAGTGCCCACTCGAGCAAATTGATGAACAATGGGAATATAGTGACAGTGATTTCAAATACGGACAATCTTGTAGAGAGTTCAAGAAGCAATGAATATATTAAATGGTATTTGACAGCTTAATAGTGATAAACCATTGACCAGACTCCAAGATTTCTTTTATTTATAAAATTAGTTAGTTTAATTGCATTGTATTTATTTTTGTGAACATGAATTTGGATTATGGAAGAGAAAAGAAAACATACTCAAAAGAGAGTGCATTCTTTTCTAGAGAGAGTGTCGGGGAGTGCTGCCGGGGTCCCCGACAGTGTCAGAACAGAGGTTCTCTTCTACGTCTGAGGATGCCGGGAGAACAGATGAAAACTCACCTGAGTCGGTGCAGTTCCAAAAATGGCTTTTAATAGTACAAAAGCTCTTCCACAGCATTCCAATATAATGAACAAACTTTAGCTCTGGTCCGAACTTAAGACCATACAAAAGAGCCTAAGTCTTCCACCAAAGAGAGAGGATCTCACCCGAGCTGGAGTCCTACCCAGAAGAAGGAGCAAATGACCAAAGAGCAAAAAGCCAAAAGCAAAAGCAAAAGGGCCCAAAAGGCAAAAGGTAAAAAGTGAAATGTGAAAGGGCCTCAAGTCAGTCCCCTTATATACACCAAAGTAATCCAATCGGGAGGGTCATGTCAACAAAGAACTCTAAACAGAGTGTAGTGCCACACCCTATTGCAGGTATAAACAAAGGTTATGCCAAGGTCTAATCCTTTCTACCAAGATTATCACTTATGTAAAACACTGGAGAGAGGGCTGATATAAAGTAATACATCTTAACTTCATGAGCTTCATGTAATCTAGATGGTACCCACAAGGTCCTTATTATTATCTGCACCAGGGTGATTGTGGAGTATCTTGTTCTCGTGTACTGAAAAGGTCACACTCGCCTACTTAGAGCAAACTAGTATGATCCTTCCTATAGTCTTCCTATAGTTTCAGCGTAGCCAGGGTGGTAGTCTCCTGGTAAATTCTAACTGTCCCATGCTGGGTGCAGTGGGTATAAAGAGGAGCTGTGCCCAATCTAGAAAACATAGAAATCTTAGTAGATGTATAAGTCAGAAGTTATTCAATCAAGGTGACTTCTGTAAGTGCCACACCCTCTAGCAGTGTTTACATAGAAGAGAAGTCTCATTAGAATGAACCTGGACTTAAGTAGATTAAGCTGGGAGTGGGCAAAACAACAAAACTCCCAGAATAGCTAAACCTGTCCTCCAACAAGAGAGGAGTGACCCATGAAGTAAACTTATGGAAATATACACAATGGGGTAAGTATAATTACAAGATAAATGCCCACTTATTTATTTCAAAGGATATTATTTATTTCTTCATTCAGAGTAAAATTTGATTGTGATATAGTGATAAAATGCCAGGAGATATTTATTCACTTCATGTAGAAATTTATTGGTATCTTGTCCCATTCATACAATACCATTAGTAATAAAATAATACAAAGTGTTTGAGTGATAACTGATTAATTTAATTGACTAAAATAGGTCTTTTGTTGTGTATACTAAATTTTAACACAGATTACAATGTAATATGTTTCAACTGTTTGGTTCAAAACACAAATAGTACTCAACCACCAAATAATTAGTATCATCCTAAATCAATAGAAACATCTAATAAAATGCAAAATAATTGAAGTATTGGATCCTAGGGAATTCTGAAAGTAATCCAAATACCCAGAGACCCAGAAACTCTGCTTCTGCCAAAGGGACTTCATAGTCTAGCCTCCAGTGACCAAAAGGGATTGAAAAGGATTCATTTATCTTCCCAATTTTAACTTTACTGATATAGACAGAAGCAAAGATTCAGACAAGTGCCACCTGCTGTCATATCGACAACTTGTCCTTATGTTGAAGGAGGAAGTTTGTAAATGTGCTCTGGTGAGTGTGGTCAGATGCTAAAAAAGAAAGATTACAAAGATTGCTAGAAGTTATTGATTTGTAAAATTTTAAATGAAATGTCTTGAGTTTAGACTATTTTAATGGTGACTCAAATCTGGAAGAAAAAATTGTAAAATTGTTCCACTCAGAAATATTTTGTGGAGCAAAATTCTCACTTCTCTGACAATCCCTTTCTTTATATAGGCAACAGATAAGTAATTCAGTGCAACTATTGTGTCATAACACAGTTATCATTTATTTTCTCAGTATTCGTTAACCCTCATAAGGCTGACTTGCATAAGATGTGAAATCTTTTCTACACAGAGATCATAGATAAATTACTCAAATATAGCAAACAAATTTGATAGCTAAGCATGCCTTATACATTTTAAGAAGAGAATTATTTCATTTTATTTCTTCACAAAAGACTAGAAAATACAGATTAACAATGCAGGAGGATAATGACACATTCTGTCACAACCAATCATTCCAACTTTTTAATTTCTACCCTATCTTAAAGAGAAATTTTGATGGAAATAATCTAATAACCTCCGGGTCTGACATTTAAAATGCATATTTTATTTTGTCAGAGTTATGAACAGAGGACACACAACAAAAGTAACTGGTAGAAATAATTAAATGCCTCATATAAAATATGTTATGTTTTAAAATAATTAATACCTGCCTGAGTCTATGATTTACTGTGTATGTTTCTTATTTGTTTATTATATATAGCATAGTGGCTGAGTAGGAGACAAATATTTAACAAATAGATCCAATGAAATTTCTGGAGAAATACTGAAAGCACCAGAAGCATTTTGAATTTCTTTAAAGAAAGTGACCACATTTACTCCTATTATTAAAATGATGTAGAAATTGGCAGAAATACCTTGAAATAATATCTAAGAAATCCCATTATATTTTTTTCTTACTTGTATCTTGGTTCACAGATATTGTTGACAATAGTATATTGGTAATTATTGCTATTCATACCTAATGTGACAGGGTAATTTTAATACTATAGTAGTTGAATAAGTCAATGACACATGTAGACTATATAAGAAAGCATACAAAATTGTGTTTTTCATAATATTTTGAAGGGAGAAAAGAGCATATAATGGTATTAAGAAAATAACAAAAACTGAATGAACATTATTACACTGTGGGGCTCTGTATTAGTCATTGTTGACATGAAATATGAAGCAATAAAAGATGAAATATAGCTCTTCTGCATAAATGTGTATATTTTCATGAATTAACATAATTCCTTTATGTCAGCTTCCATAAAGAAAAATAAGTAACATTCTCCATTAAACACAGACATGGAAGCTTCTGATACTAAAAATACTGACCTTGTGAGTTTTAGTTGCAAAGAAAATTACTGAATAAATGGTCATTATTATATCTGAACGTATAAAGCTTCATCTTCAAGGTTTTTCCGTCTTGTCTAGACATAAAACTACTTAGTTTAATTTAAATACTCATTTAAGTCTCCTGTGAAATCTGAAAACATACACTGATGCAACCTCTCATAAACCAACTCTCAATATGAGAATGAATCTATTTTCAAACTGGTGAGTCACAAAGTGCCATAAGAATGGGCCCTCTTTGCCAATTTTCTCCATCAGTCACAGACGTGAATAATTTTCCAATGGAATGACTGGGTACAGATATAAATGAGAAAACACCATCACCCTCAGCTCTAAGTTAAGTATTACAGGCTCATCTGTGGAGCTCTGATGAAATAATGCAAAGGAGTCTTCAATTTCTTGTATATCTCTGGGTCGAACTAATAATGACCCCACTCCCTGCTAACGACCTTCTTTGCCTCCACCTTTCTTCCAAGTAAATACTGTAGGTTTCACATTGTTTGAGTTAATTATATATTTAAGCTTTAGTTCTATGGTTTACCTAGGAAAGAAACCATCAGTTACTGCATTTCATGTCAGGTAAAATGCTGAGTAAGAAGGGGCCAGATTCACAGTGCAGTTGTTAGGCATTTACCGTGCTTGCAGCTGACCTGGGAGTAAGCTCTGAGTACCACTGCATGTGGCCCAAATTTCCTCCCCTTAAAGAATGATCTTAAAAAAAATCTCAAGTATGAGAGTACAGATTTCAGAAATTTCCCTTTTATATATGCTAAAAATTATAAAATTTCAATGATAAAATCATTGTGGTTCGATTGATGTATGAATGTAAGGACTAAGCAGAGAATATAGGTAGTTCACAAACTTTTAGAAATATCTATATAAACTTCAATTACAGAAATTATAGGCAATTATATACATTGTCCAATAATAAAATTAAATGCCTTAATTTATATTTTATATGCATATATGTTATTTTCTTTGATGAAAATGCTAAATATTTCATCTTTCCATGCCAATATTCTTTTAATTGGAGAAACACCATTACTGTTATTCTAGGAATTCACAATAAATGTTAGACTTGCATTCACAATACTAAACCTCTATATCAGTACTGACATAGTGAGAAAATGAGACTTTGGTTTATTAACATATTATAGAGAGATGCAATAGAAGAGATCGTAGTTAACAAAATTTTTTCTTCTATGATTTTCCACATTTTTTTGCAGCCAGCATCAGTCAGGAAACAAGAAGGACTATGACTAATTTCACGATGAGTGGGTTTCTCCTCATGGGGTTTTCTGTCAAGCCCGAGCTAGAAGTCTTCTATGCTTTGTTATTTTTAATTTTCTACTTGTTGGCTTTAATTGGCAACATTCTCATCATCACCACAACCTCCATGGATGAAAGTCTCAACTCACCCATGTACTTTTTTCTGAAATATCTCTCTTTCTTGGACCTGTGCTATATTTCTGCGACTGTACCAAAATTCATCTACAACTCTTTCATGCACAGTGGGAATATTTCCCTCTGGGAATGCATAGTGCAGTGCTTTGTTTTCTCTCTCTGTGGGTGTGCTGAAGTTTCTATGCTCACACTGATGTCCTATGATCGCTATGTGGCCATCTGCCTCCCACTGCACTATGATGTCATCATGAGTGTCAGAACCTGTGTCCATGGAGTCATCGGCGTCTGGATCAGTGGAGCCATCTCTGGAGTCATGCATACAGCAGCTACTTTCTCCATCCACTTCTGTGGCCCCCACATCATTCACCAGTTTTTTTGTGACATTCCCCAGATTCTGAAACTCTCCTGTTCCAAAGACTATATCAGTGAGGTCAGTGTCTCTGTCTTTGTGTCAATTCTAGCATTTGTTTGTTTCATATTTATTGGATTCTCCTACGTGCACATATTTTCTTCTGTACTGAGGGATGCCATCTGCTGAGGGCAGAGCCAAGGCCTTTTCCACTTGCCTCCCCACCTTGCTGTTGTCATTTTGTTCATTTCTACTGGTACCTTTGAGTTTTTGAAGCCACATTCTGATTCTCCAACTTCTCTGGATATTTTGCTCACTATTTTTTATACAGTGATACCTCCAACAGTCAATCCAATGGTCTATAGCCTGAGAAATAAAGCCATAAAGACAGCTCTAAGGAAGGTTTTTAAAAGCAAAATGTCTCTTTTTTGAGACATTGATTTATTTTTTCTTTAGAAGATAATTCAAAATCTATTAAATAATAGTAACACAGACCCTTAATAACTTTGCTAAAAATCAAAACTGATCAGAGCAAAATTGTTAAAGGGGAAAGTTTTATTATCTGTATATCTCCCTCCCTCCCTCCCTCCCTCCTTCCTTCCTTCCCTCCCTCCCTCCCTCCTGCCTCCCTCCCTCCCTCCTTCCCTCCCTTCCTCCCTCTCTCCTTCCCTCCCTCCCTCCCTCCCTCCCTCCCTCCCTCCCTTCCTTCCTTCCTTCCTTCCTTCCTTCCTTCCTTCCTCCTTCCTTCCTTCCTTCCTTCCTTCCTTCCTTCCTTCCTTCCTTCCTTCCTTCCTTCCTTCCTTCCTTCCTTCCTTCCTTCCTTCCTTCCTTCCTTTGTCCGTCCATCCATCCTTCCATTCCTTCCTCATTTCCTTCCTTTTTTCTTTCTTTCTTTTGTATCCTAACCACATCTGGCAATGCTCAAGGGTTACTCCTGGCTCTGAACTCAGGAAATACTCTTGGTAGTGCTTGGGGGACCCTATTGTATGCCTGGAATCAAATCCTGATCAGTCCTGTGCAAGGCAAACACACTACTCACTGCACTATCTCTCTGGCCCCTGTATATTTTTCTGAATACTAAAACTGGTTTAAAATATACTCATATAAACAAATACATTATTTTTTAAGACAGTAGATTAAGTGATAAAGTTTCTCTCCATAAACCAACTGTGAAATATATCAAATTTCCTTAATTTTAAAGAACTCAAGGTAATCTCATCCTTCATTATTTCTTTGGGGAAATGGAGGGACTTTGTGATGGTGGGAAACAACATGAGGTACTTTTTAGAATTTTTTTTTATTGAATCACCATGATATAGACCATTACAAAACTTTTCATGATTGGGCTTTAGTCATACAGTGTTCTAACACCCTTTCCTCCACCACTGCACATTTCCCGACACCAATATCACTAGTCTCACTCCACCAGCCTCCACCTCCCCCCCTCTCACCTCCCTCTATGTCAGGTGCTTCTCTCTCTATATGAGGTGCTTTTTATCATTGCTTTTTTTTTTTTTTTTTTTTTTTTTGCTTTTTTGGGTCAGACCCGGCAATGCTCAGGGGTTATTCCTGTTTCTGCACTCAGGAATTACTCCTGGTAGTGCTTCGGGGAGACCATATGGGATGCCGGGGATCGAACCTGGGTCTGGCCACAAGTGAGGCAAACGCCTTACCCACTGTATTATCACTCCAGCCCCTATCATTTGCTTTTTTTTTTTTTTTTTTGCTTTTTGGGTCACACCCGGCAATGCTCAGGGGGTTACTCCTGGCTCTGCACTCAAGAATTACTCCTGGCGGTGCTCAGGGGTTACTCCCGGCTCTGCACACAGGAATTACTCCTGGAGGTGCTTGGGGACCATATGGGATGCCGGGGATTGAACCGGGCCGGCAGGGCCGGCCACGTGCAAGGCAAACGCCCTACCCGCTGGGCTATCGCTCCGGCCCTATCATTGCTTTTTATCAGGTGCTTTTCTATGTATGTCATGTTGACTTTTATACATTAATTAATAAAGAATACCATGATTCTCATTGCCCTTTTGGCCTTTTGAAGTTCAGTATTCCACTGAGTGATTCATGTACATACAACAAAATAATGCTGGGAAAATATAATTTCACCATTTTCTCTGTCTTTCGATGAACTAGATCACTTTGTCATTTAGGGAAGGAATGTTAAAATAATAAATTATGAGAGCCTCAGAAATAAACCTTTCTTAGTTTTAAAGTGAATAAAAACTTGAATAGAGGAAAGTGCAGATAATATTTGAAGAGTCATGCTAATAAAAATGATAGATCATTTAATATTAGTCAAAAATACTGGTGCTGAACTATAGCGCTGAAGGAGGGACCTTGCCTTGCATGCAGAAGACCTGGGTTCTGTCCTCAGCATCTCAGATGCTGAGGACACTAAGAGTGATTCCCTTTATGTAGAGCCAGAAGTAACTCCTGAGCCATAACTGTGACCCCCCAAAGAAAACAAATAAAAAAGTGGTTTAATATAGTATAGTGCTGACTGAGGTAGAAAATTCAAGTGATTGATTCAGAATCAGATAAAATGTGGAAAGTTAGAGCTAGTAAATTGAACGTTAAGTTTCAAATAGGAAAATACTATTTTCACAGAATGAACCTAGGAAATGAAGTGATTGTGGTGAAAGAATAATTCACTGACTCTAAGAGAATTAAGAGCTATCAATAGATCTATTTGATTCATTATTTTTTGAACTTGTGTGGAATGGGCAACAGATGATATAAATATCATTTATGAATTTTTCCAGCTAATCAGATAAAAATAATCAGCTTTTAAAATTTAATACTTCATTATACAGGGAAGGTTCTGACCATGTGAATTCAGGAAACATTGTTGTACACTACCAAGCCCTAGAGTATGTAGAGTTAGTGGAGGATAGCAGTTGTTCTGATGTTAGTGAGTGCGCACAGTTCTGGGTTTCTGCAGGGCCACTGGGGCTAGGACTTAACAGATAGAACCACTTAAAATTTCCTCCTGATGCTGAGCCAAATCTCTCTACATTATTATTATTATTATTATTATTATTATTATTATTATTATCATCATCATCATCATCATTATTATTATTATTCCTGATGCTGATCCAAATGTCTACATTATTGTTTTTGTTTGGGGACTACAGTTGACACTGCTCAGGGGTCCCTCCTTGCAGTGCTTAGGGACCATATGTGGTGCTGGAGACTAAGTCTTAGTTGTATATCACGTTAGCACATTGATTTCTGTGCTCTCTCCACACCCTATACTTTACTATTTATCTTAATATGTGAAATGATAATTCTGGTCTCTATAATACATAACAATCCTTCAGACAGCTAACACTACTATGAGATATTGTATATTTAATAGACCAAATCATTTTGATGATTTAAACATTTTTATTTTCCTTCTATTTTAATGTGAACCTCTGTGTCATGAGTTAAACAGCCCAAATATTTACATTTTAAAATTTCAATTCAAATTTTTCTCAGATATCATATTTATTTACTGTTGTCCTATCTCATAGGAAACTTGTAGATCTTTTTAATCATTTAACATAGATTTACTCTCTAAATTCAGAAACACAGGCATGCATTGTTCTCAGTAGTATTTATTGTAAACTTGTTGGAAGTAAAGTTTTAAAAGAAAATGTTTATAGAGAAAAAAAATCTATATTATATCTCTGGCACATTTTATTGTGAAATTTTAATAATAAAAACAGAGAAATCATTATGGTTTGGAGTGAATATAACTCAAGTATTTTGAACCATGCCTATCTTTTTTATTCCCAAAGGTTTTTTAAATTTTATTAAGACACCATGGTTTACAATTTACAAAGTTTTTCACAATACAGTTGTTAGATTCATCGTTCAACACCATCCCACCACCAGTGTGCTCCCACCACCACTAAATACCATCATTTCTCACCCACCCCCCATCCCTATGTCTGCTCCCTTAGTTGGCACTGATTATATTGACCATTAGCCCATACATGGGAATGGTAGTGATAATGTCCTGACTTTTATTCTGGGCTGTTATATGAAAATCTGCGAATTTGTGTTCTTGCATTTACTTTCTGAGATTCTAGAACATAGTGAGTTTCAATTAGTCAACTCCAAGCCACCACTGTACCTATAGACAGCATTTATTTCAAAATTTTCTCCACCTCTGTTGATCCTGTCCTACATATATACTGAATAATCTATTCTATATTACTTGTTGGAGCTAATTCTCTAAATTCAGTCTATGAGTATATTTATAGATGAAAGTCAATGCAGATTATTAAATAACCATTATGCCATTTGAGCCCACTCTATAAGAAATTGTGACCACACCCTTGTGATTGAATGTCAAGTATAATTTATATACTTAATTCTATAAAATGTGTGGGATACCTGGACATCACATGGAGAGCTGGCAACAGTGTGTCTCTGGATCATGGCCAACTGCGTTGGAGGCATGTCAGAGGTGCTCCCAAGGGGCCTTCCAGAGCAGACCAAGGAGGGGAAGGGGCCCCAGCTCCAGCTTCAAGGAAGCCTGGTGAGTTTAGTTGTCATGATCTGCAAACCTGAGCTTGAAATCTGCTTCTCTCTTGGATGGGACTCTGACCAGCTATGGAGTCCTTACATTGAAAATGGCTGCAAGTGTCAGAGATAACACACAAAAAAGAAAACTACAGACCAATCTCCCTGATGAACACAGATGCTAAGATCTTCAACAAAATACTAGCAAAGAGAATCCAAAGACTCATGAAAAAGATAATACATCATTGCTAATTAGGATTCATCCCAGGAATGCAAGTATGGGTCAACATTCGCAAGTCAACCAACATAATACTTCATATCAATAAGAGAAAAAATAAAAACCATATGATCACATCAATAGATTCAGAGAAAGCATTTGACAAGATCCAACACCCATTCATGATTAAAACCTTCCAAAAATGGGAATTGAAGGAACCTTTTACAATATAGTCAAAGTCATCTACCAAAAGCCCCAGAGCGAGTATCATTCTCAATGGGGGAAAAGTTGAAAGCCTTCCCCCTAAGATCAGGGACAACACAAGGTTTCCCACTCTCATCACTTCTATTTAATATAGTACTGGAAGTACTTGCCATAGCAATCAGAGAAGAAAAGGACATTAAGGGCACTAAGATAGGCGAGGAAGAAGACAAGCTATCACTATTTGCAGATGAAATGATATTATACCTATTGAACCCTAAACTCTCTACCAAAAAACTCCTAGAAACAAGATACTTATACTATTGTTCTACTAATACTAGAAACAATTGATACTTATAGACAGAGTACAAAATCAATACCCAAAAGTCAGTGGCTTTCCTATATACAAATAATAAAAGAGAACAAGGGATATTAAGAAAACAATTTTATTCACAATTTAAATACCTAGGAATCAACTTACCCAAGTGTGTAAAGGACCTGTACAAAGAAAACTACAAGACACTGCTCCAAGAGATAAAAGAGGACACAAGGAAATGGAAACATATTCCCTGCTCATGGATGGGGTGAATCAATATTGTCAAAATGGTAATACTCCCTAGAGCTCTGTACAGAGGCCCCATTCACTCTCAATGGAACAACATCTCTGAATGCAGCAGTTATGTGTACCTAGGTCGAGAAGTCAACATAAGGAACGACCTAAACCCTGAGCTGCACAGGAAGAAGAGAGCGACATGGAATGCCTTCAAGAGCATTCCATAGCAAAAGGACAAAGAACCTCCATTTCTGGGCACATCTCTTCGACTCCACTGTTCACCTTGTATTAACATATGCCTCAGAGACCTGGCTCTACGAAATCAGGATGAGAATGCTATATGGGTCTCCAAAAGAGGAATTGAAAAAGCTATGCTTGGAATATCATGCCTCAAGTGAGAGAAGGAATCTGGAGTTAAGACCTCTGTTGCTGTTCGAGAGTCAGGGACGCTGTCTCGTTTGCCAAGGCATCAAAAACCAGATGGGCTGGATATGTAATGTGATTTGGAGACTACTGCTGGACTAGAGCTGTTACTGACTATATCCCACAGAATGTCACAAGATCATGTGGTCTCCAACCTACAAGATGGTCAGACTTCTTCGTCAAGATCCTGAATGAACAGTTTGAGGCTCTTTGTATTCCTGAAGCAACCAGATGCCATTGGGCCACACTGGCACGTGATAGGGTCAAATGGAAATATTACCGGTGCCTGCTCGAGGAAATCGACAAATAATGGGATGTCAAGTGATCAAGTGATCAAGTGACTGTGTTCTTATTGCTGTGATGTTGATTAGAGATCTCTGTCTGTCAGGGCACAGAGATGAAACCTTATAAACTAGATGTGTATTCATTTTTAAGAATAATATTCAGCCAGAGGGACAGCTGACAGCTTACATAATGACCTCAACTCTTTTATGTACCTACAGTACAAAGGATAACACAAATTACACTACAAAAGCATTCCACATATTTAGCATAGGATATACAGACAACTGGAGGAGACAAAAGGTTAGGAGCTAAACTTGCAGGGGGTGCTATCTAGGTGAGGTGAGAAATAAATAAAAGAATGTGTGACAATATAAAAATTCAGCCATCCTGAATAGTCCAAGATGGCAAGATCTTATTGCTTTATAGAAACAGAAATACAAGAAAAACCTGTTTTCTGTCTGCACTCCAAGCAGCATCCATTAGACTCCATCTTCGACTAGCTACACCAACAAGGAGATGTGATGCAGTGAAGTGACCTAAGATAGCAGAGTTGCTGGTTGCATCCTGGAGACAGTCTCATCAGGGAAATCCACACACTACCTCTGTCGGGAGACAGCCTGCCAGAAAACCCTGTGTATCAGTCAACAGGTAATATCCATCAGACCTTAGCATATCCTTTGATCTACTTTCCACCAACAGGTCTTTTATCATAGTTAATTGAAAAAGATTGAATAATTTCTGAGAAGACACAAAACAAATAATTTTCCTTTATCTTCCTGTAGTCAGTTTAGTCTTAGAAATTTTTGTCAGAACAATTGGCAAGAAAAATAAGTCAGGCAAAGAGGGCACAGCAGATGATCCACATGGTTGGCCACCCAGAGGAGGAAGGCGCTCCACTCTGCAGGTATCCCAGATACCCAACTGCAAAGAATAACTGTCAGCTTCACTCTGAGGCTGTGCATTCCTTCACTCTCCATAACTCATTGTCACTTGTCACTTGCCAGGCTCTGCCGTGGCTCTAGGTTCATAAGTAAATTAACACACACACACACACACACACACACACACACACACACACACACACTGAATGATTCAATAATACATAGAGTTAATTCTGACCTTGTTTTCACTTGCCACACTCATGATTTTACTTCAAGGCCAGGGATTTCTCTTTTTTTGTTTCTGGGCGACAGTCAGTGCTGCTCATCTGCTCAGTGCTTACTCCTAGCTCTGTGCTAAGGGATCACTCCCGGGGCTCAGGGAACCGACCAGGATGCGGATACCGGAGAAAGGGCAAGCACCCTACCTGCTATACAGTGTCTCAGGTCCTCTGTGATATGTTTTGGGTTGCAGAGGAAGGTAAGTTACTAGGCCAGAGAGTTATGTTTTGGCATTACGCAAAACTGAGATCGTCAAAATGAAGCATCATAAAAATCTAGGTTTTGGAGAGCCTTACGTCTGTAAAACGAAAATAGGATTACCCCCATTGTTTTATCTTTTACATACTAATTCTTTCAGAACTCTCTACTGGGGAAATTGATTCTCTCTACCCATCACCAAGCCGGAATGACCTCATCAGGTCTGAAAATAAGCAACATTCCTTCCTGCATCTATCTCACGGCAGAAAGGTTCTCAAGTGTAACCATTCCAGGCGGAGCCGGAATGACAGCACAACAGGCAGGGTATTTGTGAGCACCCGTATGGTCCCCCAACCCCGCCAGGAGTGATCCCCGAGTGTTTACCCTAGGAATAAGCCGGTTAGAGAGGCCTACGTCGTGCCCAAACAATCAAAGCATACCCTGGCATTGAGAATAAACACATCTGGGGCCAACACCTGCTTCCAAAGGGAAGACTTAGGCAACTAAAGTTCCGGAGCCAGGCCGGTCCACCTCGGGTGAGCTTCTTGGTCCAGGCACGGAGGGAGGGGCGCTGGGACTGATAGTCATGGATGGAGGGGGTGGGGTGGGTTTATGGGTAAAGCCATCACAAATGCCAATGACTTGCCACCTGTCTTCACACCTGGTTGGACCCTGTGGCAAGGGCCCTTTGGCATTTCTTCTGCATGCAAGTCTTCCAGATGCCATAAAGCATTCGGGCAAGGAGGGAGACCCACCCAGCCTGCGCGGGCTGGAGTGCACAGAGGGCGAGATAATGCAATGGCAGCATGTCAGCCTTTGCTAGAACTGCATGGCGGGGAGGGAAGGGTCTGCAGACAAACGCTGGGGCCACTGGGAGGGTCCCCAAGACAAACAGGATAGAAGTTCACACAGAAGAACATCTGTGGTCGGGAAGACACAGGAGGAGGAATCTGGAAGAGATCAGCATCCAGAGGGCGTGGCTGATGTCCGAACTATCACTCTATCGCTGTAGCACTGTCTTCCCGTTCATCATCGAATTGCTCAAACAGGCCCCAGTAACATCTCCATATGTCCTTTCTCATGCTAGTAGAGCCCAAGGGCATCTGCTTGCTCCAGGAACATAAAGAGCCTCAATTCACTCCATCAGATCATGGGAATGAGGTCTATAATTGTTACTGGTATTTGGCATATCAAATACAACACGGGTAGCTTGCCAGGCTCTGCCGTACGGGTAGCATACTCTTATAGTCATCTCTAAATCCAGCATTTATTGATGAACTGGGCGGCCACTTGTGGTCGTGCATCCAGGCTGTGATAGGCTGGTCTGCTGTGTCGGGCGCTCCGCCAGGGTCCCCGACAGTGCCGGGAAGCGAGTTCCCTTCTACCTCCGAAGCCGGCGAGGAATGGATGAAAACTCAGGAATCCGATGCAGTTTTAAAAGGCTTTACTTATCACAGGTTCAGGCATACAAATCAGCAAAAGGAAAAGCCCAGTGCTTAGGATTCCAGGCTAGAACCCCAGCCACGTGTAGGTCAAGATGGCAACCACCACGTGTAAAGGCTTTGTGAAAGGAGAAGCAGACTTCCAAGCAGGGCGACCGCTTGGAAGAGCCCCAAAGAAGCGCGCGAGAGTGAAAACCGGCTAGTTTATACCCCTGCAGCTCAGACCTTCCTCCCACTGTTATGGAAAGCAGGGAGGGTCAAATGTCCTTAGGTAATCCCTCCCTGCACCTCACCTAGGCCCTTTAGTATGCCTATGTTTTGAGCCAAGATCTGCCTGGGAATGCCTTTGTAGTGCAGAGAAGGGGGTTTCTGAGATGGCAGTCTCTGTACCAAAGACCAACACCAATGCCAGTTAAATATTTCTCCAAACCTTCACAAGTCTCCTCTACTTCATTGTAGTTTTATATTTTAAAACATTGTAGTTTTATATTTGCCTTTGAGTATATCAGGGAGCCATGCTTGTTTGCTTGGAAGCAAACAGCATTTCTCTCTGGTCTAATTACTTAGGTGTCCTACGTGGCCAGGCTAATATGCTGGTAAGATCTAGCTAGTCCCACGATGATTGTGGTAGCATGGGAGAATATTTATACCAGCTAGTATAGCATACATGGTCGGATAAACTGCCACATTAGACTACCCCCTTATCTACGAAGTGATTTGCAGGAGGCAATCCAGAGCAGATGCAGCGGCCCTTAGGAGTCCTGCAACACTGCTGGGTGGAGTTCTGACGAGGGGGAAGTCCGGTTGTGGAAAATGGAGGCCTTCATGGAGTGGGGGCAGTCTGGCTTGTTGCAAGGCTCTGCTGGGGTGGCAGGCCAGGGCTAGAACCCGCATTCCCTCCTGGGCGCCTCGTGAGTGGCTGGGCAGAGGGAGAGCAAGTAGCAGCTCTGCTCCATGTCTGTGAGTCTCTGGATCAGCATACCTGAGCCGGATTTAAAAAAGACTGCTGCAGGGTGGATTTCGATGAGCCGGGGTGTGATAGGCTGGTCTGCTGGGTGGAGTTCTGACAAGAGGGAAGTCCGGATGTGGAAAATGGAGGCCCTCTTGGAGTGGGGGGTCGTCTGGTTTGTTGCAAGGCTCTGCTGGGGTGGCAGGCCAGGGCTAGAACCCGCAATTCCTCCTGGGCACCTCGTGAGTGGCTGGGCAGAGGGAGAGCAAGTAGCAGCTCTGCCCCATGTCTGTGACGTCCGAACTGGAGGGAGAAATAGTTCCTGTTGGTTCCACCATCCCTCCTCTCCAGTCTAGGGCAGAGCTCTGTTGTGCAGTGTGAGTGACAGCTGGAGAAAGGTCCCTGCTCTATCCCAGGTGTCCTGATACCTAGCCTAGGCAAGAGTGAATATCTAAATTTCTTAGAACTGTGATAACAGAGAGAAGGTCCCAATCCCCAATCCAGGTTGGCTACATGGGGCACTCCAGAGGGGAATGGTTTGGGTCTGGCCTGTCTCAACAGAGCCACAGTAGTGGAAAACCTCTACAGTCCACAATCACTCCACAATCACAGTCATATACAAGCTGGACACCTCTGCTGAGAGGAACTTCACCTAGAAATTACTCCTTTGTAAAACTCAGGTATGCGGCTTTTGTGACTAAATTCTCCAGGCTTTCATGGAGTTGGAGCATCCGCCCCTCTTCACACCCCTCTCCCCCATTCTCTGGAAGGCCTTGCAGTTGATCCCATACTCCAATGATACTTCCAAGTTAAAAAGTTTAACTCCAGGGGCAGAGCTATAATAAAGCAGGTTGGGCCTTTGCCTTACATGCTGCTGACCTGAATTTGATTCCCCAGCATCCCAGATGCTTCCCTGAGCACTGCCAGGAGCAATTCCTCAAGTAAGCCCTGAGAAAAATAAATGAATAAATAAAATAAATTTACTCCAGTGTATCAACCTGTTAGGAATTTTGGAACCTGGAGTGTGCAGCCGCAAGCACTATTACACTGATAATAGCACACCACATTCAATAGATAAAGTAGAAGGCAACACCTTCTATGTATACAGATGTCTATCCTATACCAACATATCAGTAATTTCTTGTACAAGGACTTAATAGCTCAAGGTGAGACTGAAGAATCTTCATAACTTTCTACTAAGAAAACATTTCTTAATCATTTTAAGTAAATTACATAAAAACAATCAATATAAAATAAATTATTGATTGTTACAGGATCAGGCTTAAGCGGTTGCTGACAAAGTTGGAAATAATGGTGGTGGGAAGTTGCAATGGTCTGGGAAAGGGGCTAAATATTGAAAGTCTGTAACAAATTAACAAGAACAACTTTGTTAAAAAATTGAGTAGAAGCCCATTAAATTCAGTAAGTATAAGTAATAATACAGATGGCCCAATTTGAATATAGCAGATCAGTAAAAAGGTTATGGCTTTAGCAACACCAATACAAGATATATATTGCAATAAGCAATAAAAAGTAGACTAATCTACTTGGAGAGCATCTAGGAGGGGGTGGTAAACTAGTGTCTTTGGTGGTGGTAACAGCACATTGGTGGTAGGACTGGTGTTAAAATATGTAAACTTAAAACAACTGTATTGTGAACAACTTTGTAAATCACAGTTTATGTATGAAGTTAAAAAAATTAAAAATAAAAATGTTAAACATCTTTATGTATGTATCGCAAGAAATTATACTTAAATAAAACACATGATTTATACAAGTAGAAAAATTGTTTGCTGTTATATTAAACTTATAACATGGACAATATATTTGGAAGACAAAATATTGACATTTAATAATATAATACAATTAAAATATAGCATCAAATTATCCAATATCAAATTATCCTTTATATACTCTGCCTTCACAGGTACCAATTTGTAAATGACAAAATATTTCAGTGTTCCACTCTTACAGTGGTAAAACTGGAGTGAAAACTTAAAGGCCTGAGTCTATATTGTAAACATCTTTGTAAATGATGGTGCCAAAAATATAAGCAAAATGGAAGACTATTTCTTCTGTTGTTCTTAGGCTTATTGTTCTTATAATTTTATTCCTTATGAATGAATACACAGCAATCTAGTAGCCTGAAGAGGCAGAGAAAATGGGAGTGACTTTTCTAGGGAAGCTTTATCTTGTCTCATTGGGGCATAGAGTGTTGGTAGATAATTATGGAGCTCTGTATGGCCAGAGATGTTAGTATCAGAGCAATTTCATCAATTCTTGAATATTAAATGTTGTTCAAACTCCAGAGTAACTAGGAAATGAACTATGAGTGTTATAACTGACTCTTTTCCATCATCAACACATAAATTACTAGGGAAACAAAATTAACTTGATGCCTTCAACATTGTGAAATTTGTATTATTTCACATATGGTTTTGTATGATAATATGTAAATATTCACAAGTCATTTTTCTGTAGCCCTAAGTATGATCATTTTAGTTTTCCAGGTAGCACATATACAGAAAAGTCTCAACAAAATAAAACATGACTCAAAATAAATTTTGATCGATTTTTCCAGGAGATAGTACAGAAGATTGCCTTGCATATGATTGTACTTACTAACTAGTGATTATGGATCAATTGCCATTGATTCAAATGGTCCCTCTGACAACCAGGAGTTATCTCTGAGCACAGTGATAGGAGTACTAGGGGTGGCCCAAAACCAAAAAATAAAACAATTTATCAATCAACATTGTTAATATTAGGAAGCGTATATTAAACTGTTCTTTAATGTAGTTATAGACCAGTTATTCATTTCAGTAGTTAATGAATAAAATTAAGTGCTTCTTTTCTACTTTGAAAAACCTTTCTTATTGCTAACTTTATGGTTTTGTTTCTTAGGCTGTAGATCATTGGATTGAATGTTGGGGGAACCACTGTGTACATAATAGTGAGCAACAAGTCCAAAGCAGTTAGAGTTTCAGAATGAGGCTTGAAGTACTCAAAGGCACCTGTAGAAAGAAATAATATGACAACAGCAAGGTGGGGAAGGCAAGTGGAAAAGGCCTTGGCTCTGCCCTCAGCAGATGGCATCCTAAGCACAGAAGAAAATATGTGCACATAGGAGAATCCAATAAATATGAAACAAAGAAAAAACAGCAAAGTCGTAAAAATAATGACGTCTACTTCACTCATAAACTCATTGGAACAGGAGAGTCTCAGGATCTGGGGGATATCACAGAAGAACTGGTGAATGATGTGAGGGCCACAGAAGTGGATGGAGAAAGTAGCTGCTGTATGCATGACTCCATTGATGGTTCCACTCATCCAGATGCCAATGACTCCATGGACACAGGTTCTGACCTCCATGATGATTTCATAGCGCAGTGGAAGACAGATGGCTACGTAGCGATCATAGGACATCAGTGTGAGCATGGACATCTCAGCTGTAGAAAAGGTAATGACAGCAAAGCACTGCACTATGCATTCCCAGAGGGAAATAGTCCCACTATGCTTGAAAGAGTTGTAAATGAATCTTGGTACAGTCACAGAAATATAGCAGAGATCCAACAAGGAGAGATGCTTCAGGAAAAAGTACATGGGTGATTTGAGACTCTCATCCATGGAAGTTACGGTGATGATGAGGATGTTGCCAGTTAAAGCCAACAAGTATAAGACTAAGAACAGTGAAGCATAAAAGATTTCTTGCTCAGGTTTCTCAGAAAAACCCATGAGGAGAAACCCAGTCATAGATAAATTGGCCATAATCTTTGAATTCTTATTTTGTTGCCTGCAAGACAATATAAAATATGTCTAATAGAAATATTTTGTAACATCAGTCAAAACTGTGAAGTTTGGGGAAGAAGTTAGAATAAACACTCAATAAATGTGAAGAGGTTTTATATAGTAGTAACCATCTTAAACAATTTAATTAGTCTATTTGAAAGAAATAGATATTGGTTATGGAAAAGTGTTCATTTTTAGCATTGCTATTTCTACTTTAAAAATGATAACAGTAGCAGTGGATGTAGTTTTAATCTATCTTCTTTGATATGTGTTAAAAAGGATCAAAGTATCAGAAACTAGGTTATAGTTATAAAGGGTGATTAGGTCACATGTTTTGGATGAAAATGACTTATTATTCTTAATTTTTTTCGCTTGTGATTTTTGAACATATTTTTTCTTTTTAAGCCACTCACCGTGATGCTAGGTGCCATTCTTAGCTCTGTTCTCTTGAGTTTATTAGAACCAGCTACTTAGGAACAGAGCGTGGAATTCCTGCATGCATAGACTCCAGGACTGGATTCCTTGCCTCAGGTGGTTTTTGTGCACTTCCTGGTGCGCCCTGGAGGCCTTCTAGCAGTGCCAGATGTGATCCGGTATTCACCAGCCTGTCAGGAACCTAGGAGGACTTGGGCTTACTCTTGGGCCCTTGCTATGAAGTACAACTGTGATTTGCTGAATATCATGGAAGTGGCTCATGTTCTCATTAGCAGTGTTTGGGTTCTTCCTGCCCCCCACACTACCAATCACTTATACATCCATGTGCATATAATTGCACATAAATAGAAAACTATAATTAAAGTACTGGGAGATGGTTTGCGTTTACCTGATGGACATATTATGTCCCTGGTACCACATTATTCTCCACAGCATTTCTTGTCCTAAAGTCCCTGAGCTCTCCCAGATGGCATAGGTGCTCCCTGCACTGGCTCGTGCAAGCAGCACCACCCCTAAGGTCCTAAAATAGAGTAGCAACCCGTGTTTGAGAATCACTGCAAATGTCTGTAGGCCCCTTGTGAATGCTGGGAAACACCCTCTCCATAAAAGTCTTCTCCAGTTCAATAAACCGTTTACAAATATGCATCTAAACTCTATTCACTCTTATCAACCTTCCTATTCACACATCACTACAATCCAAGGGTGGCTACTATTGAAAGTTTATAATTTTGTTGTGCATGACAACAAAAGTTTCTACTGCTTTTCTTCTTATTTTTCCTTGCAGTGAAAAACATTACCAATAAATGTAGAAAGGAATTTATTTCTTTCTTGAAATAAATTTCAAGATTTTCTTAGGAGAATTTTCTTAGGATTTTCTTAGGAGGAGACAGATAAGTAAATAGCAAAACTAATTTGGCTCTGGGAAAACTCTGCGATTGCTGAGGGAAAGGAGAAAGAGGCAAGAGGCAGGGTTCAAAATTGTGAAGCTCTTACCCCCAAATCTAGAGTATATGAGTCAGTGAGTAACCAAAATGTCAACTGATAAAATAAATAACTGTCAGGATCGTGAAGTGGGACAGCCCCCAAGGAGCCCCAGGGCTCCAGGCCCAAGAGACCCCCTAAGAACCCCAGGCTCCAAAAAGTACTGGGTCAGGAGATAACTGAAAGCAGCAGATGCTGGGTTCCATCGGGGTCCCTGACAGTACTCACAATCCATTAAGTTTCCAGACCTGTGTCGGGGACCTATTACCATTCCCCATGACCAAAGGATAAAGGAACAAGACCACAGGCTCTTGAAGCTCTCCTTTTAATCTGACTTCTCTCCTCAGTCCAACTCACTGCAGAAACTTCTCTCCAGAGACCTCTGTCTCTCCCAGCAGGATCTCCCGCTCTCTCAGGACCTCTTTTCAGGTCTTGTCTCTTCAGGGCTTCTCTCTTCAGGGCCTTTGTCTCTTTCTTCTCTCTCTTCATCTATATCTGTCCGTATTCTCTGTTTCTTCATCTCTTCATCTGTTTCTTTATATCTGCTTCCCTGCCTCTTTTTTTCTCTGTCTATTTCTCTGTCTCTATGTCTGTTGTCTTCTTCATCAGGTCCTCTCTATTCAGGACTTTTCTCTTTCAGGCCTGCCCTCTGGGTCCTGACCTTGACCTGTAGTCATGTGGCCCGGTGGCCCTTGTGCTGGCCCTGGGGTCCATGTACCAAAAGGAAATAGAAGAAACAGAAATACTCCCAAACAGCTTCTACGAGGCACATATCACCCTGATACCCAAAGCAGGGAGAGACAACACAAAGAAAGAAAACTACAGACCAATATCCCTGATGAACACGGATGCTAAGATCTTCAACAAAATACTAGCCAACAGAATCCAAAGACTCATCAAGAAGATTATACATCATGACCAAGTTGGATTCATCCCGGGGAATGCAAGGATGGTTCAACATTCGCAAGTCAATCAACATAATACATCATATCAATAAAAAAAAAAATAAAAACCATATGATCCTTTCAATAGACGCCAGAAAAAAGCATTTGACAAGATCCAACACCCGTTCATGATTAAAACCCTCCAGAAAATGGGAATTGAAGGGACTTTCCTCAAGATAGTTACAGCCATCTACCAAAAGCCCACAGCAAGCATCATTCTAAATGGGGAAAAGTTGAAAGCCTTCCCCCTGAGATCAGGGACAAGACAAGGTTGCCCCCTCTCACCTCTTTTATTCAATATAGTACTGGAAGTACTTGCCATAGCAATCAGAGAAGAAAAGTACATCAAGGGCATCCAGATAGGCAAGGAAGAAATCAAGCTATCATTATTTGCAGATGACATGATATTATACCTAGAGAACCCTAAACTCTCTACCAAAAAACTCCTAGAAACAATAGACGCATATAGTAGAGTGGCAGGATACAAAATCAACACCCAAAAGTCAGTGGCTTTCCTATATACAAATAACGAAACAGAAGAAAGGGATATTAAGGAAACTATTCCATTCACAATTGTGCCACAGAAAATCAAATACCTAGGAATCAACTTACCCAAGTATGTAAAGGACCTGTACAAAGAAAACTACAAGACACTGCTCCAAGAGATAAAAGAGGACACAAGGAAATGGAAACACATTCCCTGTTCATGGATGGGGAGAATCAACATTGTCAAAATGGTAATACTCCCTGGAGCTCTGTACAGATTCAATGCAGTCCCTATAAGGATACCGATGACATTCTTCAAAGAAATTGACCAAACGCTCCTGAAATTTGTATGGAAAAATAAACCCCCAAGGATAGCTAAAGCAGTCCTCGGGAAAAAGAAGATGGGAGGCATCACCTTACCCAACTTCAAACTGTACTACAAGGCAGTAGTAATTAAAACAGCATGGTATTGGAATAAAAACAGACCTGTGGACCTATGGAATAGAATTGAGTATCCTGACACCCAACCTCAAACACATGATCATTTAATCTTTGATAAAGGTGCAATGAGTCTAAAATGGAGTAAGGAAAGCCTCTTCAACAAGTGGTGTTGGGAAAACTGGGCAGCAACATGTAAAAAAATGAATTTGGACCTGTGTCTAACACCATGCACAAAAATCAGATCAAAATGGACTAAAGATCTCAATATCAGACTTGAATCCATAAAGTACATTGAAGAAAATATAGGAAAAACCCTCCACGACATTGAAGCTAAAGGCATCTTCAAAGGTGAAACATCACTAACAAAGCAACTAGAAGAAAAGATAAACATATGGGACTACATGAAACTAAAAAGCTTCTGCACCTCAAAAGAAACAGTGACTAAGATACAAAAGCAGTCCACAGAATGGGAAAGAATATTCACCCAATACCCATCTGATAAGGGGTTAATATCCAGGATCTATCAGGCACTGGTAGAACTTTACAAGAAGAAAACAAACAACCCCATCAAAAAATGGGGAGAAGAAATGAACAGAAACTTCAGCAAGGAAGAAATTCGAATGGCCAAAAAACATATGAAAAAATGCTCATCATCACTAATCATCAGAGAGATGCAAATCAAAACAACAATGAGATACCACTTACACCACAGAGACTGGCACATATTCAAAAGAACAAGAACAACAAGTGCTGGCGTGGATGTGGGGAAAAGGGGACACTCATCCATTGTTGGTGGGAATGCCGGCTGGTACAGCCTTTCTGGAAAACAATATGGACTTTCCTCCAAAGACTAGAAATTGAACTCCCATTTGACCCAGCCATACCACTCCTGGGAATCTACTCTGGGAAACCAAAAATACGCAGCGGAAACACCATCCCTACTTTTATGTTCATAGCAGCATTATTCACAATAGCCAGAATCTGGAAGCAACCAGAGTGCCCGAAAATCGATGACTGGATAAAGAAGCTTTGGTACATCTACACAATGGAATACTATGCAGCTGTTAGGAAAAATGAAGTTATAAAATTTGCCTATAAATGGATGGACATGGAGAAGATTATGTTGAGCGAAATTAGCCAGAAGGAGAGAGACAGATACAGAATGACTGCATTTATTTGCATGGCATAAATATATATGTACATATTATGATACCAATATCCAAGGTCAAGTGAAACATATATCAGGAGGTCTTGTCAAAGGTGGAAATTATCACAAACGTGTGGGAGTCAGAGTTTAGGTAAGACAGAAAATGGAACAGGGTGCTAATAATAGTCGAGGGTACTAATGCCAACCTAGAACTGAGCATGAAATAAGGGCAAAAGGATACACATGACAACCTTTTAATGTATGTTCTGTAATCCATAGTCTGGAGGGGAAGGAAAAAAGAAAGAGAGAGAAAGGGAAAGAAAAAAAGAACCTGCCATGGAGCAGGGCTGGGGAAGGGGGAGGGAACCGGGGATGTTGGTGGTGGGAGATGGGCACTGGTGGAGGGACGGGTGCTGAAACACTGTATGACCAAAACCCAAACATGAACTTTTTAATTGTATATCTTTTTTATTTGTATATCTCACGGTGGTATAATAAAATACTTAAAAAAAACTGCCTCTGGATGTTCCCTGGGTCCCCCTTTTATAGCTGCCCACCAGGCTCAGAATCCTGACCTTCTGTCTTGACTCTCACCTACAGAGGGTTATCCAGTTTCCTGCTTTCTATTTACTTTTTCTAAAATGTTGAAACAATGTCTATGAAGGGAAAACAAGTCCTGGGTTATCCAACAGTGAATATGTTTCTCCAGGAGAATGTCCTATTTTGTTATTTGCTTTTATTTTTTGAGATAAGTCAGCAATGCTCAGGGACTACTCCAGTCTGTACTTGGAGGTTGATCTACACAGTGCTTGGGGGATCCCCAGGTTCCTGCCTGCAAAGCATGTGCTCAGTGCTGAACTGTCTCTCTGGTCCCAGAAAAATATGATTTCAAAAATGTGCATTAATAGTTCCTATATATGAACAACAATATGCTCACTACCATGATGGTTAATATAAAGCATCATGTAAATTTTCCTGAAAATTTAATTTTAAGTCTAAAGCTTAAAAGAGCAGCCTACTCAAAGTGTATTATTAAAAGATAGAGAATATTGCTGAAATAAACTTAAGAATCATTTAATCAAGCCTTAAGTAGAATAAAATATGAGTTATTAAATATTATTTCACCCAACATATACAGAGTAATTTACAACTATATATTTCAAATTTATATAATAAATACTATTAGTGCTAGAAAGTCACAAGTATATGAATGGTACAGTACAATTTTTATGTGCTCTCTGGGGAACAGTATGCAGTTCAAGTTCAATCAATTTTGTATCTAAATAACACTTACATTAAGGCACAGGATAATCAGTTAAGAATATTATGTCTATTTAAAAATAGTTCACCAGAAAAAATGCATTGAGAAATCCTAAAATTGATGAAAAATTACTTACATGAAAAGATTCAGAAGGTGCTAAAATAGGATTCTGAACATTTTTTTCTGAAATAGAATTGTAGATTATTCTTAGAACTGTATGTATTATATATATAATTTATTATCTCAAAATATGTAACTGGATAGCAGTTCAATTGGTATGAAATAAAGAATTTTTTGGAAATATTACATATAACAAGTAATTATTACTATAAGTGTTGGTGGAAAGAGATTATCCAAGAAGAGGTGGTCCCCATCTAACAAATCATACCTAATTTCTTGGCACATTTGTTCATTCTAGACTGATAGTGCTGAACATGAGAGTGGGTGAGTATCTGTGTGCATATTTGAGTGAAAGGTACCAAAAAAGAAAGGTATTAATAGGGAAGAGATCACTTTATTCCACAAAATGTTTCTGGAATGGAAGAATTTTCTTCCTAGTTTTAGTTAAAATGATATGATTTTATGGATTAAAGCTCTCACGTTAAGATATGACTTTTTATGCCCTCAAAATCTTTCATTTGTTTGCATTCTATTTTACAATATCACTCTTTCTAGAACCTAAGGACACTCATCAGAGACACACAGAAATTTGCTACCTCATCATATGGACAAGCTGTCAGTTTCAGGAGCTGACAGATGGATGAAAGTCGTGTCTCTGCACTCCAGTCCCCTTCACTATGAGGAGAGTATGTGGAGAGTAAAACACGAGTCCTTTTCAGTGCTTTGGACATTTGGGGTTACGTGTGAAGTCCCACTGGTACAAAGAAAGATCCTGGGTGCTCTGGGTATTGGCATTCTGTGTAATACCCTGGGGTCCAACTTGCAAATTACATTGGGTTTATTTGCAACACAATTTTCTGTTGAAGTGATTTAATTACCTCAATGGTAACTGTAAGTATAGTTTTATTGTTGTGCATAGAATCACATAATAAATACAATGTAAGCTGTGTTTTCATTACAGGATATGATACATGACAAATTAATTAACTTAATTTTATTGACTAGTTATATTTTAATTTATAATTTACTCTTAGGATAATGTCCAAGCTTGTAATTGCCTTTATTTTATTTTAAAATAATTTAAAAATTAAATCAAGTTTTTTTTTTTTTTAACTTAAATTTTAAATTAAAAATAAAAACATTTAAATTTAAATTAAATTAAAACATTCAAAAATTTTTGTTTTAAAATATGAATAATTTACTGACAATTAACCAAAGAAATATCCTAGCCTAGCCTGTTTTAATTTAAAATCTCATAGCATAGATTATGTAATGTAATTTTGTAGTATTGAAATTTTGAGCATTGATATACAAAGTTCTTCCACCCACCAAAGTGTCCATGCAAAGTATACAAGATTCTTAATTTCTGTGAGTATATCACCTTTAGTCTACCTCTTTATTCTCTCCCACTTTCTGGTAATCTGAGTTTTTTTAATTTTTTATTTTTACAATTACAAAGATATACAATTAAAAAGTTCATATTTGGGTTTTGGTCATACAGTGTTCCAGCACCCATCCCGCCACCGGTGCCCATCTCCCACCACCAACGCCCCCGTAATCTCTGATGATCTTTTGGATTTCTGTGGTTTCTGTTGTGATGTCACCCTTTTTATTTCTGATTCTGTTTATTTGGGTTCTCTCTTTCCCTGTCCTTACAAGTCTTGCCAATGGTTTGTCAATCTTGTTTAACTTTTCATAAAACCAGCTCTTGGTTTCATTAATCTTTTGGATTTTTTTTTTTGGTTTCCAACTCATTGATTTCCTCTCTAAGTTTTATTATTTCCTTTTCTGGTAATCTGAGTTTTGTAATGCAAGTTCAAAGGTTTGTCATTGTTTGATGCTATACAATAATAATTGACACTCTGATTTATCGTTCTGTGTAGCACATATAAGTCAGATTGTTGGGCATTTGCCATTTACGTTCTAACCTATTTCCCTGAACATGCCTTATTATTCCATCAACATTGCAGCCAACTGCTTAATTTGATCATTTCTTATGGCTGCACATCATTACATTATCGATATAATAACTTCTGTATCCATTCATCTTGTCATTGGACATTTGGGTTGTTTCCAAGTCCTGGCTATTGTATTAAGCATTGCAGAGAATATAGTTGTGCTTAGTTTTTACATAACAGGGTTTGCTTTGTTAGCCAGTGAGTAAAAGACCATAAATTGAATGCTGGATCACACTGGCTGTCTATTCTATTTTTTGAGACATAGCTTTTGAGACAATGCTGTCCATAGAGACTGAAACAGACATCATCCAACCAACTTTGAGTAAGGGTTCCTTTCTCACAGCATTTGGTTATTATGTCTCAGTTTGTTGTTATATACTCCATTCTCACTGGTGTGAGTTGTATCTCACTCTTATTATATGTTGCTTATTTTTGCACATCCCTTTATCAGAAGACAATGAACACTTTCTCATACCTTGAGTCATCTGTATGCCTTTTCAGGGAAGCGTTTGGGGTTTTCTCCCCATTTTTGATGGGAGTTTTAGTACCCTTACTTTGAAGATTTTGATAGTCTTATATATATGGATATTATCATTTATTTTCAATATTATTTACAAGTATTATTTCACATTCAATATGATGTCTTTTAATTTTAGTCTGTGAGGTTCTTTTTGGTCATAGATACCAATTTTTTATTCAATGTATTTCATTTCTTTACCTTCATTTCACTTATTTTTCCCACCATTTTCAAATAACTGAAGATTATCCTGGTGAAGCCATTTGGGAAAATAATTTGGACACTAATCAAAAAGCTGAAAATATAGCTTTTATATGACCCAGAAGTACCACTTCTGGGATACACCCTGGAGGCCCAAAACAGACAGAAGAAATGCCATCTGCACATCCATGTTCATTGCAGTACTATTCACAACAGACAGAATCTGGAAACAACCCAAGTGTCCAATAATAGATGGCGGTGAAAGAAACAATGGTGCATCTATATAATATGAAGCTATTAGGAAAAAACAAGGTATGAAATTCGCTTATATATGGATAGATATGGAGAGTATTATGCTGATTGAAATGAGTTAGGGGAGAGGGACAGATGCAGAATGATTGCACTCAGAGGTGGATATTAAAAATATATAAGAATAATACCCAAGGACAGTGGAAACAAGGACCAGAAGGAGTGGTTCATGGTTTGAAACCTGTCTCAAGTGATATGGAAGAAGGTAGTTGTGATAGAGAAGGGACCACTCTGACAAATATAGTGGAAATGATCACTCTGGATAATAACTGCCTGTTAAAAAAGAGGTAAAGATTGAACACAATAACCTCTTAGTATCTGTATGGCAGATCATAATGCCCTAAGGTAGTGGAAGGAGAGAGTGAGACAGAGACAGCTGGAGTCAGAGCAGAGAGACATAGACATGAGAGAAGAGAAGGAAAGTGTGCCACAGAGCCAGATGGAGGGGGCATGTGGCAGGAGAGAAACTAGGGACAGTGGTGGGGGAAATATGTAGAGGTGTAGGGATGGGTGTTGGAACATTGAATGCCTGAAATCTGAGATGAAGAGCTCTGTAAATGTATATCTCAATGTGATTCAATAATAAAAATAAATAAATATGCGAATAAATAAAATTAACTGCTTCGTATGTTAAAAAATAAATCATTGAGATAAAATTAGAAAAAGACAAAGTTAAAATCTCATTGTATAATAGCACGTGATAATATACATAAAAGATATTAAAACACATTATGAAAAGAAAAAAACAAAAAAGCATATGTAAAAATTTCTTATCAACGCTTACAACATGAAAAAATATTTCAGAAGACAATATTGACAATCACTGTATCACTGTATCACTGTCTTCCCGTTCATCATCGATTGGCTCGAGCGGGCACCAGTAACATCTCCATATGTCCTTTCTCATGCTAGTAGAGCCCAAGGGCACCTGCTAGCTCCAGGAACATAAAGAGCCTCAATCCACTCCATCAGATCATGGGAATGAGGTCTATAATTGTTACTGGTATTTGGCATATCAAATACGACATGGGTAGCTTGCCAGGCTCTGCCGTGCGGGTAGCATACTCTTGTAGTCATCTCTAAATCCAGCATTTATTGATGAACCACGCGGCCGCTTGTGGCCGCGCGAGCCGGGCTGTAATAGGCTGGTCTGCTGGGTGGAGTTCTGACGAGAGGGAAGTCCGGATGTGGAAAATGGAGGCCCTCATGGAGTGGGGGTCGTCTGGCTTGTTGCAAGGCTCTGCTGGGGTGGCGGGCCAAGGCTAGAACCCACCATCCCTCCCGGGTGCCTCGTGAGCAGCTGGGGACAGGGAGAGCTGGAACCAGCTCTGCCCCATGTCTGTGAGTCTCTGGATCAGCATACCTGGGCCGGATTTAAAAAAAGATTGCTGCAGGGTGGATCTCGATGAGCCGGGCTGTGATAGGCTGGTCTGCTGGGTGGAGTTCTGATGAGAGGGAAGTCCTCTCTTCATAGAGTTATTATATTGACAATAATAAAATTAAAATATAGCATCATATTATCAAACTAAAATAATCCCTACATACTGCATCTCCATTTAGAAATGTAATAATTTCTAAATGACAAACTGTTTCAATATTATATTTTTACAGTTGGTGGGATTGGAACTGGAAACTTTTAGGCCTGAGACTACATTTTCAACAACTTTGTAAATAATTGGGACTAAAAAATAAGTGCATAAAATAAAGGCTTGTGTTTCTGTGGTTCTCCCAGATTATTGTTATCAGATAGTTATTCTTTATGAATGAATGCCTGGTTATCCAGTAATCTGAAGAGGTAAGGAAAGGAAGTGGGACATTTTCAGGAAACCTTACCAGTCTTATTGAATCAAAGAGGGGTTGGTAGAAACTTATGGAGCTTGGGTTGTCTAGTGATATTAGAATCAGAGCAATTTCATTCATTCTTGGATATCATGTATTGTCAACTCCTGTATGACTAAAAAATAAACCGTGAATGTTATATCTAACTCTTTTCCATCATCACTACATACATTACTAGGGAAACATTTAGTTGATGTCTTCATCATTCTGAAATTTACATAATTCTCACATCTGATTTCGTAGGAAAATACTTAAAATATTCACAAATCATTTTATGCAACTCAAAGAATGATTATTTGTACACATAGCATATACATAAGTGTTTGATCTACTATATAATTTCAAATAATTTTTTATCTATTTAACCAGAGTAATAGTACAGAGTTTGCTTTCCAAATTGTTTGGACTTACATACTGCTAATGATGGCTCTATTCTAGAAATCTATATGGTCCCCTAGTCCTCAACACTATCCCAGAGGAAAGAGAGAGGAGTGAGCCATGAGTACCACACAGGTGTACAACAAACATTAAGACAATTTATCAATCAACTATCATAATTAGACTTGTCTCCCAGTAGTTAATGAATACACGTAAGTGCTTTTTTTTCTTCTGTGAAACACCTTTCTTAGCGCTAACATGATGGCTTTGTTTCTCAGGATGTAGATCATTGGATTGCATGTTGGGGAACCACTGTATGCATAATAGTGAAGAACATGTCCAAAGCAGTTGTAGATTCAGAATGAGGCTTGAAATACTCAAAAGCACCTAGAAAGAAATAATATGACAACAGCAAGATGGAGAAGGCAAGTGGAAAAGGCCTTGACTCTGCCCTCAGCAGATGGCATCCTCAGCACAGAAGAAAATATGTGCACATTGGGGAATCCTATAATATGAAATGAAGAAATGACAGCAAAGCCGTAAAGAGAGTGACG
Organism: Cryptotis parvus; assembly: GCA_021461705.1. Taxonomy (NCBI): domain Eukaryota; kingdom Metazoa; phylum Chordata; class Mammalia; order Eulipotyphla; family Soricidae; genus Cryptotis; species Cryptotis parvus. Next base: position 121,869 of record JAJIBD010002070.1, read on the forward strand.
TCTATCTCACTCAAACTCACTAGAGCAGGAGAGTCTCAGTGTCTGGGGATATCAGAGAAGAACTGGTGAATGATATGGGGGCCACAGAAGTGGATGGAGAAAGTAGCTGCTGTATGCATGGCTCCAGAGATGGTCCCGCTGATTCAGACTCCGATGACTCCATGGACACAGGTTCTGTTGTTCATGATGATGTCATAGTGCAGTGGAAGGCAGATGGTAACATAGCGATCATAGGACATCACTGTGAGCATGGACATCTCAGCACAAGTACAGGTAATCAAAGCAAGCACTGCACTATGCATTCCCATAGGGAGATATATCTACTGTGCTTGAAAGAATTGTAAATGAATCTCGGTACAGTCACAGAAATATAGCAGAGATCCATGAATGAGAGCTGCATTAGGAAAAAATACATGGGTGAGTTGAGATTGTCATCCATGGAATTGTAGTGATAATGAGTGTGTAGCCAGATAAAGTCAGCAAGTATAAGACTAAGAACAGTGAAACATAAAAGATTTCTTCCTCAGGTTTGGCAGAAAAACCCAGGAGAATAAACCCACTCATGGTGAAGTTGGCCATAGTCCTTGATTTCTCACTGTGGTTGTCTGCAAGACAAGATGGAAAATGTTGAAAGAAATTATTTTTTGGTAACATTCTAAATTGTGAAGTTTAGTTAAGAAGTCAGAATTAACTCCACTTTATAAATGGGAAGAGCTTTTGTATAGTCTAACCATCTTAAGGATTTTTCCTTGTCTATTTGAAAGGAATGACTATTGGCTATGAAAAACTATGCTTTTTGGCCTATTTCAGCTTTACAAATATCAAAGTATCATATGCAAGTCACAGCTTTAAAAAAAATTAAAGTACCGGAGTCTAGGACATAGTATGAAGGGTTGTTAGGTCATGTGTTTTGGATATGCATGAACTTGTTTCCTTTAATATTTTTTTTCACTCAAATTTTTTTTGGATTTTTACTTTTTAGGCCACTCCCTATGATGCTAAATGCCATTTTCAGCTCTATTCTCATGAATCTTTGAGAGCCTGCATTGTTGGAACACAGCTTATCATTCCTACATTTATACTACACACTTATATCCTTCTGGATTTGATCCCTTGCACCATGCAGTTCTGAGCATTTCCAGGTGAGCCCTGGAAGCCTTTGATCACTGCCAGAGTGGATCAAGTTATCCCAAGCCCACAGGATCCTGGGGACACCATATTCTTGGACCAAGCTTTGAACTGAATCGGTAGTTTGCAGAATATCATTGAAATGGCTCAGAATCCTCTCAGCAATATTTGTGTTCTTTGTGCCTTAACTATGCCTTCACACACACATACCACATACATATATACACATATATACATGCATGAATGATCACAAAAATTAAAACTGCAAATAAAATACTGGGAGCCTTCCTTGTTTGTACTGGGCATAATAGGTTTCCGGTACCACTTTCTCCTACAAAACTTCCTGGTCCTCAGGACCCTGAATCCTCCTGGCTTGCAGAGGTTCTCAAGCAGAACCCTAATATTTCCTGATGCTTTTCCTTCTTACTCAATATTTCTACTGATAGTGAAGGGAAAACTACTTGCTGATTTTACTCTTGAGGTGGAAACAAATTACCAGCAATGTATAGTCAAGCCCTAGAATGGAGCAGACTGCCCTTGTGTTTGAGAATCACTGCAAATCGCTGCAGGTTCATTAAGGACTGCTGGGAACTACTCTCTCCAACAAAAGTGTTACTCAGCTCAATACACCACTTGGAAATAAGCTTCTATGCTCTATTGACTGTCAAAAACCTTCCTATTACACATCACCACAACCATGCAGTGGAGATTATTGGAGGATTATAGTGTTTTATGCATGAGGCCATAATATTTCCTGATGCTTTTCCTTCTTACTCAATATTTCTACTGATAGTGAAGGAAAATTACCTGCTGATTTTACTCTTAGGTGGAAACAAATTACCAAACAAAAACTAACTTTAGAAGGACAAAACTCAGGGCCAGAGAGATAATCCAGCGGGTAGGGTATTTGCCTTGCATGCAACCGACCCAGGTTCGATCCTTGGCATCCCATATGGTCCTCTGAGCACCACCAGGAGCAATTTCTGAGTGCAGAGCCAGGAGTAACCCCTGAGCATTGCCAGTTGTGACCCAAAAAGCAAAAAAAAAAAAAAAAAAAAGAGAAAACTCTGTGATTGTCTTGGAGAAAGGTGGGAGTGTAGTAAGGCTTAAAGACATGAAATACTAACTCAAATTCCTATAGTATATTAAACCATGAATTACTAAAATTTTAAGTTAAGAGATAAAAATATGAATTACTAAAATTTTTAAGTTAAGAGATAAAAATAAACTATCAATTTTTTATCCAGAAAAGTCTTATCTTGTTATTTGTTTATATTTTTGTATTAGGTCAGCAGTGTTTAGGGACTACCATAACTCTGTGTTTGGTTATCTCTGTCGTGCCTGAGGGTTCCCCAGTTTCCTGACTGCAAAAGCATGTGGTCAGTCTATTGAGCTGTCACCCTGGCCTCGGAAAAATTAAATTTTAAAGCAGTGTTTATTTGGGGCAGGAGCAGCAGTAGATCAGGTCGGGCATTAGCCTTGCATGTAGTGAACCAGGTTGGATCCCCAACGTCCCATATGGTCCCCTGAGAACTGCCAGTTGTAATTCCTGAGTATAGAGTCAGGAGTAACCCCTGAGCATTGTTGGGTTTGACCCAAAGAGCAGCAATAAAAAAGGTTTATTGATACTACTGATGTGTGAACATTGATATGCTCACAATCACTGTGGTTAACACAAAGTATCAATCAAGTGTCCTAAAACGATTTCCCCATCTTAAAGCTTTAACACTTCGTCCAAAGAGAATTGCTAAAAGATATGCATATTGCTGAAATAAACTTAAAAAAATAATTTACTCAAACTTTCAGTTGAATGATACATAATTATGAAATATCATTTTCACTCAACAAAATGAGTAGTTTATAAAGGTTTATTTCAAATTTTATATTAAATTTTATTAATGGTTTGAGGCTCTTGTGTTCTTGGAGCGAGCAGATGCCCCTTGGGCTCTACTAGCATGAGACAGGACATATGGAGATGTTACTGGAGTCCTCTCGAGCAAATAGATGATGAACGGGAAGATAGTGATAGTGAATGATTAGGAAAGCCACTGGAACAAATTATACAGTAAAATTTGTGTGTGCATTCTAGAAACCCGTCTGAAATATATCAATTTTATACCTAAATAACACTTCAATTAAAGCACAGATAATTAGCACTAAAGAATGTTTTGTCATTTAAAACCAATTAACTAGCAAAATCCATTGAGAAATTCTAAAATTTATGACAACTACTTGTATGGAAAGATTTCAGAAGGTTCTGAAAATAGGATTCCTTATCTGTTTAGAACCAGGATATAAAATATATACCATCACGATCACGATCACGCATCTTCCCGTTAATCATCTATTTGCTAGAGTGGGCACCAGTAATATCTCCATATGTCCTGTCTCATGCCAGTAGAGCAAAGGGCATCGGCTTCCCTACAGGAACATAAAGAGCCTCAAACCATTATATTAGGTCATGGGAATGACCTAATATAGTATTACTGGCATTTGGCATGTCCAAATACAACCACGAGCAGCTTGCTAGGCTTGCCGTCGCGGGAGGCATATTCTTTAAACACCTCCAAATAAAGCATTTATTGATGAACCGCGCGGCCTCAAGCGGCCGAACGAGCCGGGCTGTGATGGGCTGGTCGGTTGGGTGGAGTTCTGAAGAGAGGGAAGTCCAGATGTGGAAAATGGCGGCACCCATGGAGTGGGTAGGGGGGTCGTCTGGCTTGTTGTGAGGTTCTGCCGGGGTGGTGGGCCAAGGCTAGAACCCACCATGCCTCCAGACTGCCTCATGAACGCCTGGGCACAGGGAGAGCAAGGAACCGCTCTGCCCCATGTCTAAGAGTCTCTGGACCAGCATACCTGGGCCGGTTGAGGAAGAAACGGCTGCAGGGTGGGTGTCGATGATCCGGGCTGTGATGGGCTGGTCGGCTGGGTGGAGTTCTGAAGAGAGGGAAGTCGGATGTGGAAAATGGAAGCGCCCATGGAGTGGGTGGGGGGGGTCCTCTGGCTTGTTGTGAGGTTCTGGGCCGGATTGAGGAAGAAACAGCTGCAGGGTGGGTGTCGATCATCCAGGCTGTGATGGGCTGGATGAATCTCGAAATGCATCACTAAATAGAAATGGTATTTTTTGTAGACTAAAGAGTACAAAGAAATAAGACATTTTACATGCAATGAATTCTGAATGAGTGTCTTATTAAGTATATTTTATTGTTGCAGGACTCCTAAGGGCCGCTGCGTCTGCTCTGGATTGCCTCCCCGCAAATCACTCCGTAGATAAGGGGGTAGTCTAAATGTGGCAGTTTATCCGACCATGTATGCTGTACTAGCTGGTATAAATATTCTCCCATGCTATCACAATCATCGTGGGACTAGCTAGATCTTACCAGCATATTAGCCTGGCCACGTAAGGACACCTAAGTAATTAGACCAGAGAGAAATGCTGTTTGCTTCCAAACAAACAAGCATGGCTCCCTGATAAAATATAAAACTACAATGAAGTAGAGGAGACTTGTGAAGGCTTGGAGAAATATTTAACTGGCATTGGTGTTGATCTTTGGTACAGTGACATGCCATCTCAGAAACCCCCTTCTCTACATTTCAAAGGCCTTCCTTCCCGGCTCAAAACATTAGCACAGTAAAGGCCCTAGGTGAGATGCAGGGAGGGATTACTTAAGGGCATTGGACCCTCCCTGCTTTCCATAACAATGGGAGGAAGGTCTGAGTTGCGGGGGTATAAACTAGCCGGTTCCCGCTCTCCGGGCTTCTTCTTCCCGGTGGGATTTCGCCTTGTGAGCGTTTATTCCCCTTGGAAGTTTTACACGTGGTGGTCGCCATCTTGGCCTACATGTGGCTGGGGTTCTAGCCTGGAATCCTAAGCATCGGGTTTTTCCCTTTTGCTGATTTGTATGCCTGAACCTGTGATAAGTAAAGCCTTCTAAAACCGCATCGGATTCCTGAGTGTCCATCCATTCCTCGCCCGGCCCGGAGGTAGAAGGGAACTTCGCTTCCGGCACTGTCGGGGGACCCCGGCGGAGCGCCCGACATTTTATTAATAAATAAAATAAATTTTCCACATCCAGACTCCTCTCTCCTCAGAGCCCCACCCAGCAGAAGAGCTGATCACAGCCCAGCTCGTGGTGGCCGCTTTGTGGCCCTGCTGTTCATCAATAAAAGCTCAAATTTTGAGATGACTACAAGAGAATCCCACCTGCACGACAGAGCCTGGCAAGCTACTCGTGTCGTATTTGACATGCCAAATACCAGTAACAATTATAGACCTCATTCCCATGACTTGATGGAATGGTTTGAGGCTCTTTATGTTCCTGGAGGGCAGATGCCCTTTGCCTCTCACATGTGACAGGACATATGAATATGTTACTGGTGTCCACTAGAGCAAAGCGATGATCTACAGGAGGACAGTAATACAATGATATAGTGATCATACGGACAAGTTGTCAGTCTCAGAAACTGATCATTGGCTAAAAGTCATTTCTCTGCCTCTCAAATCTTTTAACTAAAGTGTAGTTTGAGGAAAGTAAAACACAAGTCCTTTTTAGCCCTTTGGCCATTTGGGGTTAAGTGTGATTTCCCATGTCAGCAACAGACTTTCTAGGTACACTGGGTTTGGCAAATCTGTGTAAAACCCTGGGATCAATCTTGCCATTGTATTGGGTTTTCTTGCAACACATTTTTTTTTCTGAAGTTATTTAATGATCTAGTTACTGAGGATATACCTTTATTTGCATGAATTGAATCATAGTTACACAGCTTTGCCAAACCCAGAGCACCCTAGGGAAGTCTGTTGCTGCCAATTTCTAAGTCAAGGCATAAAGAAAAATTGTGCTTTTTTTCTCCATTTGTGATCAGTAATCTTAGAAGTCTTTGCCATACAATGAGACATGAAAAAAGAAATAAAAGGGATCCAAATTTGAAAAAGACAAACTAAATAACACTACTTGAATATGACATAATATACATACAAAGCACAAAAATCTGCTAAAAACTGAGAAAAAAGAACCAACACTGCAAGTTGTAAGTGACAAAATACTCAAAACTTGTTTGCATTTTTATATAAAAGCATCCTCTTCGCAGAAAATCACATGAGAAGAGATCCCTCTCTGTCGGGGAGCTCCACCGTGGTCCCCGACAGTGCGGGAAGCTAGTTCCCTTCTACCTCCGAAGCCAGTGTGGAATGGATGAAGACTTAGGAATCCGATGCAGTTTTAAAAAGGGCTTTACTATCACAGGTTCCAATATACAATTCAAGAGCAGGGAAAACCTCCGGACTCTGGGTTCCCAGCTAGGCCCCAGCCAGGTTTAGGCCAAGATGGCTGCCACCACGTGTTGAGGCCCAATGGAGAGGATGGAGAAGCAAAACACCAAGGGAAGCCGAAATGGCAAAAGGGGGAAAAAAGAGAGAGAGAGAGCTTCTTTCTTCTTGGAAGCTTATTTTATAGCTAGAAATCCACCCAAACTCCCCAGCCCAGCCCATTCTGGGCTGGGCTATCTAGAGATGAAAACAGGAAAATAGCTCTATAGAATGTAGCAACTTCAGGAGACCATCTGGTTGTTTACAAGGACCCAGAGCTAATTAAAAGCTAGCAGATCTGGGAGAAGCTATAAGCTAAATGTAACTTCCCCTGGCAGGAAGGATCAAATGCCCTCAGGTGATTTCTCCCCAGCACCTCACCTAATGTCTTGAGCCGCCATCTGCCTGGAATTGCCTTTATAGGGTAGAGAAGGGGGTTTCTGAGATGGCATGTCTCTGTACCAAAGACTAATACTAATGCCAGTTAAATATTTCTCCAAGCCTTCACAAGAGTCTCTCTACTTCACGGTAGTTTTGTATTTTAGTTGCCTTTGAGTTATCAGGGAGCCATGCTTGCTTGCTTGGAGGCAAAACAGCATTTCTCTTTGGTCTAATTACTTAGAGATCCAACGTGGCCTGGCAAATATGCTGGTAAGATCTAGCTAGTCCCATGATGCTTGGGGTAGCATCAGAGAATATTTATACCAGCCAGTACAGAATACATGGTCAGATAAACTGCCACATTCAGACTATCCCCTATCTATGAAGTGACTGGCAGGAGGCAATCCAGGGCAGATGCAGAGGCCTAGGCTTTTAGGTGTCCTGCAACACCTCCTCAATGTGAAACTTGTCTTAGATCTTCTGTTCTTGAGTGCAAGACAAGATAGACTCCCTTAAGTAGATTTTTAAAAATAACATTAATGAAGAACTTGAATATGGTGTGAAGAATTTCATTGTAAATATGAAGAAGTTTTGTATAGTGATAATACGCTGACAAATTTATTTATTTTTTCTTTTTAGGTCACAGCTGGGACACTTAGGAGTTATTCCTGGCTCTTCGCTCAGGAATTACTCCTGGTGCTCAGGGGACCATGTGGGATGCTGGGGATCGTACCCAGGTTGACCCAAGGCAAGGCAAACACACTACCTACTGTGCTATCACTCCGGCCCTGACAAATTTATTTTGTCTCTGTGAAAGGAAAGAACATTGATTAGGATGTTCATAAATGTTAAAATTTCCATTTAAATTTTAAAACAAAAAAAAAGGTGTCAGCTATGTAGTACAGAGGTTAGGTCATGTGCTTTTCATGTACCCAAAATGGTTTTATGCTTTTGCTTTTGTTTTAGTTGCTTGTTGGTTGTTTGTTTTCTTATTTGTTTTTGAGCACATCTGTGGTTCTTGTGGGCTACACTAGATTTTGTGCTTAAGGCCACTCTGAGAATCATGAAACATTGTCACATATGGATCCTGGCTTGTATTTGCAAATATCAGTTAGCCCCCTGAGCTTTCTCTCTCTCTGTCTCCCTGACCTAGGCTCCAAACCAGCACCATGGAATATTCTGATATTTGCCAGATATATCGTTGGAGGCCTCCAGAACTGCCAGGCTAGCTCCGTTGGTTCACGGTACCACAGAAACTTGTTACACCATGTCTTCAGGCCTAGGTCTAACTATAGCAGGGTGGGCGAGAGTCAACATAACCATTATATTTAACATAAAATACCAATAGATTGATCTGAAATCATTCCAGGTATAAAATGACAAAGCAACATATTTTCCCCAGTGTATTGTTAAATAAAATTGCTGAAATACACTTGAAAAACAGTTAAATAAAATATAAGATTGTTATAAAATATAGTTTCATATACAAAATTATGTTTTTATAAGCATTTATAAATTAAAATAATAAATTCTGCCAATTTAATATGTAGTCACTTATGCATGCAATTATTATGCCCCAAATGTTCATGTTCTCTATGAGGGAAGAAATTATTTAACAAGTTTTAAAAGTCTTGTTAAGCCAAGCAAGCTTGTCTGCAAATAGAATTTTAATCACAGAATATTAAACATTTTAGAATTTGATTTATTTTTAATGAGTACACTAGCCAAAACCATTGAAGAAAAATAACAAAGGCAATTAAATAATCATTTACATAAAATTATAGAATTCTCTGAAAACATAATTATAATCTTTTTTTCTATGAGATTATGGCCACTATTTGAATTAGTTTATATTGCATATACCTTAGGATACCAAATTATGGAGCTACCCAGAAGTTCAAATGGAAGAGATTAGAGGTCATCAGGGAACAAGACACAAAGAGGTCATCAGGGAACAAGACACAAAGCATTTGTCAAGGTGAGTGTACAACTATTTTTATATCTGATTAATAGAATTTTTAATCCCTACTGTGAGACACATACAAAACATATTTTTTTTAGCTTTTCAGAGTTAACTCTTAGAGTAAGCCTGTAATAATTGAATTAGAAGTTGAGGGTGAGGAAATTTGTCTCTTCTGTAGTATTTGAAGTTATTGTGTGACAAGAATATTCAGGTCTAAGATTGGTGGAGTAAAAACAACTGAGAAAAGGTAATCCCCAGCACATATAAAGGCTAACCTCATTGAATAGTTAGTTGACAGTTGTTCATATTCAGAATGCTTTTATTTGTGTTGTGCAGGGTGGGATTGGGGGATGCAAAGCAGGTCTTGGTTATGAATCTGAATGTATTTGTGTGATAGAGTTACCCAAAAAGGGGATAATTTTCTAGAGAATTGGTAATTGTTGTTCATAAAATATTTCTGTTTTGAAAGGAATTTGCACTTTTCATTTTAAGATTCCATTCTGCACTAAAATAATCTGAACTTATATAATTTCTTTTGAATGTTTCAAGTTAAAATGGTTTTGCACTCCAAAGTTTGCAATTTTTAGGCATTTCATTATCATTATCTCTGTATTATGCCTCTTGGGTTCCCTGGGTATTTACAGTTCTTTGTAAGTACTCTGGAGACCAAATATGCAATTATATTTAGTTTTTGGCAAAGTTATTTTTTGAGTTGATATAATGATCACACCAAACTATTAAGGCTATTGTTGCATGTTTATTGGATCAAATTATTGAAAACCATCATAACATGTGCTCTAAACTTAGAACATTCATAAAAACGTTATTGACCTGAATCTATTTAATTTAATACAGAGTAATTTAATTTATAGACCTCATTTACCATAACCTGAAGGAATGGTTTGAGGTTCTTCATGCTCCTGGAGCAAGCAGATGCCCTTGGGCTACAGTAGCTTGCTACAGACGTTGGAGATGTTACCGGTGCCCGCTTGAGCAAATCGATGAACAATGGGAAGACAAGTGATACAAGTGATCCTATTACAATGTCTAATAGTGTAGCCCTCTTTATTTGCATTTTATAAATACATATCCGCAAACAAGAAAATTATAACACAGTGATGACACTAAATTTGAAACTATAAGTAAAGGAAATGATAGCTATTTAAATAATATAGGAATAGGTTTCAATGGGTTCATATAGATCATTGAACAATATTAAAATAAAACTGCTTAAGATCAGTTTAGAATTGGGGCCGAAGCTATAGCAGAGCAGGTAGATCATTTGCCTAGCATGCAGCCAATCCGGGTTCAATCCTCGGCATCCCGTATGGCCCCCCAAGCACCGCCAGGAGTAATTCCTCAGTGCAGAGCCAGGAATAACCCCTGAGCATTGCAGGGTGTGACCCAAAAAGCAAAAAACCCTGAAGCAGGAATGTCCTGTTGGCACACGACGTATATCCATTAATATTTTTAATGATCACCAGCTGGAGGGGCAGCAGCTCTCATCTTGGCAGCTGACTAACCGCAGCTAACTGACTTTAGCTGACTGACCTGAGCTCACTGGCCTGAGCTCACTGACCTGAACTAATTTGACTGACTAACCACCTCCACCAAGACCCCAAATCTCTTATCCCCTAGTCTCAAAGGGCAATACAGCTTAAAGTTTGCATGGTTTACATTACAAAGACAGTTCACATTCATTGAATAGGACTTAGGAATAATAGGAAGGAGACAACCAGGAATCAGAAACCTGCAGGGGGTGCTATATAGGTAAGGTGAGATGAACAAAAGAACGCATTACAGTTGCTAATGCAGCCTTTCCGGACCAGCCCATGATTGCAAGGACCTGTCAGACAGAAGAACAAGAAAAAGCTGTTTTCTGCCTAACTTTACGCATCGTCCATTAGACTCCATCTTGGGCTAGCTATAGCCAACAGGGAAATGTGCAGAGAAATGACCTAGGATAGCCTTGTCTGGGTATCTGCAGCTTAATTAACAGGCTCACTAGGGATTTCTACATACTAACTCTATTGGGAGACAGTCTGCCAGAAGTCCCTGTGTATCTGTTAACAGGCAATATTCATCAGACCTTCCCTTGCATAACCTTCTGCCAACAAACCCATCAGTTTAGAATTAAGAAGTTATAGTAAAATATCAAATAATTTCTATATAATTATTTTCAGGAATAAAATATTATTCCTGAATCAACCAGATGCCATTGGCACGTGATAGGGTTCAATGGAAATGGTGGCACCCGCTCAAGCAAATTGATGAATATGGGATTCAAGTGATCAAGTGATATAAATTATTTTATTCAACTTAAAATATTACCATATATTTATATAATTATCACAACCAAATATTTATCCTGAGCATATTTTCATACATATATTTTTACACATGTGGGCTTTTCATAAGTATTACACAAAATAGACAAAAAATGATTTCTAAGTTTTTTTATTTTTAAATTATTTTCTAATCACCGTACCACTGTCTTCCCATTCATCATTGATTTGCTTGAGCGGGGCACCAGTAATATCTCCATATGTCCTGTCTCATGCTAGTAGAGCCTAAGGGCATCTGCTTGCTCCAGGAACATAAAGAGCCTCAAAGCATTTCATCAGGCCATGGGAATGATGACTATAATTGTTACTGGTATTTGGTATATCAAATATGACACGGGTAGCTTTCCAGGCTCTGCCATGCAGGTGACATACTCTTGTAGTCATCTCTAATCTCCAGCATTTGGCCTCCACGAGCCAGGCTCTGATCAGCTCTGCTGGGTGGAGTTCTGATGAGAGGGGAGTCCAGATGTGGAAAATGGAGTGGGGATCATCTGGCTTCTTGCGAGGTTTTGCTAGGTTGGCAGGCCAGGGCTAGAACTCGCAATCTCTCCCGGGCACCTCGTGATCGGCTGGGCACAGGAGAGCCATAGTAGCTCTGACCCATGTCTATGAGTCTCTGGATCAGCATGCCTGGGCCGGACTTGAAAAAGACTGCTGCATGGTGGGTCAGTGATGAGCTAATCTAAATGATTAGATGATTTTCTAATCATCTGCCAATAAATACACCTTTATAAAAATGGATACAAATTTTTTCATAAAGTTTTAAAATCAATACATGCTTTGTATTCCTGATCTTGGAGAGTAACTGTTTTTTTATTAAATAATGAAAGAGAACTATAACTTTCATAATATGAGACCACAGCAAGGGAAGATATTTTCTCAAAGGATGAGATTTAGTAACCAAGGTTAAGTGCACAAGATGTCAAGATCTTGAAGCAGAAATTAAAGATTATGTAAGTGTAAAAATGAACAATTTAACATGTTTCAAAAATTGATTGCAGAAAATCTCATGTTGCTTTATCTATATGAGAATTGTTGAAGTTTTAATTTTTTAAAATATATCTCAGATATTACTCTCTTTCTATATAGGAAGATAGAATGTTTTCTTCTATTCAGTATGACGTTTAGTGATTCACACACATACACACACACATACCTCCACAGGACAGAAGACTTTTAGCTTGTCAAATTCCTATTTGTTTATTTTACTTTTTTTTTTGCTAGAAGAAAAATTGCTGAATGCATCACAGAAGTCATGGAGCTCTTTGCCTTTATTATCATCAATTTATTATCTAGATTCATACTTAAAATCATACTTGACAGCATGGCTGTCAAATTTCCAGAACTTGAGGATGTAGGCATGCAGATCCAAGAAGCCTGAAGGGTGCCAGCTAAAAGAGACACTAATAAAATGACTCAGAGATCTACCCTAATCAGAACAATGAATGCCATAGAAAACAATACTGCAAAAGACATTAGGAACATTAGAAAAGTACCTGCTTATGGGTTGGTAGAATTAAAATTGTCATAAGGACAATACTCCCCAAGGCATTATACAGATTTAATGTAGTTCCAATAAGGATATCGATGACATTTTTTCAAAGTAATTGATCAAACACTCCTGAAATTTATATGGAACAAAAAAACATTCACAAATAGCTAAAAAACCTTGCAGGAAAAAAAAAGATGTGAGGCATCACCTTTCCCAACTTCAAACTGTACTAAAAAGTGGTAGTAATCAAAACAGCATGATATTAAAATAATGAAAGATGCTTAGACTATGGGATAGAGTTTAATATCCTGACATACACCTTCAAATATTTAATAACCTAATTTTTTCACATAGGAGCAGAAAATATGATGTGGAACAAGGAAAGAAATTTTGACAGTTGGTTTTGGAAAACTAGACAGTTATAAGCAAAATAAATCATGTCAGACCTCTATCTAATCCCATGCACAAGATTTTGATCAAAATGAATTAAAGAACTCAACATCAGAGCTGAATCCATAAGGTACATTGAAGAAAATGTAGGCAAAACCCTCCATGACATTGAAGCTAAAGTATCTTCAATGATGTAACACCACTGACCAAGCAAGTGATAGCAAAGATCAACAAATGTTAGTACATTAAAGTATTTGGGCTGGACATGTAATGGGATTTGGAGACGACCACTGGACTAGAGCCGTTACCGACTGGATGCCACGGGATGTCAAAAGATCACGTGGCCGCCCACCTACAAGATGGTCAAACTTCTTCACGACCCTGAACGAACGGTTTGAGGCTCTTCGTATTCCTGAAGCACGCAGATGCCATTGGGCTACACTGGCACATGATAGGGTCAAATGGAAATGTTACTGGTGCCTGCTCGAGCAAATTGATGAATAACGGGATGTCAAATGATCAAGAGATCAAGCACATTAAAATAAGAAGTTTCTGCACCTGAAAAGAAATGTGACCAAGACACAAAAACAGCCCAGATTGGGAAAGAATATTTACCTCATACTCTTCTAACAAGGGGTTACTATTCAAGATTTACAAGGTACTTGTAGAGCTTTACAAGAAAAAATATCCAACCTCATCAATAAACATCAAAATCTGTCAAGTAATGAACAGAAACTTCTTTGCAGAATAATACAAATGACCAAAAGACACATGAAAAAAATCTCTACATCACTAATCATCAGGAAGATGCAAATCAAATACCTATGTGAGATCATCTCATACCACAGAGACTGGGCACATCAAAAAAGAATGCAATGGGGGAGGGAACCGGGGACGTTGGTGGTGGGAGATGGGCACTGGTGGCGGGGATGGGTGCTGGAACACTGTATGACCAAAACCCAAATATTAGCTTTTTAATTGTATATCTTTGTAATTGTAAAAATAAAAAATTTAACAAAAGAATGCAATGACACGTGCTGCCTGTATGCAGGAGAAAGGGAGACTCTCCTTCATTTTTGGTGGGAATGCCACTTGGTACAGCCTTTTGGGAAAATGATTTGGATATTAATCAGAAAGCTAGATATTGAGCTTCCAATTGGCCCAGCAATACCTCTTCTGTGAATATAACCTGGGGCCCAAACAGACAGCAGAAATAACGCCTGCACATCTATGTTCATTGCAGTACTATTTACAACAGCTAGAATCAACGAGAGTTGATTCTACTCTTCCGTAGAATCTAGAAATTCTACGGAAACAACGAGAGTGCCAACAACATATAACTGGTAAAAAAAAACAACTATGGTATATCTACATAATGGAATACTATGTAGCTGTCAGGAAGAATGAAGGTATGAAATTCCCTTATAAATTGATGGATATGGAGAGTATTATGCTGAGTGAAATGAGTGAGAAGGAGAGGGACATAGAATTATTGCACTCATTTGTGGGATATAATAAAAACAATCTTAGAATAATACCCAAGGGCAGTAGAAACAAGGGCAAGAAGGAGAGGTCCACAGTTTGAAGCCTGTCTCAAATGCTGGGGGAGAAGGCAATTGGGATAGAGAAGGAACCACTATGACAATGATAGTTGGAAATTATCACTCTGGATAAGAACTGAGTCCTGAAAAATTGTTAAAGCAATGATTATGATAATCTCTTAATATCTGTACTACAAACCAAAAAGGGGAGATAGAGAGACAGAGAGAGATAGAGAGATAGAGAGAGATAGAGAGAGAAAGGGAGATATAGTGAGATAGAGAGAATGGGAGAGACAGAGACAGAGACAGGAAAGGAAAGTGCCTTTTGCAGAGATAGGTGTAGGGGGCATGTGGTTGGATGGAAACTGGGGTCATTGGTGTTGGGAAGCATGCACTTTGGAAGGACAGGTTTTGAAACATTGTATTACTAAAACCAACAGAAACAGTTCTGAATATATGTATCTCAAGGTGATTTAATAATAATAAATAAATCACTTGTCATTTGTCTTCCCGTTGTTCATCGATTTGCTTGAGCAGGAGCCAGTAACGTCTCCATTCATTGGGAATGAGGTCCATTATTCTTTCTGTTTTTGGCATATTGAATACACCATGATAGCTTGCCAGGCTCTGCCATAATATTATTAAAATAATTATTTTAATAAAAAATAAATAAAGTGATCTGCTATGTATGTTATTAAAAAAAAAGAAAAATGTTGGGATCCAATTTGGTAAAAGACAAATAAAAGACAAAGTTAAACAACATGGAAATCTCCAGCTTTCACGGAGTCTGGGATGAGCTCCTCCACCCCATCTCCCTATTCTTCTGGAAGACATGGCAGTTGTGCCCAGAATTGCTTCTGGTATCGAGTAATAAATCTTGAAAGAAAGATATCAGAAAGTGGCAGGGATGCTTCCAGTCCCCACAACAGGCTGAGAGTATTGGGGGTACCCTGGAGGGAAGTTTACATCCTGGCCCATCACATCAAAGCTGAAAGCTTCCACACTCCACAATTGCCACAATGTTCGGTGCTGGACCCCCTGCTCGGATGTGCCCCATTTAAAAATTAATACATCGAAAAACTCAGGTTGGAGGGTTTTGTGACTGAAATTTTCAGGCTTTCATGGAGTTGGGGATGGCCTCCCTTTCACCTCCCTGTTCTTCTGAAGGCTGGGTAGTTGCTCCCATACCCCAATGCTATCTTCATGTAAAAATTTAACTCCAGGGACTGGAGCAAATTAAAGCAGTTAGGGCATTTGCCTTGCACGCCACTGACCAGTGTTGGATCCTCGGTATCCCATATGGTCTTCCAATCGTGAGTACAGAGTCAGATGTAAGCCAAGAGCATTGCCGGGTGTGATCCAAAAAAGAAAAAATATTACTCCTACTTAGTCAAACTGTTAAGAATTTTGAAATCCTAGAGCATGCAGCTGTAAGCACTATTATAGTGAAATACAAAGTAGAACACCACATTTAATGGATGTAAAGTAGAAGGCAACCAATAACTATATATAATGCAATGCCTATCCTGCAACAACACATCATTAATCTTTTATAGAAGGGTTTATTAGCTCCAAGGCGAGATTGAACAATCTTCATAACTTTCTATTAAGAAAAAATTTCTTAATCATGTTTGGCAAAATTCCTTTAACAAGCAATATGAAATAAATTATTAAGGGTCTGCTAGAGGGCAGACTTCAAGCAGTGGCTGGGAAAGTTGCAAATAATGGTGGTTAAAGTTGCAATGGTACTGGGACAGGGTTGAATAGTGAATGCCTGTAACAAATTAACATGAATGGCTTTGTTAAAAAATTGAGAATAAGCCCATTAAGTTCAATAAATGAAAGTAATAATATGAATGGCCCAATTTACACATAAGAGCTCAGTAAAAGGTCATGGTATGTTGCAATAAGCAGAAATGTAGATTAATCAGTTCCTGCTAGGAGAGCAGACTTGGGAGGTGAGTGAGAAACTAGGGTCTTTGGGTAAGGTCACATTGGCCATGGGACTGGTTTGGAATATTGAATACTTGAAACAACTGTATTGTGAACAACTTTATAAAACACAGTGTTTAAATGAAGCTTTAAGAAGTATAAAAAAAGTAAAAAGGGTTAAACATCATTATGTACATATGACATGAAAATATACATAATAGAAATTAAAACACAGCATGAAAAGTGTACAAATTTAAATTTTATGCAAATAAAATAAAAATTCAATGTTTATTACTATTTTAAAATAATAACATGGGAAATATTTTTGAGAAGACAATATTAACATTTAATAATATAATAAAATTTAAAATGACATTAATTTAAAAAAACATTAAATTATCGCTAAATACTCTACCTCCTCAGGTACCAATTTCTACATGACACAATATTTAAGTATTATGCTTTTTGCAAGTGGTGGGACTGGAGCTGGAAACTTGCCGTTCTGTGACTATATTGCCAACAACCTTGTAAACAAGAGTGCCTAAGAAACAAATATATAAAATGAAAGTCTGTATTTCTGTGGTTCTCAGGTCTATTTTGTCATTTAAATATTGATTCATGGGCCAGAGCGATAGCCCAGCAGGTAGGGTGTTTGCCTTGCACGCGGCTGGCCCCTGCAGGCCCGGGTTCAATCCCCAGCATCCCATATGGTCCCCGAGCACCGCCAGGAGTAATTCCTGAGTGCAGAGCCAGGAGAAACCCCTGAGCATTGCTGGGTGTGACCCAAAAAAAGCAAAAATATATATTGATTCCTTATGAGTGAATAGATAGTAATGTGGTAATCTGAGGAAGCAGAGCAAATGGAAGTATGTGACTTTTTAGAAAACCTTTATCAGATGTAATTGGAACATAGAGCGGTAGGTAGACACCTGTGGTGTTCTGTATGGCTAGTGATGTTATAATCAGAGCAATCTCTTCAATTCTTATGTATTATATATGGTCCAAACTCCAGTGTAACAAGAAAATGCATTATGAATGTTATATCTAACACTTTTGCATCATTACCACATAAATTACAAGGGAAACAAAATTTAGTTGGATGTCTTCACCATGGTCTAAATTTGCATTATTCTCATATATGATTTTGTAGGATAACACTTAAAAATTCACAAGTCATTTTTGTAGCCCTAATATGATTATTTTAGTTTTTGAGATAGCACATGCAGAAAGTGTTTTATCAACAATTAAACAATGCATAAACTAAATTTTGATCTGTTTGACCGCAGTAATAATACAGAGGTTACTTTGCATAATCTGACTTTACATACTGCTGATTGTGGTTCAATTCCCATAAATTCAAATAGTCCCTCTGACAACCAGGAGAGATCCCTAAGCACAGAGACAGAAAGTAAGCACTGAGTACTATAAGGAGTGCTCCCAAAACAAAAATTAAAAAAATTACAATCAACTATATTAATATTAGTGACCATACATTATGTTAAATTCCAGTAACTAATGAATAAAAGTAAGTGCCTCTTTTCTTCTTTGAAACACCTTTCTTAGCGCTAACTTTATGGCTTTGTTTCTCAGGCTATAGATCATTGGATTGAATGTTGGGGGAACCACTGTATACAAAATAGTGAGTAACATGTCCAAAGCAGTTGGAGTTTCAGCATGAGGCTTGAAATACTCAAAGGTACCTGTAGAAAGAAATAATATGACAACAGCAAGGTGGGGAAGGCAAGTGGAAAAGGCCTTGGCTCTGCCCCTCAGCAGATGGCATCCTCAGCACAGAAGAAAATATGTGCACATAGGAGAATCCAATAAATATGAAACAAAGAAAAACAGCGAACCTGTAAATAGAGTGACATCTATCTCCCTCATAAACTCACTAGAACAGGAGAGTCTTAGAATCTGGGGGATATCACAGAAGAACTGGTGAATGATGTGGGGGCCACAGAAGTGGATGGAGAAAGTAGCTGCTGTATGCATGGCTCCATTGATGGCTCCACTCATCCAGATGCCAATGACTCCATGGACACAGGTTCTGAAATTCATTATGATGTCATAGCGCAGTGGAAGGCAGATTGCCACGTAGCGATCATAGGACATCACTGTGAGCATGGACATCTCAGCTGTACAAAAGGCAATCACACCAAAGCACTGCACTATGCATTCCCAGAGGGAAATATTCCCACTATGCTTGAAAGAGTTGTAAATGAATCTTGGTACAGTCACAGAAATATAGCAGAGATCCAAACATGAGAGATGCTTCAGGAAAAAGTACATGGGTGAATTGAGACTGTCATCCATGGAAGTTACAGTGATGATAAGAATGTTGCCAATTAAAGCCAACAAGTATAAGACTAAGAACAGAGAAGCATAATAGATTTCTTGCTCAGGTTTGGAAGAAAACCCCATAAGAAGAAACCCACTCATGGTGAAATTGGCCATAGTCCTTGATTTCTTATTGGTTGACTGCAGGACAAGATGGAAAATGTTTAATAGAAATATTTTTGTAACATCAGTCTAAACTGTGAAGTTTGACCAATAAATCAGATTAAAAAATCAGATAAACACTTTTTAAAATAAAAGTGAAGAGGTTTCATATAGTGATAATCTGTTAAACAATTTAATTTGTCTATTTGAAAGGACTTGATATACGTTATGGAAAATTATGCATTTTAGCATTGTTATTTCAACTTCACAAAAAGATAACAAAAAGCATTGACTATGTGTAGCTTATTTACTTGTTTATGGCTAAAAAATATCAATTTTATAGGACACTAGGGTATAGTATAAAGGGTTATTAGAACACATTTTGATTTAAATTACCTTGTTTTCTTTAATTTTTTTCACTTCTCATTTTTTACATTTTTGGGGGTTTGCTTTTTTAGGCCACTCCCTGTGATGCGAGGTGCCATTCTCAGCATTGTTCTCATGAGATTATGAAAACCGGCTGCACATGAACAGAGCAGGGAATTCCTGCTTGCATAGACTCCTGGACTTGATCCCTTGCCTCATGTAGTTTTTGTGCACTGCCTGGTGAGCCCTAGAAACCTTCAAACAATGCCAGATGTGATCCAATCATCACCAGCCTGACAGGAACCCTAGGTGCACATCAATCTTGGGCCCTAACTACTAAAGTGGAACTGTGGTTTGCTGAATATCATGGAATTGGCAAAGGTTCCTATGTATGAGTTCTTCCTGTCCTCACTGTACCAAATATATAAACATCCATATGTATATAAGTGCACATAAATTGAAAACTGCAATTAAAGTACTGGGAGATGGCTTTCATGCACCTGACAGGCATAATAGGTTCTTGTTACTACATTCCTCTTCACAATATTTCTGGTTCTGAGGTCTATGAGCACCACTGGCTTGCATAAGTTTCCCCTAAAACTGGCAAGTGTAAGTAGTACCACATCTTAAGGCTATAGAATGGGCAGCCTGCTCATGTGTTTGAGAATCACTGAAAATGTCTGCAGGCCCCTGGGGAATGCTAGTGACCACCCTGTCCATCAAAAGTCTTTTCAAGTTCAGGGGCGGGCGATAGCCCAGCGGGTAGGGCGTTTGCCTTGCACGCGGCCGGCCTGTGCCGGCCTGGGTTCGATTCCCGGCATCCCATATGGTCCCCTGAGCACCGCCAGGAGTAATTCCTGAGTGCAGAGCCAGGAGTAACCCCTGAGCATTGCCGGGTGTGGCCCAAAAAAGCAAAAAAAAAAAGTCTTTTCAAGTTCAATAAACCATCCCTCCTATTCACACCTCACTACAACCCAAGGGTTGTGGCTATTGAAAGTTGATAATTTTGTTGTGCAACAAAAGTTTCTATGCTTTTTCTTCTGCATATTTTTTCTTTGCATTGAAAGAATATTAGCAGCTGGTCTTTCTTAGGAGACAAACACCTCATTGGCAAAACTAACCCCAAACTGGGAAAACTCTGTGATTGCCTGAGCGAAAGGAAAGGAAGACAAGAGGCAGCATTCAACAGGCATGAAACTCTAATCCCAAATTTATAGAGTATATAAAACAGTGAATAACCAAAGTGTCGACTTATAAAATACCAGTGAATTTGTTTCTCCAGGAAAATGTCTTATTTTGTTATAGTTATTATTTTTTGAGATAGGTCAGCAATGCTCAGGGAATACTTGAGTCTGTGCTTGGAGGTTGATCTACACAGTGCTTGGGGGATCCCCAGGTTCCTGCCCAAAAAAGCATGTGAGCATGTGCTCAGTGCTGAGTTGTCTCTCTGGTGCCAGAAAAATACAATTTCAAAAAATTTGTATTGATCTTTCCTATATACAAACAACCATATACTCACAACTGATGGTTAACATAAAACATCATGTAAATTGTCCTGAAGACCAAATTTCTCAGTGTAAATCTTAAAGAGCACCATGTCCAAAGAGGAATTTTAAAAGATAAACAATATTGATGTAAAAAATGAATTTGGATCTCTATCTAACACCATGCACAAAAATCAGATCAAAATGGATTAAAGATCTCAATATCAGACCTGAATCCATAAAGTACATTGAAGAAGATATAGGAAAAACCCTCCATGACATTGAAGCTAAAAGCATCTTCCAAGATGAAACACCACTAACAAAGCAACTAGAAGCAAAGATAAACATATGGGGCTACAAGAAACTAAAAAGCTTCTTCACCTCAAAAAGAAACAGTGACCGAGATACAAAGACAGTCCACAGAATGGGAAAGAATATTCATCCAATACTCATCTGATAAGGAGTTAATATCCAGGATATATCAGGCACTGATAGAACTTTACAAGAAGAAAACAGCCAACCCCATCAAAAAATGGGGAGAAGAAATGAACAGAAACTTCGACAAGGAAGAAATTTGAATGGCCAAAATGAAAAAAAATTTTCATCATCACTAATCATCAGAGAGAGGCAAATCAAAACAACAATGAGATATCATCTCACAACTCAGAAACTGGCACATATCCAAAAGAGCAAGGATAACAAATGCTGGCGTGGATGTGGGGGAGAAAGGAACTCTCAACCATTGTTGGTGGGAATGTCAACTGGTACAGCCTTTTTGGAAAACAATACGGACATTCCTCCAAAGACTAGAAATTGAGCTCCCGTTTGACCCAGCCATAACACGCCTGGGAATATACCCTGGGATGCCAAAAACACACAACAGAAACACCATTTGCACTTTTATTTTCATAGAGGCAATATTTACAATAGATAGAATCGGCAAACAACCAGAGTGCCCAAGAACTGATGACAGGATAAAGAAACTGTGGTACATCAACGCAATGGAAGACTATGCAGCTGTTAGGAAAAATGAAGTTATGAAATTTGCCTATAAATGGATGGACATGGAGAGGACCATGTTGAGTGTAATTAGTCAAAAGGAAAAAGACAGATATAGAATGACTGCATTTATTTGCATGATATATATATATATATGTATACAGATATACATATATATTATGATACCAATGTTCAAGGTCAGGCAAAATATGGATCAGGAGGTCTTGTCAAAAGTGGAATCTACCACAAATGTGTGGGAGTCAAAGGTTTGATAATACAGAGAAGGGAAGAGTGTGCTAATAATTGTTCAAAGTGATAATACCAACCTAGAACTAAGCATTGAATACAGGCAAAAGGATATTGATAACCTCAAAATGTTTGAATTGCAATCCACAGTGTGTAATAGAAGGAAGAGAGAAAGAGAGAGAAAAAAAAAGAGAGAGAGAAAGGGAGAAAAGAGATAAAGACTCTGCCATAGAGGCAGGCTACAGGAGGGGGAAGGGAATTGGGGATATCGGTGGTGGGAAATGGTCACTGCTGGATGGATGGTTTGCTAGAACACTGTATTACTGAAATCCAAACATAAACATCTTTGTAAAAATTTACTGGAAATAAACTTAAGAATCATAGAATCATTTACTCAAGATTTTTTGTTGAATAAAATGACTTATTAAATATTTTTCACCTAACATACAGAATAGTTTACAAACTTTTTTTTTTCAAATTTCTATAGTGCTATTAATACTAGAAAGTCACCTAAACATACAAATAGTAGAGCAAAATTTCTATGTGCTCTCTGGAGAACAGTCTTGGTTAATTCAATTTTATATCTAAATAACACTTAACTGGAGGTGCAGGATAATCAGTACTCAGGAATATTATGCCTATTTAAAAATAGTCCTATAGAAAAATACAGTGACAAATCCTAAAATTGATAAATAAGTACTTGCATGAAAAGATTCCGTAGGCTCTAAAATAGGATTTCTGAAATTGAATTGTGATCATTCTTATAGCTGGATATATTATATTTATACTTTATTATCTCAAAATATATAACTAGACTGGAATGCAATTGGTATCATCTAAAAAGCATAAGTTAATATGACATATAACAAGTAATTATCTCATTGTGAGTGTATGTTTATGCTTATTGATGAATTGGAAGGTGGTTTAAATTTGAGATTGGTGGAGAGTAATTATCCAAGAAGAGGTTGTCTCCAGCTAACAAATTAAAATTAACATCTTGGCACATTTGTTCATTCTAGGAGTGACAGTAGGTGTGCATCTGTGCATACAGTTGAGTGAAAGATAACAAATAGAAAAGTATTGATGGAGAAGTGATCACTTTATTCCACAAAATGTTTCTGGAATGAAAGGAATTTCTCTTTCTATTTTTAATTAATAATAATGGATTTAAGTTTACCATTCTCAGGTAAAGATATGATTCTTGATATGCCCTCAAAATCTTTCATTTGCATGCATTTTATTTTACAATTTC
This sequence comes from Cryptotis parvus, assembly GCA_021461705.1. Classification (NCBI taxonomy): domain Eukaryota; kingdom Metazoa; phylum Chordata; class Mammalia; order Eulipotyphla; family Soricidae; genus Cryptotis; species Cryptotis parvus. Next base: position 145,132 of record JAJIBD010002070.1, read on the forward strand.
ACTCTTTCTAGAACCTAAGGAAACTCACTAGAGCACACACAGAAATTTCTTACCTCGTCATATGAACAAGCTGTCAGTCTCAGAAACTGACATTTGGTTCAAAGTCGTGCCTCTGCACTTCAGTTCCTTTCACTAAAATGTAGACTGTGGATCATAAAACATGATTCCTTTTTAGTGCTTTGGTCATTAGGGTTTAGGCATGAAGTCCCTTTGGTAACAACAGAGATTCTGGGTGCTCTGGGCATTGGTAATTTTATGTAGCACTCTGGGGTCCAATTGCAATTGTATTGGGTTTATTTGCAACACATTTTTCTGTGGAAGTGATTTAATTGCCACAATAGTTACTAAAGTATAGCTTTATTTTATTTTCATTGAATCACTTAATAAATATAAGTTGTGTTTTTATTAGACAATATGCTGCATTACAAACTAATTTCTGTAAGTAATTAAATTGAATAGACTGATAATTTGATGCTAGGATAATGTACAAGCTCATAATTGCCTTTATTTTTTTTAAATGGGTAAATGCAGATAATTTACTGACAATAGAAGTACCCTAGCCTTTTAAAATTTTAGAATACATATTATAGTTTATGTAACGTGGTTTACTAGTATTGAACTTTAGACCATTGATATACAAAGACCCTCAACCCACCAAAGTGTCCAAGCACAGAATACGAGATTCTTCACTACTCTGTCTATGTCATCTTTAGTCTGCCTCTTCCTTCTCCATTTATTCTCCCACCCCACCCCCTGCCACTTTCTGGTAATCTGAGTTTTGTATTGTAAGGCCAAAGGTGTCATTGTTTGACATTCACTTGTATCGCTTGTCTTCCCATTGTTCATTTATTTGCTCAAGTGGGTGCCAGTAATATCTCCATTTGTCCTTGTCACATGCTAATGTAACCCAAGGGCATTTGTTCGTTCCTGGAACCCAAAGACCTTCAAACCATTCATTCAGGTCAGGTCATGGGAATGAGGTCTATTATTGTTACTGTTTTTAGCATATCGAATATGACACAGGTAGCTTGCCAGACTCTTTTGTGCAGGCAGGATATTTTTTGGAAGTAGGTAGTTAGCATTGGTTCTTGCATTTACTAATGATACCACGCAGCCACTTTGTGGCTGCATGAAATGGGGAAAGCCGGGAGCAGCTTTTCCCCGTGTATCTTTGTCTCTGCTACATGGATGACAGTCCAGGAGCAGTTCGTGGGTAGGTCCACTGGGAAAGGTGGGGGGGAAAAGAACCCCTGCTCCATTTCCCCAGAAGCCTGGTGACTTTAGCCACTGAGACCAGCATACCTGGGCTTGAAATCTGCTTCTTTTTTGGGTGGAGCTCTGATGAGCTATGGAGGGCAGACATTGAAAATGGTTGCTGTCATGGTACGGGGGTTCCTCTCACTTCTTCCAATGCTCTATTAGGGTGGCGAGCCAGGGCCAGACCCACCCTTCCTCCTGGAGTTCATGATTAGCCTAGCACAGGGAGAGCCTGTAGCAGCTCTGCCCCATGTATCTTTTGGGGGTCACGCCCAGTGACGATCAGGGGTTATTCCTGGCTCCTCGCTCAGGAATTACTCCTGGCAGTACTTGGGGGACTATATGGGATGCTGGGAATCACTCCTGGAAAATGCCCTACCTACTGTGCTATGACTCTCGCTCCAACTCCCAGATTATTTTGTTATTCAAATATTTATTCCTTATGAATGAGTGCCTGGTAATCCAGTAATCTGAAGAGACAACGCAAATGAAGAATGGGACATTTTCAGGGAACTGTTATATGTCTTATTGGATAAGAGGAGTCAATAGAAACTTAGGGCTCTCGGGTTTTCTAGTCATATTAGAACCAGGGTGATTTCATCCATTCTTGGATGTCATATATTGTTAACCTCTGTTGTAACTAGAAAATAAGTTGTTATATCTAATTCTTTTCCATCATTACTAACTGAATTAATAGTGAAACAAAATTTAGTTCATTGTGAAATTTACACAATTTTCACATCTGATTTATAGGGTAGTACTTAGAATATTCAAAAATCATTTTTGTAGCTCAAAGTATGTGTATGTTAGTTGTCCACATAGAATGTACATAAAGGTGTTTTTTTTAATAATATTATTTTAAATAATGTTTTATCTTTAACCAAATTGATAGTACAGATGCTGCCTTGCAAACTGCTTGTGCTTACATACTTCTAATTATGGTTTGACCTTAGAAATCTATATTGTCCCCTAGTTCTCCAGTAGAGATCCCAGAGCAAAGACAGGATTAAGGTTTAACTACCATAGGTGTGGGCAAAAACAAAATTGAAACAATTTATCAATCAACTATATTAATATTAGGAGTCAAATATTAAACTTCTTCCCCAGTAGTTAATGAAAAAAAGCAAGTGCTTTTTTATACAGTGAATAAGTACTTCACTGTATAAATGGGGAGAGGTTTTGTATAGTTGTAACTATCTCAAGCATTTTGTTTTGTCTAATCAAAAGGAATTACTATTGGTTATGGAAAATTATGCATTTTATCATTGCTATTACAACTTTTCAAATAATCAAAGAATAGTACCCTCAGTTACAGCTCTAAAGTATCAAAGTACAGGAGACGAGGACATAGTATGAAGGGTTGTTAGGTTACACATTTTGGATACATCTTAACTTGTTTCTTTTAAAATTTTGTTCACTATTGACTTTTGAAATTTTGGGATTTTGCTTTTGGTCCACTCCTGTATGCTAGATGCCATTATCTCCTCTGGTCTCATGAGTTCTGAGAACTTTCTGTGCAGATACAGAACTTGGGATTTCTACATTGAGAGCACACACTTACGTTCCTTCTGGATTTGATCCTTTGCACCATGCAGTTCTAAGTATTGCCAGCTGAGCCCTTCGGTCATTGGTCACTGCCAGACTTGACCCAGTCATCGCCAGTCTTACAGGAACCTGGGGCCACCTTATTCTTAAGCCCTAGCTCTGAACTGCAACTGTGGTTTGCAGAATATTATGGAAATGGCCCAGGATCCCATCAGCAATGTTTGGGTTCTTACTGCCTTCATTATGCCAGAGATACATTCATATATATGTATGAATGAATATATATATATAGGAATGAATATATATATATGAATGAATATATATATGAATGAATATATATATGAATGTGTGGTGTGTGCATATATATGCACACATGTATATGCACACATAAGATATATATATATATATATGTAGATGTGCATGATCTCTCTGACAATGAAATTAGAGAAGAAATTGATAGGATGTCTAAGGAGCTCAACGAAAAAATGGAGCGGATGTCCAATAAAATACAGGAGAACATAAACGAAGCAGTTGAAAGGACAGTCAATAAACTACGGAGGAAATGAAAGCAGAAATGAGAACCATGCAAATAGAAATATCATCGCTTAAAAACTCAGTAGATGAAATGAAAAACACAATAGGGGCTCTCAACAGTAGGATGGCAACAGCAGAAGAGAGAATCAGTGAGACTGAAGATGAGCTGCAGAAAGCACTCAGAGAACTACATAAAATGGAAAAAGACCGGAAAATGGATCAGCAACAGAACAGAGAACAGTGGGATGAAGCCAGGCGGAACAACATAAGAATCATAGGAGTCCCAGAGGGACAGGAAAGTAACCCCAAGGAAATTAAAACAGTTAAAAACATCCTGGCTGAAAAGTTCCTCGAGTTAAAGGACGAAGGCATCCAGATCCAAGAAGCCCGACACGTACCAGCAAGAAGAGACCCCAATAGAAAGACCCCCAAGACACATCCTAGTCAAAGTAATGGATGCCATAGACAGAGACATAATTCTTCAGGTAGCAAGATCAAAGAAGGAAATTGTATACAAAGGAGCATCCATTCGACTTTCAGCAGACTTCTCAGAAGACACCCTCTAAGCCCGAAGGCAGTGGTGGGATATAGTGAAAAAACAATGAAATGGATGCCTCAGCAAGAATTCTTTACCTAGCTAAACTCTCACTCAGATTTGATGGACAGATATACAAATTCTTGGATAAACAACAGCTTAGGATCTTTGTAAAATCAAAACCAACCTTAAAAGAAGGACTGAAAGATCTACTATAAGACAAGACATAACCCAAAAGAACAACCAACCTATACAGAAAATGGCACAAAATCCCATGACAATAATCTCTCTCAATGTCAATAGTCGAAATGCACCAGTTAAGAGACACAGAGTGGCAAAATGATCAAAAAAATTGAATCCGACATTCTGCTGCCTTCAAGAAACACACCTGAACAATTGGAACAAAATACAGGCTCACAATAAAAGGCTGGAAAACAATCCTTCACTCAAACAACCCATCTAAAAAGGCTGGGGTAGCCATATTGGTATCCGACAACATAGAATTCAGGCTGAAGAAGGTCAGAAGGGACAGTGAAGGTCATTTCTTAATAGTCAAGGGATGCATATATCAGGGAGAAATCACGCTATCAAACATATATGCACCCAACAAGGGGCCAGCAGAATACCTAAAACAACTACTAATAGACTTCAAAGAAGACATTGACAGCAACACAATTGTAGTTGGAGACTTCAACACTGCTCTATCAACCCTGGATAGATCAACAAGATTGAAACTTACCAAGAAAACACTGGCCCTAAAAAAAGAGATGGAAGAAAGAGGGCTGGTAGGCATATAAAGGGCATTTCATCCCCAAAAAGCTGAATACACTTTCTTATCCAGTGCACATGGAACATACTCCAAAATAGATCACATGCTGAGCCATAAATCCTACCTCCATAAAATCAAGAAGATAGAAATTGTGCCAACTATTTTTTAAGACCATGATGCACTGAAAATATAAGTTAATTGTACACAAAAACGGAGACCAATAACTAGTACCTGGAAAGTAAACAGCTCACTGCTGAACAACCAGAGAGTCATAAAAGAAATCAAAGAGGTAATCCAAAGATTCCTGGAAACAAATGAGATTGAAGACACAAATTACCAGAATTTGTGGGATACAGCAAAAAGCAGTGTTAAGAGGCAAGTTCATAGCTCTTCAGGCATTCATCAAAGAAGAAAAGGCCATCATAAACAGTCTGACTTCACAAGTTAAGATCTTAGAGAGTGATCAACAAAAAGGAGCCCAACCCAAGCAGAAAGAAAGAAATAATAAAACTTAGAGCAGAACTCAATGAGATGGAATGTCAAAAAACAATCCAGAAGATCAACGAAACCAAAAGCTGGTTCTTTGAAAAAATAAACAAGATTGACAAACAACTTGCAAGACTTGTAAGAAAAGGCCAAAGAGAGAACCCAAATAAATAGAATCAGAAATGAAAACGGGGACATCACAACAGAAACCACAGAAATTCAAAGGATCATCAGAGATTACTATGAGAGCCTCTATGCCAGGAAACAAGAGAACCTAGAAGAAATGGACAAATTCCTGAATTCCTGTAGCTTCCCAAGTCTGCAACAAGAAGATTTGGAATACCTCAACAAACCTATCTCCATCGAGGAAATAGAATTGGTAATCAAAAGTCTCCCCAAACACAAAAGCCCAGGTCCAGATGGATTCACCAGTGAATTCTACAAAACCTATAAAGAGGACCTACTCCCAATTATTTTTAAGCTCTTCCGGCAAATTGAAGAAAAAGAAACACTCCCAAATAGCTTTTTATGAGGCACATATCACCCTGATACCCAAAACAGACAAAGATGTCACCAAAAAGGAAAAGTACAGACCAATCTCCCTGATGAATACAGATGCTAAGATCTTCAACAAAATACTAGCAAATAGAATCCAAAGAGTCATCAAAAAGATTATACACCATGACCAAGTGGGATTCATCTCTAGAATGCAAGGGATGGTTCAGCATTCGCAAGTCAATCAACATAATACATCATATCAACAAAAAGAAAAATAAAAACCATATGATCATATCAATAGATGCAGAGAAGGCATTTGACAAGATTCAACACCCGTTCATGATAAAAGCTCTCCGTAAAATGGGGATTGAAGAAACCTTCCTCAAGATAATCCAGGCCATCTACTACAAGCCCACAGCGAGCATCATTCTCAATGGGAAAAAACCGAAAGCCTTCCCCTTAAGATAAGGGACAAGACAAGGCTGCCCACTCTCACCACTTCTATTCAATATAGTACTGGAAGTACTTGCCATAGCAATCAGGGAAGAAAAAGACATTAAGGGCATCCAGAGAGGAAGGGAAGAAGTCAAGTTATCACTATTTGCAGATGACATGATATTATACCTGGAAAATCTGAAACTCTGTACCAAGAGGCTCCTAGAAATAATGCATTCCTATAGTAGAGTGGCAGCGTACAAAATCAATACCCAAAAGTCAATGGCCTTCCTATATGTAAACAGCGAAAGAGAAGAAAAGGACATTAAAGAAACTATCCCATTCACAATTGCGCTGCAGAAAATCAAATACCTAGGAATCAGTTTGACAAAGAATGTAAAGGATCTCTACAAAGAAAACTACAAAACTTTACTTCAGGAAATGAAAGAAGACCTGAAGAAATGGAGACACATTCCCTGCTCATGGATTGGAAGGATTAACATTATCAAAATGGTAATACTCCCTAGAGCTTTATACAGATTCAATGCGGTCCCTATAAAGATACCCATGATGTTCTTCAAAGAAATTGAACAAACACTCCTGAAATTTGTATGGAATAATAAAACCCCACAGATAACTAAAGCAATCCTTGGGGAAAAGAAGATGGGAGGTATCACTTTCCCCGACCTCAAGCTCTACTACAGAGCAGTTGTAATTAAGACAGTGTGGTATTGGTATAGAGACAGACCCGTAGACCTATGGAATAGAACTGAGTATCCTGAAACACACTCTCAAATATATAACCACTTAATCTTTGATAAAGGAGCAAAAATATTAAGTGGAGCAAAGAAAGCCTTTTCAACAAATGGTGCTGGGAAAACTGGGCAGCTACGTGTAATAAAATGAACTTAGACCTCCTTCTAATGCCATGCACAAAAGTCAGATCAAAATGGATTATATATCTCAACATCAGACATGAATCTATAAAGTACATCAAAGAAAACATAGGAGAAATGCTCTACGACATAGAAATGAAAAGTATCTTTAAAGACGACACACCACTGACCAAGCAAATGGAAGCAAAGATAAACAAATGGGGTTATATAAAATTAAAAATCTTCTGCACCTCAAAAGAAACGGTGACCAAGATACAAAGACAATGCACAGTGTGGGAAAGGATATTCACCCAATACCCATCTGACAAGGGGTTAATATCCAGGATATATCAGGCACTGCGAGCACTCCACAAGAAAAAAACAGCCAACCCATCAAAAAATGGGGGAGAAAAAAAATGAACAGAAGCTTTCAAAAAAGAAGACATTCGAATGGCCAAAACACATATGAAAAGTGCTCTTCTTTATTCACCAGGGAGATGCAAATCAAAACAACAATGAGGTACCATCTCACACCACAGAGACTGGCACACATCCAAAACAGCAAGAACAACCGGTGCTGGCGTGGATGTGGGGAAAAAGGGACTCTGATCCACTGTTGGTGGGAGTGCCGGCTGGTCCAGCCCTTTTGGAAAACAATATGGGTGTTCCTCCGAAAACTAGATATTGAGCTCCTATTTGATCCAGCAATAGCACTCCTGGAAATATACCTGAGAGACCGAAAAACACATAGCAGAAACACTATCTGTACTTCTTTATTCATCTCTGCGCTATTCACTATAGCTAGAATCTGGAAACAACCTAAATGCCCGAGAACAGAGGACTGGCTAAAGAAACTGTGGTTCATCTACACTATGGATGTCAGAAAAGATGAAATTATGAAATTTACCTGCAAATGGATGGCCATGGAGACTATCATGCTGAGTGAAATTAGTCAGAAGGAAAAGGACAGATATAGAATGACTGCATTCATTAACAGGATATAAATAGATACCAGTGTTTTACTAAATATGGGGAAATGGTAATGGCAGATTAAAACTCACCATTGAATATACACAAAGAGACTTAAGTGATAAACTCTAAATATCTGCAGGGCTAGCTACAATGTGTAAAATAAGAGGGAGAGAGATTCAGAGAGAGAGAGAGAGAGAGGAAACTGGGGTACCTGCTATTAAGGCAGCATGGGGTGGGCGGGAGGGGGTGGGGTACATTGGTGGTGGAAATGGGGCACTGGTGGAGGGATGGGTGCTGGTATACTGTATTACAAAGAACCAATTATGAACACCTTTGTAATTGTATGTCTCACGGTGGTATAATAAAAAATGTTTAAAAAATTTAAAAAATGAATTTGGAAAAAAAATAAATAAAAATGTAAAATGTCCTTGTAGTGTAAACTATGCAAACTTAACACTAAATTGTACTGCTCTTTAATCTGGTGGAATACAAGGGAGGTGAGTCCTTCTTTACGTGGTCAGTCTGCTGCCAAGAAGAGCGCTGCTGCCCTTCTGGCTGGCGATTATTAAAAATTTTAATGGAAATTAGTCTTGTCCCTGGAGTCTCATCTCTGAGCCTCAGACCTGAGAGGACATTCCTGCTTCATCAAGATCTCAAAATATATAAGTAAATAGGAATTGGTATTCATGTAAAAGAAACAGTATTAACAAATAGGACATATAAGATATAATTATTTCTAACTTTGAGTGTATTAAGAAGCTTACTGCTGAGGGGCTGGAGTGATAGCCCAGAGGGTAGGGCGTTTGCCTTGCCAGCGGCCGGCCTGTGCCGGCCTGGGTTCGATCCCCAGCATCCCATATGGTCCCCTGAGCACCGCCAGGAGTAATTCCTGAGTGCAGAGCCAGGAGAAACCCCTGAGCATTGCCGGGTGTGACCCAAAAAGCAAAAAAAAAAAAAAAAAAAGAAGCTTACTGCTGAAATGTAAGAATTTTTTTAAGTCATCCAGTGATTTTTGGAGAGAAATTAATATGTGATCCTGAACATACATCAAAGCTAACCTCATTGCACATTTGTTAATTCTTGGAGTGTTTGTATTTAAGCCTGTGTGTGGGTGTACAACTTTGTGTATATTTGAGTGAGAGGTACAGAATAAAAAGGGAGAGATGCACATAATGTTTCTGGGTTGGAAGGAATTTAACTATATTTTAATTAAAACAATGTACATTTGTTTATTTTAGTTTATTCTTTCTTGCCCTCAAAATATCATTTATTAATAGCATTCCAATTTTAATATGACCTATCTTTCTAGGACCTAAGGAAACTCATCAGAGCACACAGAGAAATTTCTTACCTCATCATATAGACAATCTGTCAGTCTCAGAAGCTGACACTTGGCTAAAAGTCCTATCTCTGCTGCTCAGTTCCTTTCACTAAAGAGTAGTCTAAGGAGAATAAAACCAAGTCCTTTTCAGTCCTTTGGCCATTTGGAATTAGGGGTGAAGAACCATTGGCAGCAACAGAGTTCCTGGGTGCTCTGGGTATTGGCAATTCTGTGTAATAATCGGGGTCCAATATTGCCATTTTATTGATTTTTCTTGCAACACATTTTTCTGTTGAAGTTATTTAATGATCTAGTTACTTGTGGTATATCCTATTTGCATCCATTGAATCATATAATAAAAACATTATAATGCAGTGTAATTTAAGATTATCATAGAAGACAAATTAATTAATTTTAATAAATTATATTGACCAGATAATCATTCTATTTATAATTTCAATCTTGGTGTAATCTCCAAGGCTTTCATTATCTCTCTTTAAAAAAGGGATAAAATACCAATAATTTGCTTCCAAGGAAACAAGGAAATATACTAGTCTTTTATAAGAGACCCAGTGTTTGATACTTTTGTTTTGGTAACATGTTTATAATGATATTAAAGTTTATACTATCAAGAAAAGATGTTACTGCAGCACACCATCAGCAAAGTCTCCAATAGAGTCCCCACCACTGCCCCTATTTCACCTGTGGGCTGCTTCTACCTTCTGCAATAATCGCTGCTCCACTGTTTTGTGATCTTAATTTTGCTTCATAGTTGTTCAATGCTATTCAGTACTGTTCGAGACTCTTGATTTATCTTTCTATATGCTGCTGATAAGTAAGATCATCTTGTATTTGTCTTTTGCTCTCTGACTTATTTCACTTCACATAATATCTTCCCATTCCATTGATGTAGGGGGTGGGGTCCTGGTCAGGGCGCCCTCGGCACAAATAAGAGAGACCTGGATCTTGCTGGACTTCATCCCTGCGAAAGGAGAGAGAGGAAAAGACTTGGGAAGAAGCATCTGTCTTGCTGCTGTAGCAGTAAGGAAAAGAAAGACACTAAAACAGCAGGGGCTCTTGGAAAGCAGTCCAGTTTTACTGAGCAAAGTTTAAGCCTTTAATACAATTTTTTGGGTAAAGGGGGCACAAGCACAAATCGCTAAGCATCCTGGGCCATAACAATCCTGGGCCACAACAGATAAGAATCACTGATTTAGCATTTGCAAGGTAACATTTGCAAGGTAAAAAGCACTGATTTACACATTACTCTGGTCTGTGGTCAGAGGTCAGAAGACCATGCACATCCTGCATCACCTTAGATGTAAATCATTTGCTTGTTAGTCTCCCATTGGATAAGCACAGTTGTCTTTCACGTGGGTGTAAACTCTTGAGCATAGGGTAGCTCCACTGCCTTAAGAACAGGGTCCACCTGTGGCCCCTACTACAGGCTCTTCCATGTGGGGATGGCTGGGGGCAAGGTGCCAGGCCCCAATATTAGTTGCTTAGAACCCAACAATTCACATGGTAGCCCACTTCATTTCATAACTTCCTGAAGCTGCATAATATTTTATTGTGTATCAATATAATAATGTCTATATATATTCATCTGTTCATTGGTTATTTAGGTTGTGTCCATATCTGGGCTATTGTACTAAGCATTTAACTAATATAGCTATGCATGATTTTTATTACTGTTTTTTATTACATGGTTTTTTATTGCCAAGGCATTGAAAATTAGATGGGCTGGACATGTAATGTGATTTGGAGATGACCACTGGACTGAGAGCCCTTACTGACTGGATCCCACTGGATGTCAAAAGATCACGTGGCCACCCACCTACAAGATGGTCAGACTTCTTCGTCAAGACCCTGAATGAATGATTTGAGGCTCTTCGTATTCCTGAAGCAAACAGATGCCATTGGGCTACACTGGCACATGATAGGGTCAAATGGAAATGTTACTGGTGCCTGCTCGAGGCAAATCAATGAACAAATCGATAAATAACAGGATGTCAAGTGATCAAGTGATGCATGGTTTTGAATTTTGATTTTTTTTTTTAATTTGGGGTGTGGATGCCCAAAGTTGAATCGCTTTATCCTTCTGGAGTTTTTGCTTAAAATTTTTTGAGAAATAGTCTTAACACTATCCAAAGAGTCTAAATCACACCATTTTCCAAACAGAAGTGTATGAGGGTTCCTTTAATACCACCCCTCCATCACTGGGTATTTTTAGACTAGATTAGATAGAGATAGATAGATAGAGAGAGATGATAGAGAGAAGATGATAGACAGATAGATAGATAGATAGATAGATAGATAGATAGATAGATAGATAGATAGATAGATAGATAGATAGATAGATAGATAGATAGATAGATAGAGATGGATAGAGACAGACTGTTTTCACCGGTATTATATGTTATCTCACTGATAGTTTGTTTTACATTTCCTTATAATAGAGGGTGATTATTGCAGGACTCCTCTAAGAGCCGCTGCATCTGCTCTGAATTGCCGCCTGCAAATCACTTTGTAGATAAGGGAGTAGTCTAAATGTGGCAGTTTATCTGACCATGTATTCTGTACTAGCTGGTATAAATATTCTCCCATGCTACCAGAATCATTGTGGGACTAGCTAGATCTTACCAGCATATTTGCCTGGCCACGTAGGATCCCTAAGTAATTAGACCAGGAGAGAAATGCTGTTTGCCTCCTAGCAAGCAAGCATGGCTCCCTGATATATTCAAAGGCAACTAAAATACAAAACTACCATGAAGTAGACAACACTTGTGAAGGCTTGGAGAAATATTTAACTGGTACTAGTATTAGACTTTGGTACAGAGACAAGCCATCTCAGAAACCCCCTTCTCTACCTTAGAAAGGCTTTTACAGGCAGATCTTGGCTCAAGACATTAGCATATAAGAGGGCCTAGGTGAGGTGCTGGGAGAAATTACCTGAGGGCATTTGACCCTCCCTGCTTTCCATAACAGTGGGAGGGAGATCTGAGTTGCAGGGGTATAATTAATACTAGCCTTTTCCTCTCTCGTGCCTACTTTTTGGGCTCTCTCTTTGTGAGCTCCACACCCTTCTTGGGAGTCTTGTCTTTGTCTCCTCTTTACAGGGCCTTTACATGTGGTGGCCGCCATTTTGGCCTATACGTGACTGGGGTTCTAGCCAGGAATCCTAAGCACAGGATTTTTCCTATTGTGGATTTATGCGCCTGAACTTGTGATAAGTAAAGTCTTTTAAAACTGCATCGGATTCCTGAGTCTTCATCCATTCCCTGCCGGCTCGGAGGTAGAAGGGAACTTGCTTCTGGCACTGCTGGGGACCCTGGGCGGAGTTCCCGACAGATGATGAACACTTTTCACATGTCTATGGAACTATCCATAAGTCCTCCTCTTCATTGGGAAGAAAGTCTCTCTTTCTTCCCAATTTTGATGGAATTATTAGTACTTTTATTGTTGATAATTTTGAGATACTTATATATTTTGAATGTTATCCTTTATCTATTTTACACAAATATTGTCTCTCATTGTATAAATTACCTTTTAATATTGTCCTGGGTTTTTTGTGGCCTTGTAAGACCATTTTAATTTGATATAGTTCATTTCCCCTTTTTGTTTTTTCTTATTATTGCTACTGTTTTCAAGTTATTGAAAATACTTTCTAGGTTTATATCCTGGGAGTTATGACTATATTTTCTTGATATGTTTTAAGAATTAATTTCTAGTAGCTTATATCTTAACCATACTTAATGGCAAAAGACTGAAAAATTCCCTTAAAGATCAAGGCACAGAGCAAAACTGTTTCTTTTATCCAATTGTGATCAGTAATCTTAGAAGTCTGCGTCTGTGGCTCAAGCATTCCTGGATTTGAAATACTCTCCTCTGAAGGGCGGGTCTCTGAAGGGTAGGTCCTTGTAGGCTGGGTTTCTGACAAGCCGGGCTGGAGACTGGCTTAATCTCTTGGGTGGAGATCTTACAAGCTGCGGAGTGTGGATGGTGAAGATTGCTGCCAGCAAGGTGTGGGGATTTCTCTGGGTTCATCAGGATGGTGGACTCCGGCTGGAAGTCACTCTTGTGCTCAGTGGAGTGAAGGGGGGTTCAACGGGGAAAGCTGGTTTCTGCTCTGCTGGGTGTATCTGCGTCTGTGGCTCAAGCATTCCTGGGTTTGAAATACTCTTCTCTGAAGGGCGAGTCTCTGAAGGGTGGGTCCTTGTAGGCTGGGTTTCTGAGAGAAGGAATCCGGAGTTCCGACCTCCATCGATATTCCAGAATCAGGGATGCTGTCTCGTTTGCCAAGGCATAGAAAATCAGATGGGCTGGACATGTAATGCGATTTGGAGATGACCGCTGGACTAGAGCCATTACCTACTGGTCCCACGGGATGTCAAAAGACCACGTGGCCGCCCACCCACAAGATGGTCAGACTTCCTTGTCAAGACCCTGAAGGAACAGTTTGAGGCTCTTCATATTCCTGAATCAACCAGATGCCATTGGGCTACATTGGCAAGTGATAGGGTCCAATGGAAATGTTACTGGCACCCCCCCCGAGCAAATCGATGAATAACGGATTCAAGTAATCAAGTGATCAAGTGAATCTTAGAAGTCCTTGCTATAACAATAAGTCATGAACAAGAATAAAAGTGATCCAAATTTGAAAAAGGCAAAGTTAAATTGCACTATTCAAATATGATACAACATACATAGAAAGTTCTAATACTCCACTAAAAACTCTTAGATAAAAATGTACCAACACTGCTAAATTGCAGGTGGGGATTATTGGTCCCCATCATCTGAGTACATGGCCTCAGTCTGGAGTGATGAATTCCTCTGTGCAGGAAAAGTTAGTAAATCCTCTTCTTCCCTCAGTTTCCCAGTTTAGCCATCTTTCCTCATAGGAAAAAAAAATTGCAAGGGAGGAGCAGGAGCGAATAGCCCAGTGGGTAGGGGCGTTTGCCTTGCAAGTGGCCGGCCTCTGCCGGCCTGGGTTCAATATCTGGCATCCCATATGGTCCCCCCAGCACCTCCAGGAGTAATTCCTGAGTGCAGAGCCAGGAGTAGCCCCTGAGCATTGCCGGGTGTGACCCAAAAAGGCAAAAAAAAAAAATTGCAAGGGAATGAAGAAATGTAAGGTATCTTTATGGGAGAGAGAAACATATTCAGAGGGTACTCAGTAATCTTCAGTGGCTATAAAATCTAGGGTACATCTTCCAAATTGAGAAATGGAGAGGTGGCTGTCCTTAAAGGTGGAGAACATGCCATTCTTGCCTCTGCAAACTTAGTTTTTTAGAATTCTCTAAATCCTCCCCCTCCTCTGCACTTTTCTACATAGGTAAGAGTCTTTTGCTAGGATGTTGTTACAGGAACTTGGAGTTTTTGAGTAATCTTTTTTGCTTATTTTAGTCTTTATTTCTGTGGGAGCCCCCTCCTAGGGGCCCAGCCTAAAATGTAACAGAATTTTGTGTCCTTCATTTATGCATCTTGAGGTTTCCAGCATATATGCATTTGGGCTGATTTTGGGTTAGAGACACAATGGCTTCTTTAACCCACATCTTTATTATATCCAAAAATCTCATTGCTACCCTGCCTCCCACTACCAGCCCCTGCCACCTGCAGAGAAGTCCATTGAGGTACTCTGGTCTCCACTAAACCTGTGAAGAAACATGTTCAGAGTAGTATCACATTCCCAGCGGTTCAGCCACCAGAAGAGTATCTCCTTTTTATGAGACTCAAATTTCTTATAAGAACTATATACTAGAGATACTAGTATCTCTTGATACTAGAGAGTATCCCACCCCCATGGCAGAGCCCAGCAAGCTACCGGTGTTTTATTCAATATGCCAAAACCAGTAATAATAATAGATCTCATTCACATGACCTGAAGGAATGGTTTGAGGCTCTTCATGTTCCTGGGTGAGTAGATGCCCTTGGGCTACACTAGCACCTGACAGGGATGAAGGGAGACATTAGTGGTGCCTGCTGGAGCAAATCGATGAACTACGAGAAGACAAGTGATACAAGTGATAGAATACTGAATGAGAAAAGTGCTTAGGGTACAAGGGGGGTGCCTAGATAACTCTTGACCTCAAAGTTTAGAGAGGGTAGGGCAGAGAAAGAAAGAAATCAAGGAAGGAAGAAGAGAACAGGAAGTAATGGGTGAAGAGGCATCTGGGCTTCACGACACTCTGTAATGTGCCTGTCAAGCTGAAAGGCAGAGATGGATGTGGTTTGGGTTTGGGAGGGAATATGGGATCACTGGTGGAGGTATCTAAAGTTTACATGGATATAGGAAGAACTGAATAGCCTAGAGATTCTAGAGGAACAGAAAGAAAAATTAGAATACTAGAGTAAATAGAAACAGGAATAGTTCAGTTGAACACACTAGTAAATCCGATACCTATATTGTCCTCCTAATTTCTGACAAGGTGTCAGTGAAATTCACTGAAGAAAAACATTTTGTAATAGATGATACTGATTCAGTTGTCTCTGTGAATAAATTGAACTTTTCTTTCAAGTAAAATTTTATTTTAAATGAAACAAACTTATTTTATTTACATTTTATTGTGAAAAATATGAAACCTTTGCAATGATTTCAACATATATGACTAGAGACTGACAGTATTGATAGAACACTAATGAAGCTCTGAATGGCCAAAATACTGATAATTAGGACGTTATTTTCAATTCTTACATTTCATACAACAATATTGTATGATATTTTATAAAACTGAGCAATAAATTGTAATGTATATTACACATAGAAAAATGAGCAATTAACCATATAAATACAATTTTCCATCATCATTACACAGCCTGGTTAGGAAAAGAAATCAATTTGACATCTTGAACATTATGAAATTTAAATTATTTTCATCTATGTTTTGTATAGTAAGATTTAACTTAAGATATTCACAAGAGCAATATTTTTATTCTTGCTTTTTTGGTCACACCTGGCTATTCTCAGGGGTCACCCTTGATTCTGCACTCAGGAATAACTCCTGGCAGTGCTCGGGGAAGAGCAATTTTTAAAGTACTATGTATGTAGTCCTATGTTTGATTGACTTTATTACACAAGTAGCACAAAAAAGTCTTTTGTAAATCACAAAATATTTGAATTTTTAATTTATTAATTAGTTATAACCCATTATACTGAATTTGTCTCACAATTGAGGATGAAATGAAATGACGTGTCTCAACAAAAAGAGGTTTGCTACTCTTCTTTTAAAAACCTTGCTTAGCGCTAACTTTATAGCTTTATTTCTGCAGGCTATAGATCATTGGATTAAAAGTTGGGGGAACAATTGTATAAAGTATAGTAAGAAAAATGTCTAAAGCAGTTGGGGAGTCAGAATGAGGCTTGAAAAATTCAAAAACACTAGTAGAAATAAATAATACGACAACAACAAGGTGAGGAAGGCAAGTGGAAAAGGCCTTGGCTCTGCCCTCATCAGATGGCATCCTCAGCACAGAAGAAAATATGTGCACGTAGGAGAAACCAATAAAGATGAAACAAAGAAATGCCAGCACAGCCACAAAGGCACTGACACCAACCTCACCTAGATACTCATTAGAGCAGGAGAGTTTAAGGAGCTGGGGGATATCACAGAAGAACTGGTGAATGATGTGGGGAGCACAGAAGTGGATGGAGAAAGTAGCTGCTGTATGCATGATTCCAGAGATGGCTCCACTGATCCAGACGCCGATGACTCCATGGACACAGGTTCTGACATCCATGATGATTTCATAGTGCAGAGGAAGGCAGATGGCCATGTAGCGATCATAGGACATCACCGTAAGCATGGACATCTCAGCAACAGCACAGAGGGTGAAAACAAAACACTGCACTATGCATTCCCAGAGGGAAATATTCCCATCATGCATGAAAGAGTTGTAAATGAATCTTGGTACAGTCACAGAAATATAGCAGAGATCCAAAAAGGAGAGATGCTTCAGGAAAAAGTACATGGGGGAGTTGAGATTGGCATCCATGGAAGTTGTGGTGATGATAAGGATGTTGCCAGTTAATGCCAACAAGTATAGGACTAAGAACAGTGAAGCGTAGAAAATTTCTAGCTCAGGCTTGGCAGAAAACCCCATGAGAATGAACCCACTCAAGGTGAAATTCCTCATAGTTCAGCTATTGACTGCAAGACAAGATAGACTCCCTTAAATAGATTTTTCAAATAACATCAATGATTGAACATGCAATGAAGAACTTCATTTTAATTAGGGAGATGTTTTATACAGAGGCAATCATGCTGAAAATTTACTTTGTCACTCCGAAAGGAAAGAACTTTGATTATGAAGCTCATAACTTAAAATTCCCATTTCAATTTTCTTTTCTTTTTCTTTTTTCTTTTTATTTTTTCTTTTTTTTTGCTTTTTAGGGTCACACCTGGCAATGCTCAGGGGTTACTCCTGGCTCTACACTCAGGAATTACTCCTGGCGGTGCACGGGGACCATATGGGATGCTGGGATCTAACACAGGTCAGCTGCCTGCAAGGCAAATGCCCTACCCGCTGTGCTATCGCTCAGGCCCTGCCAATAACATCTTAATCACAGTATAGTAAAATCTTAGAATTAAATTTATTTTTAATGAATACAGTAGCAAAACCATTGACAAATCTGAAAAGCAATTAAAATTGTTTACATAAAATTTTAGAATTCTCTGAAAATATAATTATAATCTTTTTCTATTATGAGATCTTGGTCACTATTTGGATTAGGTTATATTACATACACCTTAGGATCTCAAAATATGAAACTATCCAGGATTTGAATTGGCAAAGGCTAGAGGTCATCAGGGAACAAGACAGAAAGTATTTCTCACGCTGAGTGTTTTTATTTGATTAATAGATTTTTTAAATTCCTACCGTGAGGCACATATAAAACTGTTTTTGTTTTGTTTTAATTTCTTTAGCTTTTCAGAGTTAAGCCTTAGAGTAGCCTACAATAATTGAATTAGAAGTAAATATTTCTCTTCTCTAGTGCTTGACGTTATTGTATGAGAAGAATATTCAAGTCTGAGATGGAGGGAGAGGAAACAGCCCAGAAAAGGTAATCCCCAGCACACATCAAGGCAAACCTCTTCGAACAGTTAGTTGACAGTTGTTTATTCTCAGAGTGATTTGGTTTGTGTGTGTGTGGGAGTGGGGCTTGGTATGTATCTGTATGTATTTGTGTGTGAGAGTTGCCTAAAAAAAAAGGATTTTCTAGAAAAGTGATAATTGTCGCACACAAAATGTTTCTGTTATGGAAGGAATTTGTAGTTTTTGTTTGAGGTTCCATTTTGTAACTTAGATAATCTGAAATTATATATAGTTTCTTTTGAATGTTTCTTGTTAAAATGATTTTATTTTACACACTCAAAGATCTGTAGTTTAGAGACATTTTACATCCTTACCTATACTACATATACAGCATATCTTCTATTTCTGGAATATAGGAAACTCACCTGAACACGTTCAGGAACCTCTTCCATGTACATATGGATAAGCTGCCAGTGACTTCAGTTAACACTAGGTGAAAGTTCTGATACCTTTGAATCAGTCCCTTTCAGCAAAATATGATCTGTGGAGAAACAAAAAATTAAGACCATTTCAATTCTTCTTTGGGCTTTTTGTGGGTATATCTGAAGGTCCCTTTGGCAGGAGCACTGTTCCTGGGTGTCCTGGGTATTTATAGTTCTTTGTAAGTACCCTGGAGACCAAATATGCAATTATATTCAGTTTTCTTGCAGCTATTTTTTTGAATTGGTATAATGATCACTGGCCTGCCACCCCAGGAGAGCCTCACTAGAAGCCAGATGACCCCGCCCCACTCCATGAGGGCCGCTATTTTTCCACATCTGGACTTCCCTCTCATCAGAATTCCACCCAGCAGACCAGCCTATCACAGTCCCACTCCAGTGGCCACAAGTGGTCGCACGGTTCATCAATAAATGCTGGAGATCAGAGATGACTACAAGAGTATGCCACCCGCACGGCAGAGCCTGGCAAGCTACCCGTGTCGTATTTGATATGCCAAATACCAGTAACAATTATATACCTTATTCCCATGTCCTGATTGAATGGTTTGAGGCTCTTTATGTTCCTGGAGCAAGCAGATGCCCTTGGGCTCTACTAGCATGAGATAGGACAGATGGAGATGTTACTGCTGCCCGTTCAAGCAAATCGATGATGAATGGGAAGACAGTGATAGAGTGATAATGATCACACCAAGCTATTAATGTCATTGTTGCATGTTTATTGGATTAAATTATTGAAAACCATCATGACATGTGCTCTAAACTCAGAATATTCAAAAATTTGTATTGAGTTGAATCTATTTAATTGACTAGAGGTTCATTTAATATATAATTTAATCCTATTACATTGTCTGATAGAATAGCCCTCTTATTTGAAAAGGCTTATAGAAATACATATCAGCAAAGCAAAAAATTATAACCCACTGTGACGATATTAAATAACACACACACACTAACACACACACACACACAGGACAGAAGCCTTTTAGTTTGATAAAATCCCATTTGTTTATTTTACTTTTGTTTCCTTGCCATAAAGACAAATGCTTCCCACTTTACAGAAGCCATGGATTTCTTTCTTTTTTTAAAAAAATATTTTTTATACTGACATTAGATATACAATTACAAGATGTTCATGTTTTAATTTTGGTTCTACAGTGTTCCAACACTCATCCCTCCATCCCTGCCCATCTCCCATCATCAATGTTCCCACCTCCCTCTCCCTTCCCCCAGTCTGCCTCCATGGCAGGTTCTTTATCTCCTTTCTCTCTTTCTCTCTCCTTCTCACTTCCCTTTCTTACACATTGTAGATTGCAATATATTCTAGAACATAATCGGTTCCACTAATTTGATGTACCAGGTCCAGACCATGAAAATGGCGCCTATTATGGTGAGCGAGTCTCATCTGGTTGCTTCTGAGGCCCTACAGAAGTGATGGGCCCACTCCCAAAACCCATCACCCTCCTGGGAGCCTCATGGTCAGCATGCTTCTGAGTCTCTGCATTATGGTCGAGAGCCCTGAGGCAGTTAGTGGGTGGGGCCACAAGGCCTTTGGGATGGTTCACTGTATCATTGTATCACTGTCTTCCGGTTCATCATCGATTTGCTCGAGTGGGCATCAGTACCATCTCCATATGTTCTGTCTCGTGCAAGTAGAGCCCAAGGGCACCTGCTTGCTCCAGGAACATAAAGAGTCTCAAACCATTCCATCAGGTCATGGAAATGAGGTCTATAATTGTTACTGGTATTTGGCATATAAAATACGACACAGGTAGCTTGCCAGGCTCTGCAGTGTGGGTAGCATACTCTTGTAGTCATCTCTAAATCCAGCATTTATTGATGAACCGCACGGCCAACTGCCGTGCAAGCCGGGCTGTCATAGGCTGGTTTGCCTGGTGGAGTTCTGACGAGACGGAAGTCCGGATGTGGAAAATGGAGGCCCTCATGGAGTGGGGGTCGTCTGGCTTGTTGTGAGGCTCTGCTGGGGTGGCGGGCCAGGGCTAGAAACCACCATCCCTCTTGGGCGCCTTGTGAGTGGCTGGGCACAGGGAGAGCCAGTAGCAGCTCTGCCCCATGTCTGTGAGTTTCTGGATCAGCATACCTGGGCCGGATTTAAAAAAGACTGCTACAGGGTGGATCTCTATGAGCCGGGCTGTGATTGGCTGGTTTGCTGGGTTGGTAAGAGAAGAGAATGGGGACTCCAGCTCCATCTACAGGAACACCTGGTGATTTCCACCTCTGAGAGCCACCTACCTGGGCTTGAACTTGACTGCTCTGAGCTGGTCTTGAGATCAGCATCTCTCTTACGTGGGTTCTGATGAGCTGTGGGGTCCAGACCATGACAATGGTGGCTATTATGGTGAGCGATTCTCATCTGGCTACTTACAAGGCCCCACAGAAGAGATGGGCCCACTCCCAAAACCCATCTTGCCTCCTGGGAGCATTATGGTCAGCTGAGCTAGGGGAGAGCCGGATGGCAACTCTCCCCTGTGTGTCTGAGTCTCTCATCTTTCTCTCTATCTCTATTTCTGTCTCTGTATTTCTCTATCTTCTCCTACACCTTGTGACTTGCCTTATCGTTTATGATGCAATTATCTATGCATATATTCAGTAGTATGTTCTAGTGTGACATTATAGTTCCTTTTCCCCATCAACCTCACCAGTTTGTTACAACTACAATGATCATTAGAAGCCATGAATTTCTTTGACTTTATTTTCATTAATGTATTTTCTAGATTCATACTTTACATCTAAGTATTTAATATGGTTTAAGCAATCTTTTGTATCCTAGTGAAACTCTCTAGGTGGTGAGATGGTGTGTCAACTTCATTCTTTAGCCTATGACTGTCCTGTTTGTCCCAACTATGAGCTAAAAGCTAAAGAGATGTTCCTTCTTTAATATTTGGCTACTTTGTTTGATATAAACTGTCCATATTTCTGATGGTTTATTTCTTTATTTTTTGATGGTTTATTTCTAAGGTCTTAGTTTTGCTCCATTGTTTCTAATGTCTTCAATTACTCTATACCACATTTTTATTACTATAACAATAATATAATCCCTTTATTTAAACACCATGATTTACATAGTTTTTCATGGTACATTTGTTATGGTTTTTCAATATTTGAACACTATTTCCGCTACCAGTATGGGCTCCCTAGACCATTGTTCCATTTCCCTCATTTTCCCAAGTCTGACCCTTAGTAGCCATAAAATAATTTATTTCATTTTGCATGGTACAACTAATTGCTAATGGAATTATCAAAAATATTCAATGAAATAAAACTGTTAAATTCATTATAGGGTCATTGATTCCTTATCTGAGAATACACAAAGTTGTTTGTTTATTTTTTTTAATTTTTTAAATATTTTTGCTTTCTGGGTCATACCAGTGACACTCAGGGGTTACTTCTGACTCTTCGCTCAGGAATTATTCCTGGCGGTGCCCGGGGGACCATATGGGATACCGAGATGGAACCTGGGTCAGGGGAGTGCAAGGCAAATGCCTTACTGCTGTACTATCACTCCAGCTCCAACAAAGTTGTTTGTTTCTGGTTGAGCCTTCTGTATTAATATTTTTCTCACTGAGGTTAGTTGGCTTCTATATTACTTTCTTATCTAACATACTCCTATTAGGATGTCAGTATTGTAGATTTTGGAGATGTTACACAATCACATATGTAGCCACAAGTTCCAGAAACTCCGAATTATTGAACTGACCTCTGAGTTTACCTGATGGTGATTGTGAGATATGGGTGTAGCTGTCAGGCCTCCCTGAAGTACAAGGTCCTAGGGGAGGCTGCCTGTACCCACTCTAAGAAGACCCCAAAGTTCTAAGATTGAACACTGGTGAACCTGAAATTTCAGGAGCTTGGTATCTTTATGCAGCTTGTCTATGAAGCAATGGAGCATGGCCATTGCTGTGGAGCAATGGGGCAGCTGTGCAGGTGTGAGACTGCTGGGGCCTCAACTGGGTGGAAACCCAGGCTCAGAAAGCCCCTGGATTTTTAAAAATTTTTTATTTTTACAATTACAAAGATATACAATTAAAAGTTCATATTTGGGTTTTGGTCATACAGTGTTCCAGCACCCATCCCGCCACCAGTGCCCATCTCCCACCACCAACATCCCCGGTTCCCTCCCCCCTTCCCCATCCCTCCTCCATGGCAGGTTCTTTATTTCTTTCCCTTTCTCTTTTCCTTCCCCTGGATTTTTGAGAAAACCATGCCTATCTTGATTTTAATTTATCATACTTAACCATTTTCTAATGTTCAGCCATTGACCAAATTGCCACTTTTATTTTATATAAAAACTAGGCTACTAATTTTGTGTGTCTGTATATGTGTGTCTGCAAATATGTGTATAAATTTTACTCAAAGGGAAACACACACACACACACACACACACACACACAGGAGAATATGAACTCTTCTCCAGAGAATTGAGCCTCAAGAAGTAAAAGAAAGCAGTTACATTCTCCAAGTTGCTATTACTTGCTTTTACTTCTTGAGGTGATTCCAAGACAGAATTCACAGGCTTTATTTTAAATAATTGCTAATTACTTCCCCATTCAGAATTAAATTGGATTGGGTAAGGTGATATAATATTAAAAAATACTCCTTTGCTTCACAGATTAGTGATAGTACTTACATTGGGAATGGAGTAATGGAGACTACCAATGAAACAACAACTATATTTTAATATCTTAAAAAGCACAATTTTATCAATATCACTAATCTGTCATACAAAACTTTGAATAATATCTATTTCTTAAATCAATTGAGGATCTATTGAATATTTGATCTAAAACATAGATCACAATATTTTACTGTAATTTTGTTGTAGAGACTATAACTCCAAGTAAGTAAAATAAAAAAAAAACACAAAAAGCTCAGTATAATTGCAGGTTTATTCCCAGGCGTTTACAAAGGAGGCCAAGTACCCAGAGACCCAGGAGCTTTGCTGCTGCCCAAGGGACTTTGTATTCTTACCTCTAGTGGTCAAAGAAAGATAGAAATGGGCTTATGTTTCTTTTCTATTAGACAGATTTTGTTCAGACACTGATCACGAAGATCAATTGCTGACACTAACAGTTTGTTCTTATGTTGATGAAGTTCCTGAATGTGCTCTGGTGAGTTTTCTGAGATTTAAAAAGAAACATTACAGAGATTGATAAATTCTGATAAGTCACCAATAAGCACATATTTAAAGGACATATATGAATGCAGATTATTTTTATGGAAATGAGGAATTTAGAAGGAAAGTGTTGCAAACTCCTGCCATTCCCGAAATATTTTCTGAAGTCACATTCTCACCTTCTTGACATTACTTTTCTTCATATAACCACCATAGAAATAGTCAGTGTGAATGTATACTAGAATGACATTTAATGTCTTTGCATTCACATTTCTTTTTTTTTTCTTTTTGGGTCACGTTGGCGATGCTCAGGGGTTACTCTTGGCTCTTTTACTCAGGAATCCTGGTGATACTCGGGGGACCATATAGGATGCTGAGGATTGAACCCGGGTTGGCCACATGCAAGGCAAATGCCCTACCGCTGCGCTATGGCTCCAGTCCATATTTCTTAATTCTTACAAGGTGTATGTACAAAATATGTGAAATAATTTCTTTATAAATAACAGATAAATTATTCAAACATGACAGACAGCCTTTAAAATGGAGAATATATCATATGTTTTAGAGTGAGAAAAATTGTTACTTTTTTAGTATAGTAGCTTTCTAAAATTTATTTATTTTTAAATTCTATTTTATTTACACACCATCATGTACAGAACTGTTCTTATACGATTTTATCATGCATGAAATACTCCAGAGCCACATCTGCCCCCAGAGTCTGCCTTGCACTTCATTCAAAAATTTAAAAAAAGGATAAAAATGCCAGAGCGAATGAGAGACATTTTCCTTCTTGCAACTGGACTCTCCAGCTTTCTAATACTTCATTTTATTAAGGAAATAATGATAGAGAAAATAATCTAAGAAAAAGGACTGAAGATTTGAATGGTTTTATTTTGCTAAGGCTATAGAAATAGGCATAGAACATTAATAACTCAGAATACGTACTAGTTAGTTATTCTGTAATTAGAAATTAGTATTTAGAAACCAGTATCATTATATTTGTTATGCTTTAAAATATCCAGCTAAAACTGTGACAGATAAGTTATATTTTAAGTACAACTTTGTCATAAGAAATTAATAAGTTTGAAACAAAAAAAGAGTGAAATTAAAAAAAGAAAAGCCAGTATAAAATTCTGAAGCTACTTTGAAAGGACTAGAAGTATTGGGGAATTTTATTTAAGAATACAAGTGATTCTATGTAATTCTTCTATTTAAAGTGATATAACAAAGGACAAAATACCTTAAGTGAAATCTAAGATGTTTCCTCCTTTTTTTCTCTGCTAGTATCCTTGTTATCACACACACACACACACACACACACACACACACACACACACACACCCCACACACATACACACACCACAGCAACAGTAAATTAAATAATGGTTTGATCATTAATATTTTTAAAATTTTTTAATTATAACACAGTGAGATATTCATGTTTGGGTTTTTTAATTATAACACAGTGAGATAAACATGTTCATGTTTGGGTTTTTTAATTATAACACAGTGAGATAAACATGTTCATGTTTGGGTTTTCGTCATACAGTGTTCCAGCACCCATTCCTCCACCAGTGCACATTTCCCACCACCAGTGTCTCTTGATTCCCTCCCCACCTCCTCCAGCCTCCCTCTATGGCAGGCACTTTGCCTCTTCTCTCTCTCTTTCTCCTTCTCTCTCTTTCTCTCTCCCTTCTCTTACACATTGTGGCTTGTAATACATTCATTTGGAGATTAACATGTATGTTGTTTTGCCTACTTTAATGTTCAGTTCTAGACTGGTATTATGATTTACAATAATTATTAGTACACTGTTCCTTTCTCTGTCTTACCTAATCTCTGACTCCCACATGCTTCAGTAGGTTGCACCCACTGACAAGACCAATTGATCCATGTTTTGCCTGGTCTTAGATATTAGTATCATACTATTTTTTTATATCCCACAAATAAATGCAGTCATAATATATCTGTCCTTTTGCCTCTGAATAATTTCACTCAGCATGATCCTCTCCATGTCCATCCATTTATAGGCAAATTTAATAATTTCACTTTTCCTAACAGCTGCATAGTATTCCTTTGTATAGATGTACCACGATTTCTTTATCCAGTTGTCTGTCCTCAGGCACTTTGTTGTTTTCAGACTGAAACCCAATCATGAACAGCTTTTTTAATGGTCTATTGCATGATGACTCAATTTCAAAACGTAATGCAGCCAGAATCTGGAATCATTACTTTTTTTTAATTGATCATCATGCAATAGACCATTACAAAGCTGTTTATGATTGGGTTTCAGTCATGCAGTGTTCCAATACCCATTCCTACACCAGTACATTTTCCCCACCACTAATATGCCATTTTACCCTCCTGCCACCCACTCCTACCCTCTACCCCCAGTTTATCTCTATGGCAGGTATTTCCTTCAGACCATTACTTACATAAAGCAATGTAGCATAGTCCATTTTAATGCAGTGCAAACGACTTAATAGGTAAATGAATGTCAATCCTATGTAATATTGCATAAAACTATGCATTACATATGTTTTCAAGTGACAAATGATATATAAAGGAATGAAGCTAATAATATAAGTAGGCATTATTGAGTCATCATGCACTGTACTATTGATACCATTAAATATGAGATAACCAAATGACAAAACATAGTTCTTTTGTCAAAATGAATATTTTTAAGTATGTAAATAAAATTTTTGTCAACTTTCATATAGAAAAAAATAAGCTAAATTTTCCATAGTACACAATCATGAAATTTCTGAAGGCTTCAACTACTAATCTGGTCAGTTTATATTTGGGAGAGAAAAAAAATCTAAGTATGCAAATTTATCTATAAACCTACACCCTTTAAGGCTATTTGTTGTAGTTTGACTCTTATTGAATACAGTCAACACATACACAATTGTATGTCATCCTTCATAAACAAACACTCAAAATGAGAATAACTCAATTTATAAATAGGTATGATTAAATGTTCAGATACCTTCTTCTAAGGTAAGTCATCTCCATCAAGAAAAGACTTGAATAATTTTCTAGTTAAATAATTTGGAACATGGTATTAGTGGAAAAAATTTATCTCATTCAACTCTATGTGAATGATTAATAATTCATTAGTGGAATTAGTGCCGAAAATCTGAAAAGGAGGATCCAATCTCTTAAAATTTTTTGGAGGGCAGGCTAAGGAACCTGTCAACAATAAATAATCATGTACACGCCATTCAGAAATAGTCACTTGATTTGTATGTTATGTTTTCATATCTTTAGTCTCTGCCAATTTAATGGCTATCTATTTAATTTTTTATATAATAAGTTGCATATGCTATATTTAGTTCCAATATAGATTATATCATTTCTGGAAGAAAGAATTACATAATCATAATTATTTTACATGTTAAAAATGTTAATGTACTTTTAGGATTTGTCCATGCCTTTTGCTAATATGCTAATTTTAAATAGGTTTAGTTTTTATATACCCCATCTTTAATCTATATGAATTTGAGGGGGAACAAAATTATATTTTTTAGTGCTCTTCATTATTCGAAATTAAAAGTTCAACTCAGCTTATTGACTTAGTATTTACTCATTATGCAATTTACTTTTAACAATGACTGGACACAGTATTTTCTTTTTGACATTTTCCACAGGGAAATTATAATTTCATATAAATTTACATTGTATTTTATGTTAAATGTAGTGTTTGTGTACATAAATAGAACTTAGGTCACTTGATCACTTGACATCCCGTTATTCGTCGATTTGCTCGAGCAGGTGCCAGTAACATTTCAATTTGACCCTATCAGTTGCCAGTGTAGCTCAATAGCATCTGCTTGCTTCAGGAATATGAAGAGCCTCAAACTGGTCTTGATGAAGAAGTATGACCATCTTGTAGGTGGGCGGCCACATGATCTTTTGACATCTTGTGGGATCCAGTCGGTAACGGCTCTAGTCCAGTGGTCATCTCCAAATCGCATTGTATGTCCAGCCCATCTGATTTTAGATGCCTTGGCAAATGAGACAGCATCCCTGACTCTGGAATGATGACGGAGGTCGGAACTCCGGATTCCTTCTCTCCCTTGAGTGAGGCATGATATTCCAAGCACTTAGATACTCTTAATATATTTGTTGTTACTTGCTTTTTGATTCCCAAGCATTGTTTGAGAGATGGGTATATCAGGGTATATTCAGCTGATTCAATGAGAGGCCCAGGATGTGTTGCTTTTCAGGCCCTGAAGTACCTGGGAATCTCAAGGGACTTCATAGTGCTCAGGAGCCCCCAATGATACATCCAGATTCACTCAGGTACCATGTGGTGCCTGGGTTAGGGGTTAGATGTATACAAAGCATTCACTATAACCCTGACACAGTTCTTAGCTCTACTATAGTCTTTTTAAGTTTTTGGGGAAGAAAAGTAAAAATTAATTTTTGGTTGATTTTCTAATACCATCAATTTACTGTATCACTGTATCACTGTCTTCCCATTGTTCATCGATTTGCTCGAGTGGGCACTAGTAACATCTCCATTAGTCCTGTCACAAGCAAGTGTAACCCAAGGGCATCTGCTTGCTAAAGGGACAGGGAGGAGCCCGAAACCATTCTTCAGATCATGGAACTGAGGTTCATAACTGTTACTAGTTTTTGGCATAACAAGTAAATAAAACACGGGTAGCTTGCCAGGTTCTGCCATGTAGGTGGTATAGTCTCAGTAGAAGGTTCTCAGCTCGAGCATTTACTGATGAAACTTAAAGGGGAAGATCAGGTTTTCTCTTGGATGGAGCTCTGAGGAACTATGGAGTCTGGATGTTGAGAATGACTGACTGCATGATGTGTGGTTTGCTCTGGCTTCTTGCTAGGCTTACTGGTATCAGTTAGAAACTGTATACAAGAGTATGCTACCCACACGGCAGAGACTGGCAAGCTACCTGTGTCGTATTTGATCTGCCAAATTCCAGTAATAATTATCGATCTCATTCCCATGACTTGAACGAATGGTTTGAGGCTCTTTATGTTCCTGGAGCAAGCAGGTGCCCTTGGGCTCTACTTGCATGAGATAGGACATATGGAGATGTTACTGGTGCCTACTCAAGCAATTCGATGATGAACGGGAAGATAGTGATACAGTGATACTGTGATAGAACTGTATACAATGTATAAATGTGAAAGATCTTGGGAAGGACCTTATCCTAAAATCAGCATTCTCTAAGAATATCACGCGGCAGCAAAGTGGCCATGCACCAAGGAAGCTGTGGGTATGGCTGGGTGGAGCTCTCTCTTCGGGGCAACTGGCATGGAGGCAGAGGAAAGGGCAGGGCCCAAAACTCCACTCCGAGTCTGGCCAGTGTGGTCTCTCCCCTGCCCATGAGAGCAAACCCTTGGAGCAATGTTGGACTTGGCCATGGGCTGGCCGAGCCCCTTACCGGAAGGTCAGCTCCATGGGTTGCTTCCACATGGGGCCGGCCGAGCAGCACAGCTGTGGGTCTGAAGTGGATGGGTCTGGATCTCTTCCAGGGTTGCAAATTAGCTGAGTCTGGCGTGGGTGGGTCTCTCTCTCTTTCTCTCTTTCTCTCTTTCTCTCTATCTCTCTTTCTCTTTATATATACTATATATATACTCTATATACTCTATATACTCTATATATACTATATATACTATATACATACTATGTATATGCTATATTTATATATAGTATGACATATATAGTATATGTCATTCCCAACGTCTCCCTTCTGAAATCCAACATGCCATTTCGTTGGCAAAGAAGGGAACAGCACCTGGCCCAACAAAGTCAGAACCGAACACCTGAGGAATACTTACCTGGCAGGGGAGATACCATGATCATCAATTTACAATATTAGATTATTTGGGGGCACTGCTTCATAGTTTCTATGCTTGTAAACCTCACTGCATCTACCTCCATAGACCAGCATCATTGTGCTATTAAAACAGCCATTTCTTTCTTACCCTTTATACTTCTAACATTTTTACTTAAGGTAATCAAGATATTTTTCACATCTTAAGAGTTAGTGTCACTGTTTTGCTAACATGTATACTCTGGTTATTTATATTTCACTGACAGGTAAGCCATCATTACCAAAGTATTGGGTAAGGAGAAAAGCATTCAGGATTTTTGCCTCTAGCAAAAATAAATAATGAAAATATAACAATTTAAACGTTATTGCTTAAATAACATATAAAAAAGAAGGTTATCACTGTCACTGTCTTCCCGTTCATCATCAATTTGCTCGAGCAGGCCCCAGTAACATCTCCATATGTCCTGTCTCATGCTAGTAGAGCCCAAGGGCATCTACTTGTTCCAGGAACATAAAGAGCCTCAATCCATTCCAGAATGAGGTCTATAATTGTTACTGGTATTTGGCATATCAAATACAACACAGGTAGCTTGCCAGGCTCTGCAATGCAGGTAGCATACAAAAAAAAAAGAAGGTTACTAGTCAGATATAGGTAGCTCAGACACAAAAATCTATGAGTTGTTATGACCAAGACTTGTAGGTAATATAAAAAATTTCAAGTTTTCATAGTCCCAATAGTAAAATTATATACATGTTTTAATTCTCTTGTGGATGTATGCCTTTTTTATTTGGTTAAAATAGGAATGCTAAAATTTTTATCTTGCGCTGCTAATATTTTTACCCTGAGAAGTCATCACAATCTATGATGCCATTATTACTGAACTAAACTTATAAGTCACTATATAATTTATATTGAGGAAATATGATTCTGTCTTATACCATATTTTATTGAGTAGCTTATACTATTATTAACAAAATTTTCTCTTGAAGGGTTCCCACCTACAGTCAACATCAGCTGAAAATTACGAATGACTATGGCTAATGTCACTATCAGGGGTTTTCTTCTCATGGGGTTTTCTGCAGAGCCTGACCTAGAAGTCTTTTATGCATCTTTGTTCTTGGTCTTATACATGCTGGCTTTAACTGGAAATATTCTCATAATCCTCTCAATTTCCATGGACCAGATTCTCAAAAACTCACCCATGTATTTTTTCCTGAAGCAACTCTCCTTTTTGGATCTCTGCTATATTTCTGTGACAGTACCGAGATTCATTTGCAACTCTTTCATGCACAGCAGAAATATTTCCCTCTGGGAATGCATAGTGCAATGTTTTACTCTCACTCTCTGTGCTATTGCTGAGATGGCCATGCTCACAGTGATGTCCTATGACCGCTATGTGGCCATCTGTATACCACTACGCTATGATATCATCATGAACATCAAAACCTGTGTCCACGGGATCGTAGGTGTCTGGATCAGTGGCGCCATCTCTGGAGTCATGCATACAGCAGCTACTTTCTCCATCCACTTTTGTGGCCCCCCACATCATTCACCAGTTCTTCTGTGATATCCCCAGCTCCTGAAACTCTCCTGTTCTAAGGACTACATCAGGGAGGTTGGGGTCTCTGTCTTCTTCACTTTGTTGTCATTCGGCTGTATCATCTTTATTGGTTGCTCCCTACGTGCAAATATTTTCTTCTGTGCTGAGGATGCCATCTACTGAGGGCAGAGCTAAAGCCTTTCCACTTGCCTTCCCCACCTTATTGTTGTCATTTTATTTTCTTCTACAGGTTTCTTTGAATTTTTTAAAACCTCATTCTGACAACCCAACATCTCTGGACATTTTGCTCACTATTTTTTATACTGTTGTGCCTCCAACATTCAATCCAATGATCTATAGCCTGAGAAATAAAGCAATGAAAGCGGCTCTTAAAATGATTTTTAAAAGAAGAAAATCATACCTATTTTCTCGATAGGTATCTATTTACTATTGCTTTGTAGGCAAGCTCAAAACTGATTTGGGTATCAAAAAGACTCTGGACACTACATCTAAATATAGAACTGATTATAGGGAAAACTGTCCCATGAGAAATATATTGTAAGCATATACTGTCTAAAAAGAAAATATTAGAAAATTATACCTACATAGACATTTATTGGTTTTAAGTTGTTTCTGGTCACATTCTGCTCTTCTCAGGGCTTACTCCTGGCTCTGTGTTCAAGGATTACTTCTGGTGGTGCTTGGGAGACCACCAGGGTACTTGGGAGACTGCATGTAAGGGAAGCACCCAGGTCACTGTATGATCTCTCTAGCCCCATTCTTTTTTCTATTTATAGTTTTTTTTTCTATTTCTAGTTTTTACCGATTATTTATTGATGGTGTCCTGTGCCTTGTTTTTTAGTTCACTGATTTGATATTATGATTCTTTCATTCTGCCCCTGCTAAGTTGGTCCACTATATTCTTTATTTTCTTTATTTCTATTTAAATTCTTTAATTATCCCATCAGTTTTTTCTTTATTGATTGAATTTCTGTCTGAACTATCTCAGTTCAGCAAACATCAGAAGATTGATGTATTGCTTGGGTTGCATTTCCAACTTTCTAATGGATTTGAAGATTTCTGCCCTTATACACTCAAGCAGATGACTCCTTCAGTGGTTTTTCTCTCTTAAATTATTGCTAATATTTTGTAGGTACTAAAGGGTTAAGATAACTTAAGTGTTCTGGCCACCAATTCAGTTCTCTTGTTTGTAGTATCAGTCTAGTGTTTGACTTTAGTTGTTTATAGCTGTCATGGCTACTATATGAGTGTGTATATATTTATTATATATATACATATATACATATATGTATATATACATAAACTATATATACATATATATGTATATATACAAACATATATATATATATAGAGAGAGATTTTTCCCAGCAGACCTTGTAGGATGTGCACTATGTTTCAAGCTCTAACCCAGAGTTTAGAGACTGGCCAATGTTGTAGTGACTCCTCAAAGGTTCATCTAGAGGAACTAGCAAGCTGAAGACAGGCTTTTCGAGGTGAGGGGTTTGTGTTACACCTAGTGGTTCTTGGGGCTTATTCCTGGCTGTGCTCAGACTGGCTTTGTACTCTGGTATCTCTACTGGTGGTATTCAGGGACCTTATGCAATGCTAAGGATCAAAATGGGGTTGGTTGCCTGCAAGGCAAAAGCACTACTCCTGTTCTATTTGGCTCTGGAGCTAGACTTTAATATTATTGATGGGACCAGTAAATGAAGGGAGATGGAAAACTTGGAGTGGAAAGGAGTGTATGTGTAAAGGCCTTGGTTCCTACCTAACGTGAAAGGGTGAACTGTCACATAGTTCCATGTGCTGGAGTTGTAAAGTTGGAGCAGTAAGTCATTAATGGTGTTGCTAGGTACATACTCGTGCAACGATGTTTCAAGACATTAAAGAAGCACATTTATTCTAGTTTTTTATGATACCAGTGTTGTACAGATTCAGACAACACATAAAACAGACACTTTAGGCCTTATCTAATGATATAATGCAAATGCTTTAAAAGGTATAAATCAAGCTCTACATACAAGAAAAATTATAAAACAAGACCAAGTAGTATTTACTACAAAAAATATAAGAATGGCTCAACATAAGCAAGAAAAATGTAACATACCATGTCAACAATAGGAATGACATGAATCATATTATCATATCAATAGATAAAAAATTCTTTAAACAAAATGCAATATCCTTTCGTAGTTTTAGAAAATCTCAAAATATGATAAAAGGTACTTACCTCAGCATATTTCAAATCATGCAACAACAAACGCAGTTTACATCATATTCAGTGACAAAAAGCTAAAACCATTTTCTATATCAGTCAAAATACAAAAATGTCCATTCTCATCAACATTACAGAAAATAATATTTGAAAGAAATTAAGTCACAAATTAAGCCAGAAAATATAATGGATGAGATTCAGATTTGAAAAGAAGCTAAACTCTCACTATTTGCAGACTGTTTATAAAGCATACTAAAGACTGTAATAACAGTGTAATTATGTATTTTTGAATTCTATTGTACATGCTTGCATTTTAATTGACTTGATTAAAATGGAAATGCTTGAAATTTTCATTTATTCGCCAATATCATTTATTTACTTAGTTTTGGTTACTCAACAGCATGTAAGGAAACGGCCCTAATTACTTTACTTTTCACTCAATTCTGCCAATGTTATTAATTTTGAGACGTCATCAGAATCTCTGACATCATTATCATTGTATACCAAACTCATACCTAAACTTATAAATTATTATATAATCTGTAATAAGGAAATGTAATTCTGGCTTCTTAATGTTCTGTGGAGTAGCTTTTATGATAACCTACAAATTTTCTTTTGAAGGGTTTTCATCTTCACCTGCAGTCAACGGCAGCTGAAAACTACCAATGGCTATGGCTATCGTCACTACCAGTTTGCTTTTTTCTGATGGTGTTTTTTTACTAAGCCTGAGCTAGAAGTCTTTTATACTTCTTTGCTCTTAGTCTTATGCTTTTTGGCTGTAACTGGAAACTCATTATTTGCTCAATTTTCAAGGACCAGAGTTTCACTCTTGTACTTTTTCCTAAAGCATGTCTTATCTCCCCTTTAGATCTCTGCTTTATTTCTGAGTGTACCAAGATTCATTTGCAAGTCTTCATGCACAGCAAAAATGTTTCCTTCCAAAAATGCAGATTTCAATGTCTTGGTCTCACTCTCTGCACTTCTGCTGAGCTGTCCATGCTCACAGTGATATCCTGTGCTCACTGTGTGGTCATCTGCCTCCTTAAGCTATAAAATAATGAATTTCAGAACCTGTGTTCATGGAGTCCTTGGAGCCTAAATAGTGAAGTCATTGCTAGAGCCACACACACAACAGCTTCTTTCATGACTCACTTCTGTGACCTCATAACATCCACTAGTTTTGTGATAGTCCCTGGCTCCTAAATTCTCCTAGTTTAACAAGTATATCAATGAAGTCGATGATACACAATATCATCTTATCTTTGGTGTCCTTTGGCTGTGTCATCTTTATTGGATTCTTCTACATGCACTTACTTTCTCCTGTGCTGAGGATGCTGTCTGTTAAGGTCAGAGCCAAGGTCTTTTCCACTTGCCCTCCCCACCTCACCATTATCATTTTAGTTACATCTGTTGAGTGCCTTTGAATTTTTGAAAACTTACTTAATTTTCTTATAATAGATGTTTAAAAATTATTTTTATTTTATATGATAATCTCATTATCTGTGCATGAATGGTCTTGTTTTTCCATTCCAAGATTTTGAACCTGTTTGTTTTTATGTTAGACAGGAACTCTAGGACAATGGGCATGTAAAGAATCTTAAAGTGAAAATTGGACAAAAAATTCATTCTAACTGCAGCATTTGGAAAATATTAATTTAAAAAATACAATAATAATAGCAATACAGAATGAATCTTAAACAAAGATTGAACATGTGTGAGGAGCAACACTAGTTTCTTAAATTGTTTCATGTATTCTTCTTAATAAAACATTTAGGTGGGCTTATTATGCTATTCTACCTATATGATAACAATGAACTAGAGAGGGGTAAGGTAGTTTGTATAAGAGTCACAGCACTATTAAATTGCAAAGTAGGATATGATACTACATTGCTCAGGGGAAATGCTATAGTTCTACTATTATTCCTAACCCTAAATCTCTTCCTAAAACTAGAGAAGAAGAAATTTCTGGCTTTAAGTAAAATTTTTAAAATTTGTATGGATTTATTTAAAAGAACAAAACATAAAAGTATTTCTCTGGGTGCAGACCAGAGAACTAAGGAAAAGAGACAGAAGGAAAGGGAAAAGGAAGGGAAGAGACAGAGAGAAGAAAAGCTCACATTTCATATCTTTCTCCACTCTTTCTTTATGAATGATTTATCTCTTCTGCACAGAAAAGTATTTTTATATTCAATAATACATTTTGATAGCTTGTTCATAAAAATCAACTGAGGATATATTATAAGTCTCAGTCCATTATAAGCCTTGTCACTCTCTGATTTTCTCCTTTCAGTATGTTTTCTATCTATAAGCCCTGAGCAACTCTGGGTGTGGTCCCAAAAGAAAAATGGTAATATATCACTTGTTAAAACACAATAATTGCTGACCTGAAATCACCAGTTCAAATATTAAGAGGAGTTATATACAAGTTAATTATTTCAATAAATTGAATTTATTGAAATAATTAACTTGAATCACTTCACTTGTATCACTTGTCTTCATGTTGTTCATTGATTTGGCGAGCAGGCACCAGTAACATCTCTACTTGTCCCCGTTGCATGACAGTATAACCCAAGGATCTCTGCTTGCTCCAGGAACATGAAGAGTCTCAAACCATTCCTTTAGGCCATCGGAATGAGGTCTATTCTAGTTACTGTTTTTGGCATATCAAATATGACACGGGTAGCTTGCCAGGCTCAGCTGTGTGGGTGCTCTTAGTTTTCCATTTACTGATGTACTGCATGGCCACAAAGCAGCTGCGCACAATGGGGAGAGCCAGTAGCAGCTTCATCTGTGTCTGTGAAATAGGCTTCTTTCTATGGTGGGGTTCTGACGAACTGGGCTTGAAATTGGCTTGTCTCTTGGGTGGTGTTCTGACAAACTGTGGCATCTGGGCATTGAAAATGGCTGCCATCATGGTGCAGGGGTTCCTCTGGATTCTTTTGAGGCTCTATTGGAGTGGGGGCTGGGCCCAAGCCCACCCACCCTCCTGGATGCCTCATGATCAGCAAGCATGAAATTATTTCAGCTGAGCTGAAATAATTAACATGTTCTTGAAACAACATATTATTAACACAACAAATAACATGACAAATAATGTTATTATTTAATGTAGTAAATTAAATAATATAACATCACTAAGAACATCACTAAAATCCATTAGAGACAAAATTGGGATTAGTAAAGTAAATGCGAATAACTAGAGTCAACGTAGTTAGTCTCTATCAAGATTCCAGTTATATATTTCAAAGCATATGACAAATACTATTAAAAAAATTTGTGTGACACCATAAATCCCCAATCACTGTATCACTGTCTTCCCGTTCATCATTGATTGGCTCTAGCAGGCACCAGTACATCTCCATATGTCCTGTCTCATGCTAGTAGAGCCCAAGGGCTTCTGCTTGCTCCAGGAACATAAAGAGCCTCAAACCATTCCATCAGGTCATAGGAATGAGGTCTATAATTTTACTGGTATTTGTCATATCAAATATGACACGGAGGCTTGCCAGGCTCTGCCGTGTTGGTGGCGTACTCTTGTAGTCACTTCTAAATCCAGCATTTATTGATGAACTGTGCGGCTGCAATAGGCTCTTCTGCTGGGTGGAGTTCTGACGAGAGAGAAGTCCGGAAGTGGAAAATGGTGGCCCTCATGGAGTGGGGGGTCGTCTAGCTTGTTGTGAGGCTCTGCTGGGGTGGCGGGCCAGGGCTAGAACCTGACATCCCTCCCGAGTGCCTTGTTAGTGGCTGGGCACAGGGAGAGTCGGTAGCAGCTCTGCCCCATGTCTGTCCCCAATACCTAAAAAAAAAAAAATTCTGAGAAAAGTAAAATAAAAGAGGCATTTAGTTGTGAGTTAAACTCTATTATAGTTTAGTAATCAAAACAATATAATATGGAATATCTCCAGACACTCAAAATAATGAGCAAAATTAAGCTTACAAATAAACCATCAGAAATATGGACATTTCATATACAACAAAGTAGTGAAATATTAAACAAAGAAGCAGCATTTCTTTAACTGATAGTAGTGGGCAAACAGGACAGTCACATGCTAAAGAATGAAGTTGACCACCATCTCACTCAGAACATAAAAGATTACTCAAACCATATTAAAGACTTAGTTAAGTATGAGTCTAGATAATACATTGATGAAAATAAAGACAAAGAATTCCATGGCTTTTGTGACAAATTCTGTGACAAGTCTCTGAAGACCAAGGATTTGTCTTCAAAGCAAGAAAACAAAAATAAAATAAACAAATGGTATTTTATAAAGCTAAAAGTATTCTGTCCTTTGATGTCTGTGTGTGTATGTGTTGTGCGTGTGGACAATCACTACAAAATGGCATTCTAGTGAATAGAAGAATTCTATCTTCCTATATAGGAAGAGGCTAATATCTGAGATATATTAAAAAATTTAAAACTTCATCAATTCTGATGATAGATAAGGCAAGATAGGATTTTTCTACAATCAATTTTTAAAAGGTGTTAATTTTTTATTTCTAGTCTTATTTGATCTGTAATTCCTGATCCTCACAACGTTATGCTCTTGACATGATCTTGATGTGTGTACCTAACATCCATATTCTTGACAACATGTGTACCTAACCTTCATTTCTAATTTATGATTCTTTGAGAAAACGTCTTCCTTACTATTGTCTCATATGATATAGAGGCCTTTAATTATTTACTGAAAAACATTTGCTGTCCAAGATCAGGAACAAAAACACATGTATGGGTTTCAAAACTTTATGAAAATTTTGTATCCATTTTTTGTTCCTAAAGGTGTATTTATTGGAGATGATTAGAAGACAGTTTAAAAATGAAAAAGTACATAGAAATTATTTCTTTCTATTTTGTGTAATACTTACGGAAGCTCAGATATGTGAATTATAACTCACAATAAGTGTTTGGTTGTTATAATGATATGAACATATGACAGCATTTTAATTTGAATTAAATAGTTCACATAGTAATATGAATTATTTTCTTTTTTTACTTATTGCTTTCCTAATTCTAAACTGATCTTAAACAATGCTAATTTTAATATTATTCAACAGTTTTACATTAGTGAATCCATTGAAAACTCATCCCTGTATTATTTTAGTAGCTATTGTTTTCTTTTTACAATAAGTTTCAAGTAGTATTTAATGTAAACATACTGGGTTATAAATTTTTGCTTTGCTAATATGTATTTCTATAAGCCTCTTCAAATAAGAGGACTATACTCTTAGACAATGTAATAGGATCAAATTATAAATTAAATGACCCTTTAGTTACTTAAATAGATTCATTAAATAGATACATTTCAATGAAGAGTTTCATATGTTCAGAGCTTAGAGCACAATTATG
Source organism: Cryptotis parvus (assembly GCA_021461705.1). Taxonomy (NCBI): domain Eukaryota; kingdom Metazoa; phylum Chordata; class Mammalia; order Eulipotyphla; family Soricidae; genus Cryptotis; species Cryptotis parvus. The sequence continues at coordinate 183,963 of JAJIBD010002070.1, forward strand.
ATTTTTTTCCCAAAATTTGATCAAATAAACATGCAACAATAACCTTAATACCTTGGTGTGATCATTATATCAACTGAACAAAAGAATATCTCTGCAAGAAAGCTAAATATAATTGTAAATTTGGTCCCCAGGGAACTTAACAAAGAACTGTAAATACCCAGGGTACCCAGGAACCTTGCTCCTGCCAAAGGGACTTCGAATCTACCCTCAACTGGCCAAAGAAGAATTGAAATGAACTTACTGTTTTTTTCTCCACAGATCATATCTTACTGAGAGGGACTGAATCACAGATCTTAGGACAACAGATATCAGGACTCGCATCTTGTTAACTACAGGCTTATCCATATGTTGAGGGGAGAAGTTCCTGAATATCTTCTGGTGAGTTTAATTAAGTTCCAGAAAGATAAGATATGCTGTATCTATAATATGGATAAGGATAATGAAATTCCTATAAATTGCAGATGTTTGAGTGTATAAAATAAACCCAACCTTATTTTAACTTGAAACATTCAAAAGAAACTATATAATTTCAAATTATTTTAATGAAAAGGGAATATTGAAATGAAAACTGCAAATCACTTCCATAACAAAACATTTTGTGGACTACAATTATCACTTCTCTAGAAGATTCTTCTTTTTTGGGAAAACTTACAAATACATAGGGATGCCCTCCTTCTAACATGCACAAATGACTCTGAGAATGAACATCTGTCATTTGTTCAAAGAGGTTGGCCTGGATGTGTGCTTGGGATTACCTTTTTTAGACTGTTTCTTCTCCACCAACTCAGACTTGAAAACTCTTCACATATAATAACTTCAAGCACTAGAGAATTGAAAAATTTACTCACCATCAACTTCTAATTCACTTATTTGGGGCTTACTCTAAGGCTTAACTCTGTAAAGGTGACCAAACCAGTTTCATATATGTCTCACAGTAGGGACTAAAAAATCTATAAATCATTTATAAACATAATTGTAGACATCATATTCTAATTCACCTCAATTTCTGATTCACTTATTGGAGGCTTACTCCAAGGCTTAACTCTGTAAAGGTAACAAACTAGTTTCATATGTGTCTCAAGGTAGGTACTAAATAACCTATTAATCATATATTAACATAATTGTACACTCTTGGACAAATACTTTGTGTCATGTTCCCTGACGACTTTTAGTCTCTGCTAGTTCAAATTCTTGGTGGTTCCAATTTTGAGATCCTAAGGTACATGAAAAATAAGGCAATTCAAATAGTGACCATGATCTCATTATAGAAAAAATATTATAATTATATTTTCAGAGAATTCTAAATTTTATCTAATTATTTAACTGCTTTTAAGAATTGTTGATAGTGTACTGATCAAACATAAATTTAATTCTAATATTTTAGTATATTGTTATGGAACTGAGGTCCATAATAGTTACTAGTCTTTGGCATATAAAGTAAATAAAACACGGTAGCTTGCCAGGCTTTACCGTGTAGGTGGTATAGTCTCAGTAGAAGGATCTCAACCCAAGCATTTACTGATGAAACTTAAAAGGGGAAGATCAGGTTTTCTCTTGAACAGAGCTCTGAGGAACTATGGAGTCTGGATGTTGAGAATGACTAACTGCATGATGTGTGGTTTGCTCTGGCTTCTTGCCACGCTTACTGGTATCAGTTAAAACATTTCTATAGCTGTTTGCTATGTATAAATGTGAAAGAAATTGGGAAGAAACTTATGCAAAATTCAATATCCTATAAAAATATCACGCAGCCGCTTTGTGGCCACGCCAAGGGACATAACCTGAAGAATGGTTTCGGGCTCCTCCTGTCCCTGTAGCAAGTAGATGCCCTTGGGTTGCACTTGCTTGTGACAGGACTAATGGAGATGTTACTAGTGCCCACTCGAGCAAATCGATGAACAATGGGAAGACAGTGATAGTATATATATATATATATATATATATATATATATATATATATATGTATATATATATATATATATATATATTAAGTATTTTATGTGATAGTATATTGTAATTAAAATGTTATTGGTAGACAAGCTTGTTTGGCTTAATGTAGACTTTTAAAACTTGTTAAATAATTTGCTCTTTCATAGAAGACATGCGACAATTAGAATGGGAAGGAATGGGAGTGAAGATAGATGGTTGGCAACTATACCACCTCCTCTTCGCTGATGACATCGTTCTAATAACACCAAACATTAGCCAAGCGGCACAAATGCTGGCTGACTTTGACCGAGAATGTGGAAAGATAGGTCTGCAGCTGAATCTAAAGAAAACTATGTTTATGAAAAATGAACCCATGATCTCCTGTTTACTAGACAGGCGCTTTAACCAACTAAGCCACGGAGCCAAGCCCAGGTATGTGGAACCAGAATACGGCCCAGGTATGCTGAACCAGAGACTCTCAGACATGCAGCAGAGCTGCTACTTGCTCTCCCAGTGCCCAGCTGCTCATGAGGCGCCTGGGAGGCATGGTGGGTTCTAGCCCTGGCCTGCTACCCTAGCAGAGTCTCACAACAAGCCAGACCATCCTCCCCTACTCCATGGGGCCTGCCATTTTCCACATCCGGACTTCCCTCTCATCACAACTCCACCCAGTAGACCAGACTATCACAGCCTGGATCATCGACAGCCACCCTGCAGCAGTACTTTTTTCAATCCGGTCCAGGTATGCTGAACCAGAGTCTCTCAGACACGGGGCAGAGCTGCTACTTGCTCTCCCTGTGCCCAGCTGCTCATGATGCGCCTGGGAGGCATGGCGGGTTCTAGCCCTGGCCTGCCACCCCAGCAGAGCCTCACAACAAGCCAGACCACCCTCCCCTACTTCATGGGGCCCGCCATTTTTCACATCCTGACTTCCCTCTTATCACAACTCCACCCAGCAGACCAGACTATCACAGCCTGGCTCACGCGGCTGCTAGTGGCCGCCGGTTCATCAATAAATGCTTTATTTAGAGGTGAGTACAACAGTATGCCACCTGCACAGCAAGCCTGGCAAGCTGCTTGTGTAGTATTTGATATGCCAAATACCAGTAACATTTATATTAGGTCATTCCCGTGACCTAATAACGGTTTGAGGCTCTTTATGTTCCTGGAGCAAGTGGATGCCTTTTGGGTTCTATTAGCATGAGACAGGACATATGGAGATATTACTGGTGCCTACTCTAGCAAATAGATGATTAACGGGAAGATAGTGATAGTGATAGTGATGAAAAATGAACTATTTCCAGAGGCCCCATTCACTCTCAATGGAACAGACATCTCTGAATGCAGCAGTTATGTGTACCTAGGTCGAGAAGTCAACATTATGAACAACCTAAAACCTGATCTGTGCAGGAGGAAGAGAGTGGCATGGAATGCCTTCAAAGGCATCGAAGAAATAGTTAAAAGGACAAAGAACCTCCGGCTCCTGGCACATCTCTTCAACTCCACCGTTCTCCCTGCATTAACATAGGCCTCAGAGACCTGAGCCCAAACAAAAGCAGGACGAGAATGCTATTTCAGATCTCCCAGAGAGAAATCGAAAGAGCTATGCTTGGAATATCATGCCTCACTCAAGTGAGAGAAGGAATCCAGAGTTCGGACCTCCATCACTATTCCAGAATCAGGGATGCTGTCTCGTTTGCCAAGGCATCAAATATCAGATGGGCTGGACATGTATTGCGATTTGGAGATGACCGCAGAACTAGAGCCATTACCGACTGTATCTCACGGGATGTCAAAAGATCACGTGGCCGCCCACCTACAAGATGGTCAGACTTCCCTGTAAAGACCCTGAAGGAACGGTTTGAGGCTCTTCATATTCCTGAATCAACCAGATGCCATTGGGCTACATTGGCACGTGATAGGGTCCAAGGGAAATGTTACTGGCTCCCGCTCGAGCAGATCTATGAATAATGGGATTTAAGTGATCAAGTGAAGTGATTCTTACTCTTCTACCTGTTGGCTTTAATTGGTAATAGTCTCATCATCATTGCAGCTTTCATGGACGAAAGTTTCAACTCACCCATGTATTTCTTCCTAAAACATCTCCTTTTTGGATCTCTGCTATATTTCTGTGACTGTACCAAGATTTACCATTAACTCTTTTGTCACTGTCACTGAATCACTGTCTTCCCGTTCATCATCAATTTGCTCGAGCGGGCACCAGTAACATCTTCATATGACCTGTCTCATGCAAGTAGAGCCCAAGGGCACCTGCTTGCTCCAGGAACATAAAGAGCCTCAAACCATTCCATCAGGTCATAGGAATGAAGTCTATAATTGTTACTGGTATTTGACATATCAAATATGACATGGCTAGCTTGCCAGGCTCTGCCGTGCGGGTAGCATACTCTTGTAATCATCTAAAAATCCAGAATTTGTTGATGATCCGCACAGCCGTGGGGGCCGTCTGGCTTGTTGTGAGGCTCTGCTGGGGTGGCGGGCTAGGGCTAGAACCTGCCATCCCTCCCAGGCCCCTCATGAGCGGCTGGGCACAGGGAGAGCCAGTAGCAGCTCTGCCCCATGTCTGTGAGTCTCTGGATCAGCATACCTGGGCTGGATTTAAAAAAAGACTGCTGCAGGGTGGATCTGGATGAGCCGGCTGTGATAGGCTGGTCTGCTGGGTGGAGTTCTGACTAGGGGGAAGCCCGGATGTGGAAAATGGAGGCCCCTCATGGAGTGGGGAGTCGTCTGGCTTATTGTGAGGCTCTGCTTGGGTGGCAGGCTGGGGCTAGAACCTGCTATCCCTCCCGGGCACCTCATGAGCGGCTGGGCACAGGGAGAGCCAGTAGCAGCTCTGCCCCATGTCTGTGAGTCTCTTTCATGCACAATAGAAATATTTCCCTCATGGAATGCATAGTGCAGTGCTTTGCTTTCACTCTCTTTTCCTCTGCTGAGGTGTTCATGCTCACAGTGATGTCCTATGATCGTTATGTGGTCATCTGCCTTCCACTGCACTATGAAATCATCATGGATGTTAGAACCTGTGTCCACAGAGTCATTGGCGCCTGGATGAGTTGGGCCATCTCTGGAGTCATGCATACGGCAACTACTTTCTCCATCCACTTCTGTGTCCCCCACATTATTTACCAGTTCTTCTGTGATATTTCCCAGATCCTGAAACTCTCCTGTTCTGGTGAGTATATGAGAGAGGTAAATGTCAGTATCTTCCTATCTTTGGTGGCATTTCTTTGTGTCATCTTTATTGGATTCTCTTATGTAAACACATTTTCTTCTATGCTAAGGATTCCTTCTGCTGAGGGCAGAGTTAAAGCCTTTTCCACTTGCCTTTCCCACCTTGCTGTTGTTGTATTATTTATGTGCACTAGTGTCTTTGAGTTTATGAAGCCTCATTCAGACACTCCAACGGCTTCAGACATTTTGCTCACTATTCTTTACACAGTGGTGCCTCCAATGTTCAATCCAATCATTTATAGCTTAAGAAATAAAGCCATAAAATTAGCTGTAAGAAAGGGTTTTAAAAGAAGAAAAGCACTCCTTTCTTGAGACAGTTTCTTTCATACATTTTCATTTGAGAGACAAAGTCAAAATATATTGGGTAATAATAACTGGCCAATTAAAAACTTGAATCTGAACAAATACTGATGATAAAGATATCTGTCATATGTGAAAAATTGTTTCTTGCTCAGTAGAAATATTCAGATTTATTTCTGTATAAATATTACTTTGCACATGCTTCAGATTACATTTTATCTAACAGAACTTGATGTCATGATAATGCAAATATTCATAATACAAGAGGTAATCAAATAAATGTAATTTCCCTGTTAATTTTGTGATGACAGGAAACAGCAAATCTAGGTTAATTTCCTATTTTGCTAAGTCATACTGAACTTAGAAACTAAGTTTTCTAAGGATGATTAGTACTATCTAAGACTTGATAAAAATCACCTTTGTTTCACTGTGGTATAATAAAAAATAAAAAAATAAAAAAATGCCCTATCACCATTGATTTTCTTCATTGCTCTGCTAATGTTTTATCAATTTCTCAAAAATCCAGTTTAAGTTTATCGAAGTCACTTAATAAAAAAAAGTCTTAATATTACTGTCATGATGCATTCCTATGTTGGATCACTTTGCCTAAATAAAATATTAATAATCTGTGAGAGCCTAGAAATGAAGTTAAGAGGTTTTCCAGAATTAAAGAGTACAAATATTCAGGTTTGAGAAATAATTAAAAATGGTAGATAACTTTTCACTCTGTGTAAGGTATGATTTATCTTGTCTTATTTATAGAATCAGTATCATTTACTGGATATTTTTCTTCAGTGAATTAAATTATTACCTTTGTCACTTATCAGAAACCAATATAGACATAAAAAGTATTGATAGAAAAAGACACTATACCCAACCACCACCAAGAAACCCCCCAACCCTCCCCATAACCCTGCTTGGTAGTATTTATTTACTTGTTCTGTCTCACTTTATTCCACATATGAGTAGATGATCTAGTGTTTCTTCTTCTCCTGATTTATTTCTTTCAACACAATCCCTTCCAGTTTCATTCATGTTGCAACAAATGGCATGATTTCCTGTTTTCTTGTCATTGGCTGTATAGTATTCCATTGTGTATATATACACTACAAATTCTTCAGTCATTTATCTGTTGCCAACAATGTTTAGGTTGCTTTAATATCCTGGGTATTGTGCCAAGTTCTGCAATTAACATAAGTGAACATCTTCCTTTTTAAAATCAACATTTTTTGGTTTGGAGATTAGATGTCAAGATATGGGATCAGCGAAGCATATGAAAGTTTACTTTTTTGAGAAATGCCCATTATATTATCCAAAGAGGCTAAACCAAATAGATTTCTACAAATTGTAACTGATGGATCAGTTTTCATCACATCCCCATCAACATTGGTTGTTTTCAGTATTTTTTGACATGTACCATTCTCACTGGCATGACGTATCTAGTGAAGTTTGTTAGGTTGTTGTCAATCACAGACACATAGAGACACAGAATAGAGAGTACAGTAGATTTATTTATTAGAGCCCAGTGCTGAGAGCTCCCAAGTCAGATTGACCCAGAGAGCATTGCACAGACTCTCCTTTCATTTTATCATGATTTGCAATAATTTTGCTATAGGTTTTCATGAATAAAATATTCCAAAAACACACCTTTTGCCAGTGTCCACTTCTCTTCACCACAGTCTCCATGTCCCCTCCATGACACCACTGCCCACCTCCTTTCAACACCATTAGAAAGTGCAATTCTATAGAGAAGTTCCCAGTTTCTGTTACATGTCCTGTCTCAAATACTCTTCTGATATCTGGGAAGCCACACCTATGACTTAATAAGAACAAGTGGAACCGTGTCCTGGTGGCTGTGCACTCTTCCACTGGCCAGACAGCAGCTGTCCTATGTAGGCAGTTTTTAAGGAACTAAGTAGAGGTTCACATCCCTGAAAGTTAAACTATCAGCCTGAGGTAAGAAATTGTTACCCTATATATAACCTTTTTAGGCTATTTAGAAGGTGTCAGAATGACACCCCTGTCTAAGCAAAACCTAAGGGTATGATGTCACTTAGACACAGCCCTCAGATAATGCTTTTGGGGCTGAAGCCAAAGACTACACAAGGCTTTTCCACAAAAGCGTGAGGTCATTTAGGGTGCTGGAAACCTGTCAAAATAACTGTGCCATTGATGTATGCATGAAAAAGAACATTTTGGTGTTGAGGTTTGGTTTTGCCTTAGTTCAGACCTGGATGGTCACTGAGCGCAGAATTCAGTGCTGTGGATGCCAAGCACACCGTGTCCTGTATCCCATGAACTTCACTGTATGTTGAGCCCCAGGCAGCCCCATGAGGTGAGGGGCCAGTGACCTAGAGATCCTCCATGCCTGCAGGGCTGTGAGAATTGAAGTAACTAAGGAAACCGTAGAGTTCTGCTGGTGTAGGTCTAGATCCATTTCCAAAGAAATGAGGCCACATTTGAGACCCATTATTCTTTATTGGGCCCTAGGGGTTGTCTCCAGAGTTGAAAGTCAAAATAATCACTTGCTTCCTCGCAAGCTAGAGTCCCTTATCCTTTAAAAGGTCAGGTACCAGAGGCACTGGACACGAGAAGCAGGGCAGCTGCAGGAACTCCCCAGGGCTGAGCACCTGAGAAAGGAGTTTCTTACCTTCTGGAAACTTTGCCCACACTTTGGGAAAACACCCATTTGAGTGGTCCTGGAGCAAATGAAGCAGCCCTGAACTGTCTGTAACAGCTTTCCTGGCCTTGCTAGGGATTAAAACTGCTTTAGATCCAAATGCACCCTCCTAGCCTCCACTTAAGATTCCTCTAAGAAACTTTCAAGTCACCTGTTGTCTCATCTGTGAGAGAAGATCTGTGATAACCTGAAAGGTTCTTGTTAGACCTCAGTGCTGGGACTTCTCTGGGCACAGCTTGGTAGGGTCAGGGTGAAGAGCAAAGATTCAAAAAGCCTCTAGCTTTCTTGCAAGCCAAGATCTACACACAATTAAGAAAACTTTCACTGCCTGGAACATTCCACTAGGGTTTGTTAGACCATCAACTCTTAGGTAGCACCCCTGGGGAAGAATCATAAGGGACAGCCCAGTATCTGGGCCTCATAGCATCTCTGAGATGAGGCCAGTAAACATTCCTTGCTAGGAAATTCTTTGCTCTATGGCAAAGGAGCCTCAATTTGCATTGAAGGGCAGAGCCAAGAGGTATGCTGGCAGACTGAAAACTGTATTTCCCCTCCCAAGCAACCCTTTCCAGGCTGGGACTGGAAATCACCCAGATCTAGCCAATCACTATATAGCAGAAATCCAAGAGTAGCTTTGTAATAAAAACTTGGCATCTGAAATTTATCTCTAGCATCAGAGAGGACCCAGAAGCCATAATTTTTGAACAAACACAAGACCTTAAATATTTTTTTTAGGAAATGAAGAAAGATAATTAAGAACTCTCACTAAAAGGCAAAATCCAAATATTCAAGTTTCTTCTTTAGTATAGAAATCCAAATGCACAAATGGAGGAAAATTTGTTATTCTCTTTGCTAAAGTCCAATTTATGAATTTCCTTGTTAGGTCAGAGAAAGAAGAATTTCCATATATTAAAAAGCTCATCTCCCCTCTCTCCCATTTCCTGAAGATAGACACTAGAATGGGGCTTTATTTAAATCTTTTTCAGAAGTAAATGTGTCTCAAGAGGTTGCCTGACTCTAAAGAGCTTGTAGTCCCTGCACAAAATTCTTTCAATTACTGAATTAAAATAATATTTCTTTGAGCTAAGTTATGAGTTAAAGTCACAGAGGGGTTTCCTTCCAGGATCCTGCAAAACTTGTTTATTTTCAGTTAATTGTCATATATTTTTCATTAATATTTTATTATACCACCATGAGATATACAATTACAAAGATGTTCATGTTTGGGTTTCAGTCATACAGTGTTCCAGCACCCATCCCCCCATCAGTGCCCATTTTTAATGGAAGGTAAAAATCCTTGGAAATCCAAGGAATTATGTCACTCCTTGGCCTCTATCCACTCATGCCTAAAGTGACTTTTCAGTTCTTTATTGTACACATTCTAGTTTTCCCTCTCCCTAGATCCAAAGAGGACAACAACAGCAAAAGCACCTTTTAGGTTGCGTCCTTGCTTGTCCCTCTGACTGTCTCTGGTTCAGTTCATTGTCACCAGCCCTGCCTTGAGCGCCACAATATGCCACTCTGAAGTGGGCTTTGTTCCTGAGTATGTAGGCCCTTTAATGATTGTATGAAGTATTTGCATATATATTTTCAGCTGTTTCTGAAGTTTTAGTTCACTTTACCACCACAATGTTCTCAGGATGGTTCCCCAATGTCCTTATATTACTCTTGGCCACCTCATCACTCTCCCTCTGTTTAATTGTCTCTTTACTAGTAATCTAAGGCCAAGAGTCGACATCATTTAATATCTTCCTTCCTTTGTCTTGTTTCTCTGTGTGCCACTAATGAGTGAAATCTAGTATCTATCCTTTTCTATGCCATTTTGGTTCATTAAAAATGAAACTTGTGGGCTGTAGAGATAGTACAGTGGGTAGGGTACTTGCAATGCATGTGGTGACCCTGGTTTTAATTTCTGGCAATGAATATGGTTCCCCAAGTACCACCAGGCATGGTCCCTGAGCAGAGTCAGGAGTAAGCCCGGAGCACTGCTGGGTATGGCCCAAGAACAAATAAAAAAATAAAACAAACATAAAATTGGGCAACTAACCAGAATAGAGTTTTGAAGTTAAAAATTTGCTTGGAACATAGAACTAAGCATTAAATACAGGCAAAAAGATACACATGATAACCTCTAAGTATATATATATATATATATATATATATATATATATATATATATATTACAATCTACAATGTGTAGGAGAAGGAAGACAGAAATAGAGAGAGAAAGAGTAAGAGAGAAAAGAGATAAAGAGCCTGCTGTGGAGGCAGGCTAGGGGAGGGTGGAGGGAATCAGGGACATTGGTGGTGGGAAATGGGCACTGGTGGAAGGATGGGTGCTGGAACACTGTATGGCCGAAACCCAAACATGAGCATTTTTGTAATTGTTTATATCCCGGTGGTATAATAAAATATATTAAAAAATTTGCATGGAAAATATCCATACCTTTCTAAAGTGATAAACTAAAATTGAGAATTGATTTGTCATAATGGAATAAATAAAAGTTACTGTACCAAACTGTGGCCCTCTGATGCAGTGAGATAATTTTCATTATATTTCATGGATTTCATAGTCACCAAATAATTGACCAAACATCCAGATTTATTTTAAATGGGTATTAGTAACTTCCTTATTTGGTATAGGTCTTTAATTTTTTTATTATAAAACCATGAGATATACAATTACAAAGATGTTCATGATTGAGTTCTGGTCTTACAATGTTCCAGCACCCTTCCCCCACCAGTGCACATTTCCCACCACTAATGTCCCCAAATTCCCTCCTCCCTCCTCCAATCTGCCTCTATAGCAGGCACTTTTCCTTTTCTTCTTCCTCCCTCCCTCCCTCTCTCTCTCTCTTTCTCTCTCTCTTTCTTTCCCTCTCTCTCTTTCCCCCTTCTCTTACACATTGTGGCTTTCCATACATGACTTTAGATTTTTGATTCATAGGTAGTGGTATAAAATTAGGAGCTATTTTTATTCATTGATACTACTACATTGGAATTTATCCCTTTTCATTGATACCGATAGAAATCAGAATAACATCAAATTTTAATCTCCAGTTAATGTAATATACTCCGTTTTAGTCTTTATGCTGGATAATCATGAGTCTAAAAATAACAATGTTTTAAAATAACTTGATCCAAAAATCACATAAATTAAACCCCTAAAGAGCTAAGTCTGATTATTATAGCAGATAAACTGGAAAGTGCTCTGCAAGAAAACCATATAAATTTGGACCCTAGGGTATTTACAGAACCACAAATTACCAAAGACCTTGAATCACTGTTCTCGTTAAAGAGTCTTGGTAGCCAAACCTCCAGTGACCAAAGAAGGATCAAGATGGACTCATTAGTTTCCTATGTAGCAGACTTGACTGAGACAGAGAGATTGCAAGATAAGCACTTTCAGCAAAGTGTCAGCTGTTGTCACCATTTCATGTCCTCATGTTGAGGGAAGAAGTTCCAGACTGTGCTCTGGTTGGTTTCCTAAGATTCCAAAATGAAAAATTTTATAGTTTAATGAAAGGAGTAGAAGCTACTGAATTTCATTAACAACTCATTCATACATAGCAGAAATATTTCCCTATGGGAATGCATTTTGCAGAGTTGTGCTTTCATTAACTATGTTTGTACTGAGACATTCTTGCTCACAGTGATGTCCTATGATCACTATGTGGCCATCTGCCTTCCATTGCACTATGAAATCATCATGATTGTCAGTACTTGGAGCCGCCAGTATCTGGATGAGTGGGGCCATCTCTGGAGTCATGCATACAGCAGCTACTTCCTCCATCCACTTCTGTGCCTCCCCCATATTATTCACCAGTTCTTCTGTGATATTCCCCAGATTTTGAAACTTTCCTGTACTAGAGAGTATATCAGTGAGGTTGGTGTCTCTGTCTTCCTGGCTCTGGTAATATCCTTTGTGTCATCCTTATAGGATTCTCCTACATGCACTTATTTTCTTCTGCTTTGAGCATGTCATCTGCTGAGAGCAGAAATAAGACTTTTCCACTTGCCTTTTCCACCTCTTTGTTATCATATTGTAAAGATACCTGCTACTGTCTTTGAATTTTTGAAGCCTCAGTCTGAATATCCAAATACTTTGGAAATTTTGCTCGCTACTTTTAATACAGGGTACCCCAAACATTCAATCCAATGATATATAATCTGAGAAATAAAGTCATGAAATCAGTTCTAGAAAAGCTTTTAAAAAGAAGAAAAACACACTTTTTTTTGGGGAAGACATTTATTTTTTCTTGGTTGTGATGAAAGTCAAATATAATGGCTAAAAACAGCACAGTAAACTAAAAAGAATTGTTATTTATTTAGGTTTTGGGTCACATCCTGCAATGTTGGTGGTCTTACTCCTGGCTCTGTGCTCAGGGATCATACCTGGTGGCTTGTTTTTCTTTCCATCCCCAGACTTGGAATCATATCAAGCTCCTTATGCTCACTGCTTTAATTACAAAAAGTTTGGTTTTTATCAAAAAATAAAGCTACATCACAACTGAAGGACTCATGAGATTCCTTTGGGAACCTGGGTAGGGTCAACCCCAGGCCCTGGAGAATCAGGGGACACTCCCAACTTTTCCACCTGCTCCCTACCCTCATAATCTGAACCTTCATGAACCTTCAGAGCTGCAATCATAGATGCACTGCAACCTGCTACTGCAGGGAGTGCTGCTTTGTATATCCCCTGCCCTCAATCCTTACAATGGCACCAACCTAATGCCCCTATAAATTAAAATCTGGAATATAAGGCACTGTAGGTGGGATACAAGTATGGAGAAGCAGTCTAACTGGAGAGGGAATCACAGTACATAGTGAGGTGATGATTTTGATTTTACTGGGTGAAATAATAATAGTTATTTCAGTTCAATTGTTTGGACTTTTGAAAAGGGAGAGCACATTGCTCAACGATGATTACTTACTTTTGTTTTGCCTGATCACTCCATTCACCCTAGGATTGCTGGTTTTGGTAATACCAACCTAGCAGCAGTGACCAAAAAAGGGGATACTGATCCCCTGCTGGCCTTTGCTTCTAATATACAGAGGGCAAATGCCACTTGTAACAGTTGAAATTCCTGGAAAAGTGTTTAATGGAATATTTGATAGAAGTGTTGATATTTCTATCATCTTTTCCAAACACTGGCCCCATAGCTGGGCCTTGCAGGAGATACCCAATAGCCTATGTGGAGTAGGCACCAGCACTTCCATTGTTCAACAGAGTGCTATGCAGCTAAATTGTATTGGCCCTTAAGGGAATGTAGCCACCTTCTTAAAAAGCTACTTGACTTCTTATCCCTAGCATTATTCTCTTAAAATTTTTTTAAATTTACCTTAAGAATAACTTTACACAGCTGCTGAATTACACTTTCTAAATGTTACACAGTCAATTCATCTATCTGGGTGAAAATTGAAAAAGAATGAATATCAGGTAACTTTCTCATCTGAGGAAAAGGCTATGCTTATTTTCCCACAAATGGCAGCCCATCAACAAACTCTGGGTCCTGCTATGCCTTGTCTGGGGTCGGATTCATCCACCTGATTTGGACCTCAGACTGCTAGAGATTCTGGAGACTCCAAAACCTTTCACAGCTCAGCCATGAGCTATTCTCAAATAGATCTGGAAATCACAAGGTAATTGGAGAAACCAGCATCAGTGGACCTGCAGAAAAAGGCCACTAAGGTCCATAATCCATCTGAATAGGTTGTTGACTTTGCCTGAGGAATTATTGAGCCATGTTCATTTTCTTGGAGCATGTGCACATGGCTCTTTCAACTAGCAAGACTGATTACATTATCCAGATGTCGCAAGGTAATCTCTTGGAAGTTCTACACGTGTGTCATGTGTGGAGACCCATGGGGTTAAGAGAGAGTCTCTGGATCCACTGCTCATGGTAGAAGTATTCTGCTTATAGAAAAGTTATGAAATCAACCAAATTCAGCTACACTCCTATTGTGATTTGCTCAGGAGATTCCTAAAAGCAGGGAAGCAGCTCTTAATATATGCTAAGTGTATGTTAAGCTCTAGGCCTAATGAACAAAAAAGCTCATTAGGGTGTGTCCAACAGTTTCAATTTTCTAATGCATCCTGCCACTTTGTGGCTCTTGATTGGTGCATTTAGTCCATTGATGTTGAGCAAGATTACTGTGATGGGTATTTGTGCCAAGTCATGTAGGAGTTTGGTATATTTGTGGGGCTTGTCTTGTCTTAAAGCAACCCATTTGTTCTTATAACAATGATTTTGAGTCTATGAAGTTCTTAATTTGTTTTTCTGTGAGTTGTGTATTTTTCCTTCAGTTCTGAATAAGGGTCTGGTTGGGTGTTCTTGGTGAGGTATTCATTTCATTGAATTTTTTTTCTCTTGACATATTCCATGACTGTCCTCAGCCCATAGTTTCAACTGATTAGTCTGCAATGGATCTTAAAGATGCTCCTTTATAAGCACTTTCCTTTTTTGTCTTGCTGCTTTCCATGTTTTATCTCTTTCTATGGTTTTTGCCATTATGATTAGGTTGTGTCTTTGGATATTTTTATTTAGATTTCTTTCTGATGGTAGATTCTGTGCCTCCAGAATATGGGTGCATGCACTCTTCAGCTCTGAAAACATCTCAGCAATGATGCCTTTGGCAGTTGTTTCTTTATAAGGGTTTTGTTTATGCGCCTCTAGGATCCCAACTACTCTTATGTTACTCATCTTGATTTCATGTAGATGTTCTCTTGTTATCTGTTGGTTTATTTTGAAGCTCTTCCGCTCTTGTCTGAAGATTCTCTACACCGCATCCTTGAGCTCACTGACTGCACTCAGCTCCTGTTACTCTGTTGCTGAGGCCTATCAATAAATTTTTTCATTTTGCTTACCAAGTCTTTCAGGTCTATCAGTTTTGCTTATATTTTAGTCTGTATTTTTCACCTTTTTGCATTCATATCCTTTTCTATACTATTGGTGGTGTATTCTGTTGTGGCTTTGGGTTCCTGATTCATCTTTAACAGTTCCATTCTAAATTCCTTATCAGAGAAGTTGTATAGATCATTATTACTAGTTGGGTCAAGAATGTTTACTGATTGAACAACATTCACAAAGCCTGGTAGGCTTCTGCTTTGCTACAACATTATGACCTTTGCAGTTTATAGCTGTTTCTTTGTGTTGTTAGGAACCTATATGGTTTTCTATTTATGATGAGTTATGGAGAGGTGAAGATATGTGCAGACTCAGAATGAAGCTGAGTGGGCATGAATTTGTGGTTGATCTCCGGGTAGCTGGAGAGTGGAGTGCCTTCCTTCTCAAGTCTCAAAGCCTGTCTTGGTCTGGATCATACAGATCGGCAGCTGTGCTCTCTTGGCCTGATTTATTTTTTTCTTGTCTAATTGTATGACAATAATTTCTAAGACTACACTGATTAAATAGATAAAGGAAACAAGTTTACTTTGTGCCTGTTATTAGACAGAAATCATTCAATATTTTACAATTAACTATGATAAAAAATCACAATAGTATGCCAAAATTCATGAAATATGTATCAGGTAAGCATAGCTACATCTTTCCAGGACATGAATCTCAAAATAGTCTTCACTTATTTGAAACTGTTGGCATAATAAGTGAAATGAAGGCAAATAAATGAACTATATCATATTGAAAAATGATTTCATGGCCAAAAACTCCACAAACTAAAGTTAAAAGACATCTTATTGAATGTGAGAAGACATTTGCAAAAATTAATTCAAGTAAAGGCACATATGCCTAAGCCTATCCAAATGCTCAAAATAAAGGTGCTAAAAGTCCAAAAATAAAATGGAGAAAAAAATGTCTTTTCAGACATTTCCCTGAAAAGACATAGAGATGACCCACAGTATGAAAGTGTTTATTTTGTTCTGATATCATGGAAATGCAAAACTAAGTAACATGAAATAACAATGAGGTAACAAGTCACACCAGTGAGAATAGCATATATAAAAGAAGACAAAATAACCAGTGCTGTAAAAAGGAACCCTCATTCACAGTTGGCTGGAATGTTGTCTGTTACTTTCTATAGAAAGCATTATGAATATTTTCAAAAAAGTCAAAATAGACCACAAACATGATCCAGTATTCACATTATGGGCTTCTAGTCAATGCAAACAAAACAAACCCAGAGTGTAAAAACTAGGCACAACTGTGTTCGTTGCAATGCTGATCACTTTAGAGGGGATTTGGAAAGAACCCAAATATCCAATGACAGATGAATGGATATAGAAGTTATTTTATGGCTAATGCAGTGGTGTGCAGCCATAGGAAAGATGAAAACATACAGTTGGCTGCAATGTTGTGGAATTGAAAGGCATGATAAGTGAAATAGGGCAGAACTTAAATGACAAGTGCCGTGTAATCTCACTTATACATGGTATATAGAGAATGTCAATTATTATTGGATAGTATTGAAAATGGCAAGCCATTGGCCTTACATTACAACACTCATATTACTGGAAAGTGAGGGAGAAGAGATGGAGGATGAAGAGGCAGAAAATAGGTGGCATAGGAACTGAGGTGAAGAATCTTGGACACTTGGGTTAGACGCTTTGGAAGCTGTACGAACTTTGTGCATCAATGCTCTAAATTTGAATACTGCAAAACCACAATGAATAAACTATAATATGAAAACTAATATCAGCAAGCTATTTGTATTTACCCCTTTTTTAAAATAAACACAATTGCAAGTTTGTACGATATTCTAAGATAAAATTAAAAATTAAAATATAATCTAGTCAATAAAAATATTTAAGGAAATCAATTTGTCATGTAGCATATTCTGTAATCAAAACACAACTTATCATATTTATTATGTGATTTGATTAAAAAATAAAGCTGCTTCCAGTAACTATTGTTGTAGTTAAAAATCACTTCAACAGAAAAAATGTGTTGCAAATAAACCCAATACAATTGCAAGTTGGACCCCAGGGTGTTGCACAGAATTGCCAATACCCAGAGCACCAAGGAACACTGTTGTTACTAATGGGACTTCACACCCAATCCCAAATGTCCAAAGCACTGAAAAGGACTCCTGTTTTACTCTCCACTACTACATTTTAGTGAAAGGAACTGAGTGGTAGAGACACAACTTTCATCCAAGTGTCAGCCTCTGAGATTGATAGCTTGTCCAAACAATGAGGTAAGAAATTTCTGTGTGCACTGGTAATTTTCTTTACTTTCTAGAAAGAGTAATATTGTAAAATAGAATGTAAATAACTGACAGATTTTGAAGGCATAAAAAGAGTCGTATCTTTACTTGAGAATTGTAAACTTAAATCCATAAATTGACATATTTTAATTAAAAATAGGAAGAGAAATTCCTTCCATTACAGAAACATTTTGTGGAGTAAAGTGATCTCTTCCCCATTAATACTTTTCTATTTGGAACCTTTCACTCAAATATACACACAGATGCTCACCCACAAACATGCTCAACACCATCACCCCAAGAATAAACAAATGTGCCAAGAAATTAGCTTTGATTTGTTGTCTGGGGACCACCTCTTTTTGGATAATTTCTCTCCACCAAACTCAGACTTAAAATTCCTATTCATCAAAAGCATAATCATACACTCATGGTGAGAAATATTGCTTGATGTATGTCATAATTTGAGGCTCTTTAGCTTATAGCAATTGTATTCCTATCTAGTAAAATATTTTGAAATAATAAAGTATATATGTATATATATATACATATATATATATATATATATATATAGCATATCCCGCTCAAAGAATGAGCTGATTTCCATTTCAGAAAAAGATTCAGAATCCTCTTTTAGAACCTTCTGAATCTTTTCATGTAATTATTCATCAATTTTAGAATTTGTCAGTGCATTTTTCTAGTGAAATACTTTTAATATACATAATATTCTTGAGAACTGATTATACTGTGGCTTAATTTAAGTGTTACTAGTACAAAATTGAGAGAACTGCAGATAGTTATCCAGAGAGCACATAAAAATTTTACTGTATTATTTGTATGCTTAGGTGACTTTCTAGCATTATTAGCACTATAAAATTTGAAATAAATTTTTTGTAAACTACTCTGTGTATGTTGAGTGAAAATGACATAACTCATATTTGATTCAACAGAAAGCTAGAGTAAATGATTCTTAGTTTTTTTTCAGTAATACTGTTTGGACAGGATGCTCTTTTACGATTCAAACTAGGAAATTACATCTTCAGGACAATTTACATGATGCTTTATGTTAACCTTCGCATTGTGAGCATATAGTTGTTTGTATATAGGAACTATCACTACACTTTTTTTTGAAATTGTATTTTTCTGGTGCCAGAGAGACAGTTCAGCAGCTGAGCACATGTTTGGAGGTAGGAACCTCGAATCACCCAAGCACTGCGTAGATCAACCTCCAAGCACAGACTCAAGTCGTCCCTGAGCATTGCTGACCTATCACAAAAGATAAAAACAAATGACAAAATAAAATAAGAATTTTCCTGGAAAAATACATTCATTGCTTATTTTATCAGTGGACACTTTGATTATTCACTGGTTTATATATTCTAGATATTCAGAATTAGAGCTTCATGCCTTTGAACCTTGCCTTCTGCCTTCCTACCTTTCTCTCAGGCAATCAGAGGTTTCCCAGAGTCGAGATTAGTTTTTCAATTTAGTTGTCTGTTTCCTCCTAAGAAAAAAAGCAGCTGCTAATTTTCTTTCCTGCAATGAAAAATATTAGTAAGAAAATGAAATAGCAACTTTTATTGTCATGCACAAAAGTTACAGACCTTCTATAGTAGCCACCCTTTGGTTGTAGTGATGTGTGAATAGAAGTGTTGATAAGAGTGAATAGAGCTTAGAAGCATATTTGTTGATAAGAATGAATAGAGCTTAGAAACAAGTTCAGGTTTCTTGAACTGTATAAGACTTTTGATGGAGAGGGTGTTTCCCAGCATTCACAAGGAGCCTGCAGACATATGCAGTAATTCTCAAACACAGAGGCAGGCTTTTCCATTCTAGGGCCTTATGGTGGGTTGCTTACACTCGCCAGTGCCAAGGAAAATCTATAATTCCAGCTGGGAGTACACAGGGACCTCAGAACCAGAAATATTGTGGAGAGGAATGTGGTACCAAGGACCTAATATGTCATTCTAGTACTTGCAAGCCAACTCCCATTACTTAATTGTAGTTTTAAATTTATTTGAAGTTATATACATGTGGCTGTCTGTATATTTGGTTTTGTGAGGGCAGAAATAACCCAAACGTTGCTGATGAGAACCTATGCCACTTCCATTATATTCAGCAGACGATGGTTGCACTTCAGAGCTCCAAAATGAAGTGCTCCTAGGTTCCTGTCAGGCTGGCAATGAAAGAATCTAGTTTGGTACTGCTTGAGGACTTCCAGGGCTCACCAGGCAGTGCAAATAAACACATGATGCAAGGGATGACATCCAGGAGACTATTCATGCAGGCATCCACGCTCTGTTTCTGCACAGCTAGTTCTCAGAAACTCATGAGAAGAGAGCTGAGAATGGAGTAGCTAAACTATGCTCTGTACAGTAGCACCAACCTACCTTTAGGATTAAGCACAAAACCTGCCTTAATCCCTTGTTTTGATCCCTTCTCTCATCCTACCTGATTTGGTGACACAGAGTTCCCACCCTACTCCCTAATTGGCTGATACAGAATACCTACCTTACTTTCCCCAACTTACATATCCCTGTTCAACCTAATAAAGGCCAGCTATTCCCCCAAAGTGGTCCATGGAGACTTGTTTGTGGCTGCTCAACTCGTTCAAGATCTGTCCTCACCAGCAACCTAAACATCTCTAACCAGCCACATCAACTCAATGGCACTTAACATCATTGGGAGTGGCCTAAAGAGCAAAAAATTTCAAAAGTACAAGTGAAAAGATAGAGAAAACAAGATCACTTTCATCCAAAATATGTGACATAGTATAACCCTTTATACTATGTCCTAGACTCCAGTACTTTCCCTTTTAACCTATATCCATGGATATAGATTAAACCTATATCCAATGCTACTATTATCAGTTGTAAGGTTGAAGTAACAATGCTAAAGCATAATTTTAATAACCAATATCCATTCCTTTAAAATAGACAAACTGTTTAAGTTGGTTGTTGCTGCACAAAACCTCTTCACATTCTGACTTCTTACCCAAACTTCATAGTTTTGACTGATGTTACAAAAATATTTCTATTAAACATTTTCCATCTTGTCTTGCAGTCACCACAGTAAGAAATCAATGACTATGGCCAATTTCACCAAGAGTGGGTTTCTTCTAATGGGTTTTTCTACCAAACCTGAGCAAGAAATCTTTTATGCTTCACTGTTCTTAGTCTTATACTTGTTGGCTTTAACTGGCAACATCCTCATCATCACCGTAACTTCCCTGGATGACAGTCTCAACTCACCCATGTACTTTTTCCTGAAACACCTCTCCTTTTTGGATCTCTGCTATATTTCTGTGACTGTACCGAAATTCATTTACAACTCTTACAAACATAGTGAAAATATTTCCCTATGGGAATGCATAGTGCAGTGTTTTGGTGTGATTACCTGTAGTGCTGCTGAGATGTCCATGCTCACAGTGATGTCCTATGACCGCTATGTGGCCATCTGCCTTCCACTGCGCTATGAAGTCATCATGAATGTCAGAACCTGTGTCCATGGAGTCATTGGCATCTGGATAAGTGGAGCTGTCTGTGGAGTCATGCATACAGCAGCTACTTTCTCCATCCACTTCTGTGGCCCCCATATCATTCACCAGTTCTTCTGTGATATCTCCCAGATCCTGAGACTTTCCTGTTCTAGTGAGTTTATGAGGGAGATAGACATAATTCTCTTTACAGCTTTGCTATCATTTCTCTGTTTCATATTTATAGGGTTCTCCTATGTGCACATATTTTCTTCTGTGCTGAGGATGCCTTCTGCTGAGGGCAGAGCCAAGGCCTTTTCCACTTGCCTTCCTCACCTTGCTGTTGTCATATTATTTATTTCTACAGCTGCTGTTGAGTATTTCAAGCCTCATTCTCAATCACCAACTACTTTGGACATGTTACTCACTATTATATATACAGTAGTTCCCCCAGCATTCAATCCAATGATCTATAGCCTGAGAAACAAAGCCATTAAATTAGCTCTAAGAAAGGTGTTTCAAAGAAGAAAAGATGCACTTATTTGTAATCATTTACTATTGGGAGACAAATTTAATGTATAATTTCTAATATTTATATAGTGATGGAAAAAATTAAGTTTTTTGGGGTTTTGGGCCTAGTGGTACTCAGGGCTTACTTCCTGTCTCTGTGACCAGGGGTCACTCATGGTTTTCAGAGGGACCATTTGAATATATGAAAATTGAACCGTAATCAGCAGTATGTTGGCCAAGCAGTATGCAAGGCAATGCTCTATACTAACACTCTGGCCAAATAGTTCAAAATATATTTTATTTGTTTGTTTGTTTGTTTGTTTATTTCCACAGTTCACACATATCACCTACTCAGGATTTTTTATTTTATTTCATATTTAAAATTTTTATTTTTATACAATTGTGAGATATACAATTATAAAGATATTCATGATAGGACTTCAGTCATACATGTTCCAGTACCCATCCTTCCACCAGTGCCCATTTCCCACCACCAATGTCCCCAGATTCCCTTCTCTCTCCCCAGCCTACCACTATAGCACAAACTTTTCTTCTTCTCTCTCTGTCTCTCAAAATTTATTTTATGGGATGTTTTATTCTTGATGAAACTCGTTATATATGTGCTAACTGGAAAGCAAAAATGATCATATTTAAGTTTACAGAAAAATAACTTGTGAATATTTCAACTATTATCCTACAAAATCATATGTGAAAATGATGTAAATTTCACAATGTTGAGGACATCAAGTTAATTTTGTTTCTCACTAATTTAGGCAGTGATGATGGAAAAGAGTTAGATATCATATTCATATTGCATTTCCTAGTTACACTGGAGTTTGTATCATATGTAATAACCATGAGTTTATGAGATTGCTCTGATTCAACCATTACTAGCCATGCAGAACTCCTAAGTGTCTACCAACCCCTCTATTCTCTGATCAAATAAGATAAAATTTCCCCCCTAAAAAAGTCACATACTTCTGTCTACTCTGCCTCTTCATAATACTAAATGTATTCATTCAAAAGGAATAAATTTTTAAATGGCAATATAATCTGGAGAACCACAGAAATACAGGCTTTTACTTTTCTTTTAAAAAATGTTTTAAATATTTTATTATACCACCGTTAGATATACAATTACAAGATGTTAATGTTTGAATTTTGGTTCTACACTGTTACAACATCCATCCCTCTACCTGTGCCCATCTCCCATTGCCAATGTCCCCAACTCTCTCCTCCTTCCCCAGCCTGCCTCCATGGCAGGTTCTTTGTCTCCTTTCTCTCTTTATCTCTCCCCCTCTCTCTCTTTCTCTCTCTCCTAGCTTCCCTTTCTTACACATTGTAGATTGTAATATATTCTAGAACATGATTGGCTCCACTAGTTTGATGTACTGGGTCCAGACCATTAAAATGGCGGCTATTATGGTGAGCAAGTCTCATTCGGCTGCTTCCGAGGCTCTACAGAGGTGATGGGCCCACTCTCAAAACCCATCTTGCCTCTTGGGAGCCTCATGGTCAGCTGAGCTGGGAAGAGCCAGATAGCAGCTCTCCCCCATGCATCTGAATCTCTGCATCATGGCCGAGAGCCCTGAGACAGTTCGTGGGCGGGGCCACCAGGCCTCTGGGATGAGACAGAGAGGGGAATGGGGACCCCAGCTCCATTCCCAGGAACACCTGGTGACTTCCTCCTCTGAGGGCTGCTCTGAACTTGTCTTGAGTCTTGAGATGAGCATCTCTGTCACATGGGTTCTGATGAGCTGTGGTGTTCAGACCACGAAAATGGCAGCTGTTATGATGAGCGAGTCTCATCTGGCTACTTCCAAGGCTCTACAGAAGTGATGGGCCCACTTCCTAAACCCCTTTTGACTCCTGGGAGCCTCATGGTCAGCTGATATAGGGGAGAGCCAGATGGCAGCTCTCCCCCCCATGCATCTGAGTCTCTCATCTTTCTCTCTATCTCTGTTTTTATCTCTGTATTTTCTCTCTCTCTTCTCCTACACTTTGTGACTTGCCTTACGGTTTATGATTCAATTATCTATGTGTATATTCAGTAGTGAGTTCTAGTGTGATATTATAGTCCCTCATTCCCCCATCAACCCTCCCAGTTTGTTACAACTACAATGATCATTATGGTGTACAGATGTGAAAGATCCTGGGAAGGACCTGGCCCTAGCCTACTTTGTTATCTAAGCCTTTTGTGCGGCTGCACACTGTCACAGCTGTGCGTCTGGTCTGCCCCTTGTCTGGTTCATCTGGTTGCAGAGGCTGCAAGCCCATAGCCATGCCCTCCGGCACGGAGAGGGAGGAGCCCAAATCCCTGCTCCAATTCCGGCCAGCATGGCTTCCCCCACATGACTGCTTTACCCTAGGAGCTAGTTGGTCTCAGCCGGGGACTAGCAGATTTCTCAGAGATTCCATGGGCTGCTCCACATGGGCTGGGCAGTACAGCTCTGTGTCTGGTCAGTCCCTTGTCCAGTTCATCTCTATTGTTACTGTTTTGGGCATATCGAATACACCACAGGTAGCTTGCCAGGCTCTGCCATGGCTCTGGGTTCAGCCCAGGGGGCCCAGTCTTTTCCTATGTCAGACCATCCACCATCCAGGGTCCACAGGGCAGACCCCTGGGGGGTGTAGACAAGCCTATCTCATGTCTGCCACCTACCAATGCAGCTGGGCACCACAGTCACACCTGCAACATCTCAAGGGCATTTTTATTTATTTTATTTAAACACCATGATTTACAAAGACAACGTATTTAACAATAAGTTGTTAGAGAGATTCATCATTCAATACCAATCCCATTACCAGTGTGCCCCCACTACCAGAGAACCTCATATCCCACCCAACTCCAATCCCTATACCTGATCCCTTAGCTGGCAGTAATTTTATTGACCATTACAGCCCATATAATGGAATGGTATTGATAAAGTCATGACATTTTTTTCTGGGTTGATAATGTGCGAGTCTGGCTAACTCAGATTCACTTTCTGAGTTTCTAGAATGTAGAGAATTTCTACTAGTCAACTCCAAACCCACCACCACTGCACCTACAGACAACACTTATTTCTAATTTTTTCTCAACCTCTGTTTGAGCCTGTCCAAAGCATACACTGAATAATTTATTCTATATTACTTGTTGGAGCTAATTCTCTAAATATAGTCAATGAATATATTCTTAGATGAAAGTCATTGGAGATTATTAACTCTCCATTGTTTCATTGAGACCCACTGTATAGGAAATGATTGATGTGTTCCCACAGTCCACACATCATGCAACTGTGATTGTATGCCCGATACTTATTCTATGAAATGTGATGGGATACCTGGTACATCAATATACTAGGCTTTGAGATATTGTGGTCGTGTGCCATGGGGAGAGCCAGCAGCAGCTCTTCCGTGCATCAGTGTCTCTGGATCATGGCCGGCTATGCTGGCAGCAGTTCTGGGCAGGACCACTGGGGCTTCTGGAGGGGTCCCATCTGCAGCTCTAAGGAAGCCTGGTGTGTTTAGCTGCTGAGATCTGCATACCTGGCTTTGAAATTGGCTTCTTTCTTGGGTGGCACTCCAATGAGCTGTAGAGTCCGGACCTTGACAGTGGCTGCGATTGTGGTGACTGAAAGTTTTCGGTCTTCTGAGGCTCTATCAGAGCAGCAGGTCAAAGTCAGAACCTGACTCCCTCCAGGACGCCTAATGGTCAGCCTAGCATAGGGAGAGCTGGCAGCAGCTCTTCCATGCATTTGCATCCCTGTATCATAGCGACTTCTCCGGCTTTTGTTTTATATGTTTATTGTTTGGGCACTTTTGTTTTATATGTTTATTGCTTGTCATTTGCAAAGTTGTTAATAATATAGTTTCAGGCCTATAAGTTTTCAACTCCAACTCACCACCTATAAAAGCATAATACTGCAATATTTTGTCACTTAGAAATTTGTACCTGTGGAGGGAGAGTATGTAAGGGATATTTTGATGTTTGGATAATGTGATGTTATATTTTAATTTTATCACACCATTCTACAAGGAAGTGATCATCAATGTCAAAAGAGGGGTTCAGCGGGGGGGATACCATTTCACCAAAACTCTTCAGTGCCACCCTCGAGAACATCATGCGACAATTAGAATGGGAAGGAATGGGAGTGAAGATAGACCGTCTACAACTACACCACCTCTGCTTCGCTGATGATATCGTTCTAATAACACCAAACATTAGCCAAGCGGCACAAATGCTGGCTGACTTTGACGGAGAATGTGGAAAGATAGGTCTACAGCTGAATCTAAACAAAACAATGTTCATGAAAAATGGACTAGTTCCAGAGGCCCCATTCACTCTCAATGGAACAGACATCTCTGAATGCAGCAGTTATGTGTACATAGGTGGAAAAGTCAACATGATGAACGACCTAAAACCTGAGCTGCGCAGGAAGAAGAGAGCAGCATGGAATCCCTTCAAAGGCATTGAAGAAATAGCTAAAAGAACAAAGAACCTCCGGCCCGGGCACATCTCTTCAACTCCACCATTCTCCCTGCATTAACATACTCCTCAGAGACCTGGGCCCTACGAAACAGGATAAGAATGCTATTCGGGTCTCCCAGAGAGGAATCAAAAGAGCTATGTTTGGAATATCACGCCTCACTCAAGTGAGAGAAGGAATCTGGAGTTCCACCTCCGTCGCTATTCCAGAATCAGGGACACTGTCTCGTTTGCCAAGGCACTGAAAATCAGATGGGCTGGACATGTAATGCGATTTGGAGACAACCGTTGGACTAGATCTGTTACTGACTGGATCCCACGGGATGTCAAAAGATCACGTGGCCGCCCACCTAATCCCAAAAGATCACGTGGCCACCCACCTACAAGATGGTCAGACTTCCTTGTCAAGACTCTGAAGGAAATGTTTGAGGCTCTTCATATTCCTGAATCAACAAGATGCCATTGGGCTACATTGGCACGTGATAGGGTCCAATGGAAATGTTACTGGCGCCCACTCGGGCAAATCCATGAATAACGGGATTCAAGTGATCAAGATTAAATGTAAATATTTTGTCTTCTGAAATATATTCTCCATGTTGGAACCATGAGGTGCTTGGGAGGGAAGGTGGGTTCTAGCCCTGGCCCACCATGCCAGCAAAGCCTCACAAGAAGCCAGAGGAACCCCCACACCATGAGGATTGCCATTTTCCACATTCAGACTCCCCAAATCATCAGAGATCCACCCAGCAGAAGAGCTGATCAAAGTCCAGCTTGCACTGCTGATTTGCGGCCATGAGGTTCATCAATAAATGCACAAGATGAGAGGCAACTACAAGAGTATCCAACCCGCACGGCAGAGCCTGGCAAGCTATCTGTTTCGTGTTGATATGACAAATACCAGTAAAAATTATGGTCCTCATTCCCATAACCTGATGAAATGGTTTGAGACACTTTATGTTCCTGGATCGAGCAGATGCCCTTGGGCTACACTAGCATGTGACAGGACGTATGGAGATGTTACAGGTGCCTGCTAGACCAAATTGATGAACAATGGGAAGACAAGTAATAGTGATACAAGTGATGTTGGAGCCATAATATACTATTAGATATTTCTTCTATTTGTATGAATTTTGTTTTTTCTCTTTTCAAAGTTGTTTTAATTTCTTTTATGTACATTATCATCTGATATGTGCATAGTAATTTTCAACTTTTAAAACATTTAATTCTTTTTTAAGCTTTATTTAAACACTGTAGTTTGCAAAGTTGTTCACAATACAGTTGTTTTAAATATTCAGTATTCCAACACCAGTGCTATCACCAATGCACCCTTACCACCACTCATTTCCCACCCACCCCACCCAACCTGCTCTCCTAACAAGCACTGATTAATCTGCTTTATATTGCTCATTGCAACATATAACCTGTAATAGTGTTGCAAATGTCATGATCTTTTAACTGGGCTTACATGCAAGTTGGGCCATCTATATTATTGCTTTCACTTATTGAACTTAGGGGACTTCTACTCAATTTTTAAACAAATTTGTTCATATTAATTTGTTACAGACATTCAATATCCAAATGCCCAACATGCTTTATTATCACTCCATCCCCTGGAGTTGAAATTTTAACCTAGAGGTAGCATTGGTGTATGGGCACAACTGCCAGGCCTTCCACAAGAAGATGGGGGGAGTGAGCCCATCCACATTTCCGTGAAAGCCTGAAGATTTTAGTCATAAAACTCGCATAACTGTGCTTTTTGATGATTTATTCAAGACGGGCTCATCCGAGCAGGGATGTCTGACCTTGAAAATGGCAGTGATTGTGTAGTGTGGAGGTTTTCATCTGCTGCATCCCAGCTGGTATAGGCCAGGACCTCACCTGCCCCTTTCTAGGATGCACCAGAACTCTCAACCAGGCTCAAGGGCTCGAAGCATCTCATTCCTTACTGATCTCTTTCTTTTGAGATTTGTATGAGTCTCTGGATCATGGAGGGTATATGAGATTAATTGGCACCAGAGACAGTTCTGGGCAAAACGGCCATGCCTTCTAGAACAGGGGGATGAGATAGCCCTTCCCTGAAAGCATGAAAGCATGAAAGCATGAGGATTTTAGTGATGTTTAATTGAATCTCAATTGAATCTCAATTTGAATCTCAAATTGAATCTCAATTTTTTTTCTATTTTTTTCACTATAAATGCATAGCAGTTCATTTTGATTTGCTTATTTATTTATTATTTTTAGTCACCTTGAAATATACATTTACAGATCTGTTTGTCTCAGTTTCAGGCAATGCTCCAACACCATCCTTCAACAAGTGTCTGTTTTCCACAGCAAATGTCCCCAATTTCCCTCCGACCACATGCCCTAGCCACCTGTCTCTATGGCAAGCACTTTCTTTTTCTGTCTCTGTCTCTCATTCTCTCTCTCCCTTTTTGGGCAATATGGTTTGCAGTACAGATACTGAGAGGTTACCAAGTTCTTTCATTTACCTATTTTCAGCACACAATTCTTAACCAGAGTGATCTGTACAAATATTTTTGTCATAATGTCCCTTCTCTATCCCAATTGCCTTCTCCCCAGCACTGGAGACAGGCTTCAAACCATGGACCACTCCTTCTGGCCCTTGTTACTACTGCCTTTGGGTATTATTCTCAGAATTATTTGATATCCCATAAATGAGTGCAGTAATTCTATGCCTGTCCTTCTCCTTCTGACTCATTTCACTCAGCACGTTACTATCCATACCTATCAATTTAAAAATGAATTTAGTACCTTCATTTTTCTAACTGCTGTGTAGTATTCCATTGTGTAGATACATCATAGTATTTTTAGTCATCTCTTCTTGGCTCTTCTGTCTTTTTCCAGATTCTGGCTGTTGTTTAATAGTGCTCAATGAACATAGATGAGCAGATGGCATTTCTGCTGTCTTTTTGGGGCCCCAAGGTATATTCCCAGAAATGGTATGCTTGGTTCTATGGAAGCTCAATTTTTATTTTTTTTGATTAATGTCCAAATAATTTTCCCAAAAAGCTGGACCAGTTGGCATTCCCATCAACAATGAAGGAGAGCCCCATATCCTGCATCCATGCCAGCATTCATTATTTGTGTTCTTTTTTGAAGTGTGTCAGTCTCAGTGGTGTGAGACAATAGCTCATTGTTGATTTGATTTGCATCTCCCTGATGGTTAGCTATGTAGAGCATTTTTCAGTGTCTTTTGGTTATTTGTATTATTCTTTGAGGAAGTTTCTGTTCATTTATTTCTTCCATTTTTTGATAGAGTTTCATGTTTTTTGATGAGGTTGGATGAGTTTTTATACCAGTGCCATATATATGTATATATACACATATATACGTCACTAGACTAGAGCACTAGACATCCCATTGTTCATCGATTTCCTCGAGTGGGATCCAGTAACATTTCCATTTGACCCTATTACGTGCCAGTGTAGCCCAGTGGCATCTGGTTGTTTCAGGAACACGAAGATCCTCAAACCATTCGTTCATGGTCTTGACTAAGAAGTTTGACCATCTTGTAGGTGGGCAGCCATGTGGTCTTTAACGACGCCCAGTGGGATCCAGTCAGTAACAGCTCTAGTCCAGCGGTCATCTCCAAATCACATTACATGTCCAGCCCATCTGATTTTTGATGCCTTGGCAAACGAGACAGCGTCCCTGACTCTGGAAGATCGACATAGATTGGAACTCCGGATTCCTTCTCTCACTTAGTGAGGTGTGATAGTCCAAGCATAGCTCTTTCGATTCCCCTTTGGGAGACCCAAATAGCATTCTCATCCTGCTTTCGTAGGGCCCAGGTCTCTGAGGCACATGTTAATACAGGGAGAACAGTGGAGTCAAAGATATGTGCCTGGAGCTGGAGGTTCTTTGTCTTTTTGCGCAGGAGAAAGAGAGCAGCATGGATTGCCTTCAAAAGCATCCAAGAAATACCTAAAAAAAGACATATATATGTATGTATATGTATATGTGTATACATGTATATATGTATATGTGTATACATATATATGACATATATATGTATGTATACACATATATGTATGCATATGTGTATACATGTATATGTGTATGTGTATACATGTACATATGTATACATGTATATGTGTATACATATATACACATATACATATATAGGATTATATATACATGTATACATGTATACACATATACATATATAGGATCTTAACTCCTTATCAGATGGGTGTTGGCTAAATATAGTTTTCCAATCTGAAAGCCATGTTTGTGTCTTGCTCACAATTTCTTTGGAAGTGTAGAAGCTTTTTAGTTTAATGTGGTCCCATTTGCTTTTCTTTGCTTGGTCAGCTCTTGCTTGGTCAGTGGTATTTCATCTTTGAAAATGCTTTTAACTTCAATGTCATTGAGGGTTATGCCTGCATTTTTATGTATACCATTTATGGATGATATACATATCCACGTATGTATACATGGATATTTAGATCCATGTGTCTATGGATTCAGGTCTGATATTCAGGTATTTAATCCATTTGATCTTTGGTTTTATTTTTTGTTACAGGTATTATGCAGTTTGTTGATGACTGATTTGCTGATGTTGAACCATACTTATATCCCAGAATGAATTTTACTTGGTCATGGTGTATGATCTTTTTTTGATGAGTCACTGCATTTGATTTGCTAGTATTTTCTTGTAGATCTTTGTACCTGTGTTCATCAGGGATATAAGCCTGTAATTTTTCTTTTTTTTTGCGATGTCTCTGTCTGCTTTATTGGGGTCATATTTATGTCCTAGAAAATGTTTGAGATTGTTCCTTTGTCTTCAGTTTCCTGAAAAAGCTCAAAAACAACTGGCAATATTTCATTTTTAAAGATTTGGAGGAATTCTCTAGTGAATTCATTTGTAACTGACTTTGGATTTGGAAAGACTTTCAATTACCATTTTATTTTCCTTGATAGTGATAGGCCTATTCAGGTATTCTAAGTCTTCTTGGTTCATCCTTGGGAGGCTATAAAAATCCAGGAATTCTCCATTTCTTCTAGGTTCTCTTGTTTCATGTCAGACAGTTTCTCAAAGTAATCTCTGATAATCTTTTGAATATCTGTGGTTTCTGTTGTGATGTCCCCATTTTCTCTTCTGATTTTGTTTATTGGGGTTCTCTTTCAGTTTTTTTTGTGAGTCTTGCTTGCTAGTCACTTATTGATCTTGATTATTTTTTTCAAACAACCAGATCTTGTTTTCACTGATCTTTTGGATTGCTTTTTGGGAATTCCAGCTCTTTGATTTCTGTTTTTTTTTTTTAAATATCGTATTACCACCCTGAGATATACAATCATAAAGATGTTCATGTTTGGGTTTCGGTCAGACAGTGTTTCAGCACCCATCCTTCCACCAGTGCCAATTTCCCACCACCCATGTCCCCGATTCCCTTCCCCCTTCCCTAGCCTGCCTCTGTGGCAGGTTCTTTATCTATTTTCTATTTCTCTTTCTCTCTCTCTTTATTTTATTTCCTTCCTCCTGCCTGAGTTGGGCTCTCTTTGTTGGTCATATTCTAAGATCTTATGCTGTGAAGTCAAATTATTTATTGTAGGACCTTTTCTTTCTTTTGGATGAACATTTGCAGAGCTACAAACTTTCCTCTTAACACTGTTATAGCTGTGTTTCATAATTTCTGGTAACTTTTGTCTTACCAGACAGAGCCTGGCAAGCTACCCATGTCTTATTTGATATGCCAAATGCCAGTAACAATTATAGACCTCATTCCCATGGCCTGATGAAATGGTTTGAGGCTCTTTATGTTCCTGGAGCAAGCATATGTCACTAGCATGTGACAGGACATATGGAGATGTTACTGGGGTCTGCTAGAGCAAATTGATGAACAATAGGAAGACAAGTGATACAAGTGAACTTTTGTCTTTATTCCCATTTCTTATTTTTGGTGAAGTGTTCATTTCATTGAATATTTTCACTATATCCCACCACTATCTTTTGGCATGGAGGGAGGATGGAGGGTTTTGTCTAAGTCTACTGTAAATCTAAGGACCATTTCTTTGTATGAAATTTCCTTCTTTGATCTTGAAGATTGAAGTATTATTCTCTATGGCATTTATAGTTCTGATTAGTGTATGTCTTGGAGTCATTATACTATGGTCTCTTAGCTGATACCCTTCTGGCTTCTTGAATCTGTATGCCTGCATCCTTAACATGTCAAGTTCTGGGATCTTGACAGCAATGCTGTTTTTAACTGTATCTAACTCATAGGGATACCCTCCCTGTCCCTTTGGGGCTCCAATGATTCTTATGTTGAGGTAGCAATGTTACTTATGTGAGCGTCTGGCAGAAGAGGCCAAGATACGTGCCCAAAGCAATATGGAAGGCAAGATTAACTTGTGGCTGTGTGAGCAGTTGCCATCCTGGAGAAACCATGCCCCCATCATGGTGATACCTTGTGGGGGAGGGTTCACATTGTTGGTTCAGGTCCTGAGGTCACAGTTCCAGTCCATTGACTGTTTTCGCCACCACCACCACCAACAACACCGCTGCTGCTGCTACTGCTGCTACTACTACTACTACTGCTACTATTGCTACTGCTACTACTACTACTACTACTACTACTGCTACTACTACTACTACTACTACTACTGCTGCTGCTACTACTACTTTTTTAAATTTAACTTTATTTGAACACCAAGATTTACAAAGTTTTTCACAGTAGAGTTGTTTCAGGTATTCAATATTCTGACACCAGGTATAGCACCAATGTGCCTTTATGTTCACCAAAGACCCTAGTTTGCCACCCAGCTCCCAAACTTGCTCCTCTAGCAGGCACCAATTTTATATTGCTTATTGTAGCATATAACTCTTAATGATGTTGATAAAATCATGACATTTTACAGAGCTGTTACATGTGAATTGGACCATCTATGTTATTGCTTTCAGACACCTGAGATTTTCAGTGGACTAATTTCTGGATGGAGATATTTTGAGAAGGAGTATACAGACTTGAACATGGTGGAAGTTGTGACTGTGGAGGTTTCTATCTGCTGAGACTTGTTGGGACATCCCAGATGCAAACCAGTCCCCTTGGCATGACCCATAGGGGATTGGAAACTTCTATTTCCACACTTCTAAGAAACATAGATGTTCACTCTTGACTAATTCTGTGTCAGAATAGCTGAGGTAGAGCAGAGGCCTTTCTCTACATTGCCACTTGCACTGCATGGGAAGCTTTTAGACTATTTTTGTATGTTTACAATAAGTTATTGAGTGGTAAAGAAATGTGCAGCCACAGAGTGAATCTGACAGCTGGTCTCTGCAATTAGATCTTGGTGCCTACCTTCTCTGGGTCACAAAGCAGGTCCTGGTCTCCAAGCCATGCTGATCATCTTCCCTGCCCTCTTCACTTGATATATTTTTCTTACAAAAAGTTTTGGCAAAATTTATGCAACTAAAATGACAACAGGAGAATAAAAGAAAATTTTTTTGCTTTGTGCCTGCTTGTTCCAAAAAAATTTTTGCTTTGTTCCTCCAAAGATTGAAGGAAATCTTCAATCTTTTGCAATTAACTATGATAAAAGAAGTAATTTTAGTATAGTTAATTGAAATGTTTTGCAATTGACTATGATAAAAGTGATAATAGACCATCAATATCAACCAGCATTCAAATATATGGGCTTCTACTCACTTGCAAACAAAATAAACATCATTATTAAAAACTAAGCACAACATGTTTATTCTAAGAACTATCTCTATATCCAGAATTTGGAAACAACCCAAATGTCAATAACAGATGAATAGGTACAAAGGTTATCATATAGATAATATAATGTGCAGCCATAAGAAAAGATGAAAATAATACAGGTGGCTGCACTGTTGATAGAATTGGAAGGTATGTTAAATGAAATACTCAGACTTAAATGGCAAATGCCTGATATCTCACTTATATGTGGTATACAGAAAGATAAGCCAGAGTGTTAATTATTATTGGATAGTATCTAAAAATTACAGTCCTTTGACTTTGCATTACAAAAGTCAGATTACCAAAAAGTGGAGAAGAGATAGAGAAGGAAGAGGCAGACAAAAGGTGACATAGCAGAGAGACACATTCTATGATCAAAACACATCGTATATATTATTTATTATGTAATTCAATAAACAAAAATAAAGCTACACTTCCATTAACTATTGTGGTAATTAAATCACTTAAACAGAAAAATATGTTGCAAACAAACCCAATACAATTGAAATTGGACCTCAGGGAGTTACACAGAATTTCCAATACCCAGATCATCCAGCAAATCTTTTGTTACCAATGGGACTTTACACCTAACCCCAAATGGCCAAAGGACTAAAAAGGACTGGTGTTTTACTCTACACAGACTATATTTTAGTGAAAGGAACTGAATGGCAGAGATACAACTTTCATCTAAGTCTCAGTTTCTAATACCAACAGCTTGTACATGTGCTGAGGTAAGAAATTTCTGTGTGTCCTCTAGTGATTTTACTAACTTCTGCAAAGAGGGATATTGTAAAATAGAATACAAATAAATGACAGATTTTGAGTACATAAAAATGATCATCTTTCTTGAAAGTTGAAACTTAAATCCATAAATTGACATCATTTTAATTAAAAATAGGAAGATAAAATTCTTCCATTCAAAAAAAAAACTTTGTGGAGCAAAATGATCACTTTCCTATAAGCCTTACTATTGCATACCTTTTGTTCAAATATACACTCAGATGCAAATGCACAAGAACACTCAGCAGCATCAACCCTAGAAGGAACGAGTGTGCCAAGAGATTAGCTTTGACTTATTAGTTGGGGAACCATCTTTTTCTTGGGTGATTTCTTTCCACAAACCTCAGAGTTGAACAACTTTGAAATTTATCGATATAGTAATACAATTAGTGAGAAATAATTACTGATTCACTTTACTTGCATCATTTGTCTCCCCATTGATCATCAATTTGCTTCAGGGGGAGCCAGTAAAGTCTCCATTTGTCACTGTTGCATGCTAGTGTAGCCCGAGGGCATCTGCTCCTCCAGGAACATGAACAACCTCAAGCCATTCATTCAGGCCATGAGGTCTATCATTGTTAATCTTTTTTAGCATATCAAATACAACACAGGTAGCATGCCAGGCTCTGTCATGTTGGTGGGATACTCTCAGTAGTAGGTAGGTTCTCAGTTCTTGTGTTACTGATGAACCATATAATAACAAATTACTTATTATATGTCATATTCCCATATACCTGTTAGTTTACACCAATTGCATTACTATCAATTATAGACCTCATTCCCATGACCTGATGGAATGGTTTGAGGCTCTTTATGTTCCTGGAGCAAGCAGGTGTCTTTGGGCTCTACTTGCATGAGACAGGTCATATGGAGATGTTACTGGTGCCCACTCAAGCAAATCGAAGATGAACGGGAAGACAGTGATACAGTGATCTAGTTACATATTATCAGATAATAAGGTATATATATATATATATACATCTATATGTATACATATAAATTACATTCAGTTCTAAGAATGATCAAGATTCTATTTGATAAAAATGATTCAGAAAAAATGATTCCAAAAATGATTCTATTATAGAGCTTTCTGAATCTTTTCATGTAAGTAATTGTTAATCAATTTATTTTTAAATAGCATAATATTCTTGAGTACTGGTTATCCTGGGTTTTAATTTAAGTGTCGTTTAGATACAAAATGGATTGAACTACAGAGTGTTCTCCAGAGGGCACTTAAATTTTACTGTGCTATTTGATGCTTAGGTGACTTTCTAGCATTAATAGCACTTATATAAACTTGAAATAAATTTTTATAAGCTAGTCTGTGTATATTGGGTAAAAATAATATATCATAACTCATACTTTATTCAAAAGAAATCTCAAGTAAATGATTCCTAAGTTTATTTCAGGAATATTAATTATCTTTTTTAAAACTCCTTTTTGCACAGGGTGCTCTTTTAAGATTCAGACTGAGAGGTTAGGTCTTCATGACAATTTACATGATGCTTTATGTTAACCTTCACAGTTGTGAGAATATTGTTGTTTGTACATAGAAACTATCACTACATATTTTTTTTGAAATTGTATTTTTCTGGGGTCAGAGAGAAAGCAGGCTGAGAGCAGACAGCACCTGGAGATCCTCTAAGCACTGTGCAGATCAACCTCAGACTGGAGTAGTCCCTGAGCACTGCTCACAAAAAAATTAAACAAATAACAAAACAAGTAGTTTTTCCTGTATAAAAATATTCATCATTTATTTTATAAGCTGACACTTTGGTTATTCACTGGTTTATATGCTCTAGAAATTCGGGATTACAGCTTCACACCCTGAACCCACCCTCCTGCCTACTTCTCTTTCTCTCAGGAATTGCAGTTTTCCCAGAGCTGAGGCTAGTTTTGCTGTTTAGTTGTTTATATCCCTCTAAGAAAGATCAGCTGCTAATATTCTTTAAATCCAATGAAAAATATTAAAAAGAAAACGCAAATCAAACTTGTGTTGTCATGCATGACAAAATTATAAATCCTCAATAGTAGCCACCCTTGGGTTGTAGTGATGTGTGAATAGGAAGAATGATAAGAATGAAGAGATCTTAGAAGCATATCTGTAAATGGCTTATTAAATTGGATAAGAATTATATATATATTATATATTATGATACCAATATCCAAGGTCAGGCAAAACATGGATCAGGAGGTCTTGTAAAAAGTGGAATCTACCAGAAATGGGTGGGAATTGAGGTTAGGTAAGAGAGAGAGAGGAGGAGTGTACTAATAATTTTCGAAAGGGATAATACCAACCTAGAAGTGAACATTGAATACAGGCAAAAAGATACACATGATAACCTCTAAATGTTTGTATTACAATCTACAATGTGTAAGAGAAGGAAGAGAGAGGGTGAGAGAAAGAGAAATAGAGAAAAGAGATAAAGAACCTGCCATAGAGGCAGGCTAGGGGAGGGGGAGGGAATCGGGGACTTTGGTGGTGGGAAATTGGCACTGGTGGAAGGATGGGTGCTGGAACACTGTATGACCGAAACACAAACATGAACATCTTTGTAATTGTATATTTCATGGTGGTATAATAAAATATTAAAATAATTAAAAAAAGAATTTTGAGGGAGATGATAGTTCCTATTATTAACAAGGGTCCTTCAGATATTTGCAGTAATTATCAAACACAGGTGTGGGCTGCTTCATTCTAGGACCTTAGGGTACGGAGCTGTTTTCACTCAACAGTTTCAGGAGAGCACCTATACCAGCTGGGAGTGAACAGAGACCTCAGTAAGAAAAATGTGGAGAGAAATGTGGTTCCAAAGATCTAATATGCCTGTCTAGTACACGCCAAGCCATATCACTTGATCACTTGAATCCCGTTATTCATCAATTTGCTCGAGCGGGCGCCAGTAGCATTTCCATTGGACCCTATCACGTGCCAATGTAGCCCAATGGCATCTGGTTGATTCAGGAATATGAAGAGCCTCAAATCGTTCCTTCAGGGTCTTTACAAGGAAGCCTGACCATCTTGTAGGTGGGTGGCCACGTGATCTTTTGACATCCCGTGGGATCCAGTCGGTAACGGCTCTAGTCCAGCGGTTGTCTCCAAATCACATTACATGTCCAGCTCATCTGATTTTTGATGCCTTGGCAAACGAGACAGCGTCCCTGATTCTGGAATAGCGACGGAGGTCAGAACTCCGGATTCCTTCTCTCACTTGAGTGAGGGGGTGATATTCCAAGCATAGCTCTTTCGATTCCTCTCTGGGAGACCCGAATAGCATTCTCATCCTGCTTTCGTAGGGCCCAGGTCTCTGAGGCATATGTTAATGCAGGGAGAATGGTGGAGTCGAAGAGATGTGCCCGGAGCCGGGAGTTTCTTTTGTCCTTTTAGCTATTTCTTCAATGCCTTTGAAGGCATTCCATGCTGCTCTCTTCCTCCTGCGCAGCTCAGGTTTTAGGTCATCCATCATGTTGACTTCTCGACCTAGGTACACGTAACTGCTGCATTCAGAGATGTTTGTTCCATTGAGAGTAAATGGGGCCTCAGGAACTAGTTCATTTTTCTTTTTTTTTTTTTTTTTTTTTTGCTTTTTGGGTCACACCGGCGACGCTCAGGGGTTACTCCTGGCTCTGCACTCAGGAATCACTCCTGGCGGTGCTCGGGGGACCATATGGGATGCCGGGGACCGAACCCGGGCAGCCACAGGCCAGCCGCGTGCAAGGCAAACGCCCTACCCGCTGGGCTATAGTTCCGGCCCCAGGAACTAGTTCATTTTTCATGAACATAGTTTTCTTCAGATTCAGCTGTAGACCTATCTTTCCACATTCTCGATCAAAGTCAGCCAGCATTTGTGCTACTTGGCTAATGTTTGGTGTTATTAGAACGACATCATCAGCGAAGCGGAGGTGTAGTTGCCGACCATCTATCTTCACTCCCATTCCTTCCCATTCTAATTGTCGCATGATGTTCTTGAGGGTGGCGCTGAAGAGTTTTTGGTGAAATGGTATCACCCTGTCGAACCCCTCTTTTGACATCAATGATCTCTCTTTGTAGAATGGTGAGATCCTGGTGGTGAATCCATAATATAGCTCACGAATGATCTTGCACCTAAGCCATATCCAGTACTTTAATTGTAGTTTTATGTTTAAGTGCACTTATATACAAGTGGATATCTACATATTTGGTATAGTGAGGGCAGCAATAGACCAAACATTGCTGATGGGAACCTATGTCACTGGTTCCAACCTGGCACTGCTGGAGGATCTCCGGGCTCACCAGGCAGTGAACAAAAACCGCATGAGGCAAGGGTGGATATTCAGGAGTCTATGCATGCAGAATCCCACACTCTGTTCCTGCGCAGCCGGTTCTCATTAACTCAGGAGAACTGAGCTGAGAACAGCACCTAGCATCACAGGGGGGTGTCCAAAAAAAGCAAAGCCTTTTAGGACACTAAAATTTCAAAATTTTCAAAATTTTCAAAATTTTTCAAAATTTCAAAATTTTCAAAAAGCTCAAGTGAAAAAAATTTAAAGAAAACCAGAACATTTTTATCCAAAACATGGGACCTAACAATCCTTGATATGTCCTTGTCTCCTGTGCCTTTATCCTTTTTAACCTATATCTGATACTACTGTTATCATTTGTAAAGTTGAAATAGCAATGTTAAAATGCATAATTCTGTATAACCAATATCAATCTCTTTCAAACAGACACATTCAATTGTTTAAAATGGTTATCACTATACAAAACCTCTTGACATTTATTAAAGAGAACTGTGTATTCTGACTTCTTGTTTTGACTGAAGTTAAAAATAAACATTTTCCATCTTGTCTTGCAGTTAACTACAAGAAGAACTCAAATCAAGGACTATGACCAATTTAACCATGAGTGGGTTTCTTCTCATGGGTTTTTCTGCCAAACCTGAGCAAGAAATCTTTTATGCTTCTCTGTTCTTAGTCTTATACTTGTTGGCTTTAACTGGAAACATCCTCATCATCACCACAACTTCCATGGATGACAGTCTCAGCTCCCCCATGTACTTTTTCCTGAAGCATCTCTCCTTTTTGGATCTCTGCTATGTTTCTGTGACTGTACCAAGATACATTTACAACTCTTTCAAGCTTAATGGAAATATTTCCCTCTGGGAATGCATAGTTCAGTGCTTTGCTTTGGTTACCTGTGGTTCCGCTGAAGTGTCCATGCTCACAGTGATGTCTTATGACCGCTATGTGGCCATCTGCCTTCCATTGCGCTATGAAATCATCATGAATGTTCAAACCTGTGTCCATGGAGTTATTGGTGTCTGGATCAGTGGCGCCATCTCTGGAGTCATGCATACAGCAGCTACTTTCTCCATCCACTTCTGTGGACCCCATATCATTCACCAGTTCTTCTGTGATATCCCTCAGATTTTGAAACTTTCCTGTTCTAATGAGTATATCATTGAAGCTGGTGTCAGTGTCTTCCTGTCTTCTGTGGCAATTCTTTGTTCTGTCTTTATTGGATTCTCCCTACGTGCAAATATTTTCTTCTGTGTTGAGGATGCCATCTGCTGAGGGCAGAGCCAAGGCCTTTTCCACTTGCCTTCCCCATCTCTCTGTTGTCATCTTATTTTTTTCTACATGTGCTTTTGAATTTTTTAAGCCTCATTCTGAATCTCCAACTTCTTTGGATATTTTACTTACTATTTTTTATATAGTAGTTCCCCCAACTTTCAATCCAATGATCTATAGCCTGAGAAATAAAGCGATAATGTTAGCACTAAAAAATGTTTTTCAAAGAAGGAAAGAAGCACTTGCTTCTATTCATTCTCAATTGGGCGATATGTTTAGTATATAATAGGTAATATATATGTATGCTAGTTAACAGACTGAAATTCATTTTAGGGCATTTATGATTGATGTAATATATTGTGTATGGTCTATTTGAGTAAACAAGTACATTCATACTATGTACTAAAACAAAACTTCTCTTTAATTTTACTCTACAAAAAAGCTACATAAAATATTCTAGAATATTCTGTTTCACTTCACAAAATCATGTGAAAATAGTATTGTCAACTTATAATGTTTACAATATCAACTTTCTTCTTGTTTGCATGGTAATTTATGTGGTGGTCTGGGAAAATAGGCTGTTAGCTCACATTTCTGAAGTTCTCTCTAATCCGCTAATCAGACATGCTGAAGTGACCTTGAAAACGTTCCATATCCCATTTGCTTTGCATGTTCAGGTGTATGGAAACGCTTTGCATTCACAAGGAAAAATATTTAAAGAAAAGAATGATTTGGGAGATCCAAAGAAATGCAGGATTTTAGTTTTACTTATTTTTTATCCACTGTAATTTACAGGCGATTTAGAGGAGAATAGTCTTAGGTCTACACTATCTGAGCTCTAATCCCGCCAGCAGTAAAATCACAATGCTTGAACCTTTTGTCATTTAGGAAATGAAATCGGTGGAAGCATAATTGTAAGGTATAAAGTATTGATAATCTGGTGCTATATTTCAACTTTATCATATTATTAAATGCTAATATTTTGTTTTCTGAAATAGTTCCTCAAAGTTTTAAGCTCTATATATTATTAAATCTTTATTTGTTGTAGTTTTAAAATTTTATTTTCTTCTAATGTTTTATTTTTTTAATTATTTTAATTTAATCTTGAGTGTTTACTGAGCCTTCTACTGAGACTATACCATCTACATGGCAGCCTGGCAAGCTAACCGTGTTTTATTTACTTGTTATGCCAAAAACTAGTAACAATTATGGACCTCAGTTCCGTGACCGAAAGAATGGTTTGGGACTCTTCCTGTCGCTGGAGCAAGCAGATGCCCTTGGGCTAGACTTGCTTGTGACAGGACTTATGGAGATGTTACTAGTGCCCACCCGAGCAAATCAATGAACAATGGGAAGACAGTGATACAGTGATTTTAATTTAATATTTCATCATCCAACACAAATCCCACCACCAGTGTGTTCCCACCAACAAAGACACTCATGTCCCACCTCACCCCCCATCCCCATGCTGCTCCCCCAAGCATTCAGGAGTGAGGGCAGGTTCTGGCCCTAGCCCACCACCCTAATAGAGCCTCAGAAGAAGCCAGACCCCACACACCATTATGGCAGCCAATTTTAACATCTGGACTCCACAGCTCATCAATGTTTTACGTTTTAATAATAGAACCAATATTATTGTTTCATATGATGCCCACCAGACCATGCCTCTACCATTGTTCCAACATACCTGTCCCTGTCTTTATATTACAGTTATATGGACTTTATCTCAGGGTTGTTTGCTGTGGGTGTTGTATAATTCTTGAATTTGTTTCCTTAACTCTTAAATTTGTGATATACATAGGTGTCTAACTTCTTTCTCACTTCAGTCGGTAAAGCTTATTTCAATCGCATATGCGTTTAAGCAAGCTGCATGCTTTTATTTTCAGTTATAACTGAGGCTCTTTATGTTCCTGGAGCAAGCAGGTGTCCTTGGGCTCTACTTGCATGAGACAGGACATATGGATATGTTACTGGTGCCCGCTCAAGCAAATCGATGATGAACGGGAAGACAGTGACAGTGACATAACTGAGTAGTAACCCCACTATGCATATATGTGGATAGTTCTTTATCCAATTGTCATTGGGCACTTGGGTTGTTTACAAGTCTTGAAAATTGAAAATGATGCTGAATGAACAGGGGTAGAGACGTGTCCTCTTAGATGAATATTTTCATTACTTTGGAATCTAATATCCATGAGAAAATGGAAGATCTATTCTTTGTCTCTTAACAAATGTCAAAATAAAAAACCATTTTCCCAAAGATGTAAAAACATGAAGCGGTGAAACGGCAAGATAATAGACTGTTTTATCTTGGTTATTACTTTGAGTCAGGGTTGTGAAATTTCCATTTTGACATTGTTCTGCTGCTGCTGTTTTTGCTGTTGCTGTACTTGGGTTTTGGCTTTAGGACCACTCCCAGAGATATGTAAGGGTATTTCCGGTTTTTGTACTCAAGAGTGATCCCTGGTGTGCTTAAGGGGATGTGCATGATATTGCAGTTTAAACCTAAACACCTTATCTCCTTGACTATCTCTCTGGTTTGCATTTTTATATTTTTCCCTTAAGGCTTACTGAAAATAATACATTTTTAGTAATAAGAAGCAAAATTAAAAACCACATTAAAAATGGCATCAACAAATAAAGTACCTACAAATAAGCTTAACAAAGGTGAAAAGACTTACACTTTAGTGTTTAACAAAAAATCTTTAACAAAGAAAATTTAAAAAAGATACAAGGAAATAAAAAAATTCCATATTCACATAGTGAAAGAATTCACTTTGTACAAATGACCTGTGTACCTGAGGCATTAGAAGGGTTTAATGCAAATTCTTTCTTCTGAAACTATGAGATTCCCAACTACAATAACCAAACTAAAAATGTGCTTGTCAAGGGGGCGGGGGGGACTGGAGACATTGGTTAATGGAAGTTGACACTTTGTAAAAAATATTTTAAAATCAAAGTGATTCAATAACTTTTTTAAATGAAAATGGCATTCTTTAATAACACAGGATAAATATTACTAAACACTTATGGAAACCATACGCACCCAATAATCAAAGAAATAACAAGAAA
Source organism: Cryptotis parvus (assembly GCA_021461705.1). Classification (NCBI taxonomy): domain Eukaryota; kingdom Metazoa; phylum Chordata; class Mammalia; order Eulipotyphla; family Soricidae; genus Cryptotis; species Cryptotis parvus. The sequence goes on from JAJIBD010002070.1 coordinate 226,862, forward strand.
AAAAGATAGCAGATATTGTTTCCCTAACTATGCCATTAATCTATCATAACACAAACAGTGCTGTCAAAGACAATTGCGTTTTAAACAAATAGAATATAATTGAGTGCTCAGACAAAAACCCTATTGTGAAGGGACAATTAATTTATTTTAAAAACACTACTGATATAAACATTAATGTAAAAAGAAAAGTCTCTGGAACAACTGGTGTTGGATACTATTAGCAATGTATAAAAATAAGAAAGAAGGAAGAGGAGGAGAAGAAGAAGAAAAGAAGAGAATCTAGCTCATATCTGACACCATACATAAACATCTAAGCAAAATGGATCATAAACACTGATATTAAATCTGAATCCATGAAATATAGGAAAGCATAAGGAGAACTCTCCATCATATTAACTTCAGAGGTGTCTTTAATTATTTCCTCTATTCGCAAATGAAACAAATGGGTCTACAGTAAACTGAAAAGTCTAACTCAAACTAAAAAGTTTCTGCTCTGTGGGGTCAGACAAGTAGCATAGCAAGTAAGGCAGTTGCCTTCTATGTGGCAAATGGAATTCAGTCCCTGGTGCCTGAATGAAGAACCTGTATAGTGCTGGGTGTGAGTGAACACACCTCAATTCCTAAAATTTTTCTCGTCTGTGAAAGTAACAATGGCTAAGATAAAATAACATCATACTGAATGGCAGAAAATGCTCACATGCCATTCATCTGGCAAAGGTTACTATCAAAGACACGTAAAAAAAACTCAGAAAGCTAAACATCTTCAAAACAAACATCCTCTTGCTAAATAGGTGGAGGAAAAGAGCAGATTTTGCCTCAAAGAACACAAAAAGATGGACAAAATCCTTCCATAAAAGTATTCATTATCATTAGTTATCAAGGAAATGCAATATATTAAGCAATGACATATAACTTCGTATCAGAGAGAGTGACCTATAGGAAAATTACATAGCTGACTGAGATTCAGTGAAAATGAAATTCTCATTCACTTCTGGTTGTAGCACTTTCAACTACAGAAAGTAATACTTGTAATAGGGTGTTATGATTAATCAATAAGCTTATTAGATAGTACTTAGAGGCTCTATAACAGATGTACCACAAGAAGAGAGACACCTACATGATGTTTTATGGATATTTGTGACTTCCTAGCTCAGAATAAAATTTACTTGATATTTAGGGGTACTAGAACGGTTACCAACTGGATCCCACAGGATGTCAAAAGATCACATGGCCGCCCACCTACAAGATGGTCAGACTTCTTCGTCAAGACCCTGAATGAACAGTTTGAGGCTCTTCGCATTCCTGAAGCAAGCAGATGTCATTGGGCTACACTGTCACGTGATAGGGTCAAATGGAAATGTTACTGGCACCTGCTCAAGCAAATCGATGAATAACGGGGTGTCAAGTGATCAAGTGATTGAGGGGTACAAAATGTAGAGCTATTTCATTGGTAGCAATCTATTTGCATTTACTCTCTTTTCATATAAAAGAAATTATAGTATTAAATATTGTAATGAGTTAGCATATTAAATCATAACCTAAACAATTAATTTTATATTAACTTTAGTCTGTTGCATATTCTAATTTTAAAACACAGCCCAAACTATAACGTCAGACTGTGTAACTCAGTGGTAGAATACTTTTTTGACATCTGTGGAGCTGTAGGTTTGATTTTCAGCATAGAAAAGTAAGTAATTTAATTAAAACAATTAAAGTTTTCCATTAGTTGTTCAACAAGTATAACTAAGACTTCAGGAAACTAGGTGTCATTAAGAAAACACTCTCATCTATAATCTCCAGGAAAGATGAATAAAATTGGAAGTTTGGGCTCAAGAGTAGAAAATATTGAAACTACCCAAACACACAGAAGCTGTGCTACTAAAAAGGGAATTTAGAGCCCTAACTTCTGGTGACAAAAAAAGTATGAAAACAGACTGTTTGTTTACCTCTCCACAGGCCAGATTTTATGGAAGGAGACTAAATAACAGAGATCACACCTTTAGTAACAGGTCAACTGGTGATCCGTAACTGACAGCTTGTGTTCTGGTGAGTTGTCTGGGATTCTAGAAAGAAAGATTATAGAGTATCACTGTATGACTGTCTTCCCATTGTTCATTGATTTGCTCAAGTGGGTACCAGTTACATCTCCACGTGTCCTGTACTAAGCAAGTGTAGCCCAAGGGTATCTGCTTGCTCCAGGGACAGGAAGAGCCTCAAACCATTCTTCAGGTTTGAGGTCCATAATTGGCATGGCACCAGTGGTAGCTACCCGTAGTAGCTGGCACCTCCATGCCAGCTACCCCAGAAGAGAGACCCACGCCAGACCCACAGCTCCGTTGGTGACCTTGGAAGAGATTCAGACCCATCCACTCCAGACCCACAGCTGCACTGCTAGACCCCTGTGGAAGCAACCCATGGAACTGACCTCCCAGTAAGGGGGCTAGTTGATTCTGGCCAGGGGCTGGCCGAGTCCAACATTGCTCCAGGGGTTCACTCACACGTGCGGGGGAGGGGCCATGCTGGCCGGACTTGGAGCGGAGATTTGGGCTCCTCTGTCCTTTCCTCCACCTCCATGCCAGCTATCCCAGAGAAGAGACCCACGCCAGATTCACAGCTCCATTGGCTCGCGGCCACTTCACTGCCGCCCAACAGTCTTAGATAGTACTGATTTTAGGATCAGGTCCTTCCCAGGATCTTTCACATTTATACACTGTATACAGTTCTAGGCAGGTTCTGATACCCATCATCCCAGTAAGCCTAGCAAGAAGCCAGAGCAACCCACACATCATGAGGTTGGTTATTCTCAACATCCAGACTCCATAGTTCCTCAGAGCTCCACCCAAGAGAAACCTGATCTTTCCCCTTTAAGTTTCATCAGTAAATGCTCAAGATGATAGCCTTCAACCAAGAGTATACCATCTTCACGGAAAATTCTGGCAAGCTATCCATGTTTTATTTGATGTGCCAAAAACCAGTAATAATTATGGACCTCAATTATGGACCTATACAGAGTAATGCAGTTTTATTAGATACTGACAAGTTCAGATTATTTTAACTGAAATGAGGATTATAGAGGAAAAAATTTTAAATTCCTCCATTCCAAAACAATTTATGTAAGAAAATTGTCACTTTCCTAGTAGTTCCTTCTTTCTATAGCTATTATAGGTCAATGCAAAGATATTAAGCAATGGCACAATGCTACAGTTTTTATTCTTATTATTTGATGGTTTATTAGTATCCTATTATTGATTGGCTTTGAAGGTTGTGAAATACTTTTATTTTTTATTTTATTTTAGTATTACCATTTTTTGTTTTTTGAGTCGCACCCGGCAATGCCCAAGGGTTACTCCTGACTTTGCACACAGGAATTACTACTGGCAGTGCTCTGTGGACCGTATGGGATGCCACATATTGAACCCCAGTAGGCCACCTGCAGGGCAAATGCCCAACCCACTGTAAAATATTCTTAATGATACAGGTTATTACTATTCAAGAGAGACATATAAATTTTTATACTGAAAATAGATTAAATATGAAGACAGATCAAATACTTGTGTGAGAGTGGTGGATATCTGAGACTAAAATCAATACAGATCAAATACGTGTGCATGGGGATTGAGTATTAAATATTAAGCCCAGATCCTCATCAACAAACGCATACTGAGTCACATCTTCAGTCTATGGATCAAATATTTTTGGTGGGGTCAAATCAGTAGAACGTCTGGCTCTGTGCTAGAGACTAAATTTTACTCTCCAACACCAAAACCCTATGTTCCAGTCCTTTGATCCATAGCCTAAATTATGAAACACATATTTTAATGAGAGCAAATATACATATTTCCTGTTAATGAATTAGGGATTTATCAAGAAACCCAGAACCATGGTGACAATACAAGGTGCAAGGTCTTTCCTAGTACAGGGCTAAGCCCAGTTACATTCTCACACCACATATGGTCCACACTGTTAGGGACTGCCCCTTTAAGAGTTAAGGGGATAGGCCAATAACCTAATTAAAGGGATATATAACAGTTGGGAAACAGTTAAGTTAACCAGTTGAGACTGGGTTCTCAGCCTGGCCATATATGGGTCCTATTAAACAATTTATTTATAGAATGTAACTACACTACTTGTATGTTTTAGATTAATTTCTTCATAAGTAATATTTTATATTTTAAATCTGGTGAATTTTCATGGCTTCAAAATTTGTTTCATAGCTTTTGTATTCAAATGTATATCACTTGTACATTTTACAATTACTGTCATATTAGGGAAAGTATTTATTATTTTCATAGGGAATTTAGTAATTTCATATCAATATATCTTAAATTTTATGTTAAAATAATGCCTATGTTGTAGCATAATTGCTGAAAATTGTTTGAAAAGTTTCTTTAAATATAGAGAATTATTTATTTTTATTTATAGACATAAGTCAAGCAGTTTATATTTAATCACAATTTTATGCATAACAAGAAACAATCAACATTAAGATACATGCATCTATTTAAAATTAATTTAACAACAAAACCATTAATAATCCTAAATATAAATCAATAACTATGTGCCGGGTAAGATCTTAGGAGGCTTTGAAAATATGATTACAAAGCTTCCTGGTTATACAAACATATACAAAGCATTTTATGAAATGGGATCTATACAATTGATGATAATTTAATTGGTCATCGATTTCCCAACTATGAAATTTTAGTTAACACAGGTATGTGTACATATCTACTGGTGGAGGATATAGTTTAAACTATGTATAACAAAAAATAAAATAAAGGGGCCGGAGCGATAGCCCAGCGGGTAGGGCGTTTGCCTTTGCAGCGCCGGCCTCTGCCCGGCCTGGGTTCGATCTCCAGCATCCCATATGGTCCCCCGAGCACCGCCAGGAGTAATTCCTGAGTGCAGAGCCAGGAGAAACCCCTGAACATTGCCGGGTGTGACCCAAAAAGGCAAAATAAAAAATAAAATAAAATAAAATAAAATAATAGATATTTATACAAAGCTCATCAAACCTATCTTGAAAGACAATCAAAACAACCCGTTATCCTTACTTTCCTCCCTCCTTCCCTTTCTTCCCGGTAATCACTAGAGTTTACATAGATCTTCAGGGGTTTGCTTTTCTGTTTTGGGCTATTTCATTTCCATTGTTTATATCCCAGAACAGAGTGAAACCATCCAGTTATTTTCCTTAACTCTGGGGAAAGTTTTTGGAAGAACCTTTTTGTATTCATAAATTTTTCTTTCTTATGAAACCAAGTTATGAAGCTTCAATAATATACCTCTTGGAGTTCTCCCTGGGCATAACCTCTTGACCCACTAGAGGTCTTGGCAAGTAGGAATACTCCTGAATCCCATTATGCTGGGAGTCAGGCTGTTGCCAGAAAAATATGACACTTCTAAGAATAACACAGATTAATTAGGCTTTATTCTCTGCAACCAGTGGCTTAAGATGTGGGAAACAGTCACCATTGGGTACAAGCAACTGCAACCTAATTCTGTCTTAGAGAATCAAGGACAGTGCTCCACAGATTCTTCCTGGTCCTAAGATACCCAAACAAACTTAGCCACTTGCTCATAGGTGCATTTCCTCAGTTTCTATTTAGCCAGTGTTTTTCCTAATAAACTTGGTCATATATCAATGAATCTATGGCCCGTTTGGGTATCTGGTCCTGACATACTTCAAGCACAAGTCTTGAGCATCTGTTGCCCCTGACTCAAGGAATAGTCTTCACGTACCTGGGATCCAGATAGTTGCTGGGCAATTACACTTCTCCAAAGTTCTTAGCTTAGGCTGATGTTGCCAAAAAAAAATCTGTTCAACATATTCCATTATGTCTTGCAGTCAACAACAGTCAGAAACCAAAGAAAATGGATAATTTCACAATGAGGGGTTTCTCCTCATTGGATTTACTGCCAGGACTCAGGTAGAAGTCTTTTATGCTTCCCTTCTAGTCTTATACTTGCTATCTTTAACTGGAAATACCCTCATTATGATCACAGCTTCATAGAAAAGTAAAATAGATGGCAGATAAAAAATGTAAATCATTCATTATTTTATTGTACAATCATTGGATAAAACATCTTTTGACCTTAGGAAAAAATTAAAAAATGTGGAAACAACAGAAAATGTAAACATGAATTTTTAGAATTATTAGCTCTTGTGAAACAGTGAAAGCAATACTAAGAAGAAAGTTCATGGGCGATGGACTTAATGAGAAAATAAGAACAACTATAACTATCTAACCTCACAACTCAGGAAACAAAAAAAATTAATCTAAAATCAGTAAGGTGATGTAAATATAAGACTTCTTTTGAATATGAAATAGAAGTGGAGAAGGACAAAAGGCAATGAAACTAAAAAAGGATTTTTTTTTTCTTTTTAGGTCACACATCATGATGCTAAGCAGTTGCTCCTGGCTATCTGCTCAGGAATTACTCCTGATAATGTGTGACCCAAGGATCAAACCCAGGCCATTGCATGCAAGGCAAATGCCCTATCTGCTGTGCTATGGATCCAGCCCCCAAGGATTGATTCTTAAAAAAAAATAAGTGCAAAGATCTGTTGGGTTCATGAGAAATTCAACGGCTGAAGTATCTCCCCAGAAAATCACCCTATATATTTAATCTCTGGTGTAGTTGTATATGCCTGTATCTTTTGCTGTGTTTATACAAGATGACTAGAAATATTATTGAAATGATTATGAACTAGCGTAGGAGGAAAAGCAAGCTTAAACTAGAAATATTTTATGTGTCCTAGTTCTTAATCTTATATTTGTTGCTCTAACAGGCAATAGTCTTATTATCACCTAAATTTCCATGGAGAGCATTCTGAACTCCCCATGTACTTTCTCTGAAAAGTCTCCACTTTCCAAATCTCTGCTATATTTCTGTGACTGAACCAAAGTCATTAGCAACTCATCCATGCAGAGTGGGAATGCTTCCCTCTGAACGCATGTTGTAGTGTTTTGGTGTCACTCTATGTGCTGTTGAGTTGTCTGTCCATGCTCACATGAAGTCCTATGACTGCTCCATGGTCATCTCCCTTCCACACACTATGATGTTGTGATCATCAAAAACAGTGTCCATAGAGTCATCAGTGTCTAGGTCAGTGGGGCCGTCTCTGGAGTCCTGCTAACAACAGCTACTTTAAGCATCCACTTCTGAGGCTACTCTACCATTTACCAGTTCTAAGCCTGAAACTCTTCTGCCCTAAGGATTGTAGAGCAATGTTGAATTCACCATCTTCTTTTTTCACATGCATTTCTGTGTCATCTTTATTGTGTTGTTCTACGTGAATATATTTGGTTCTGTGTAAGGATGCCTTCTACTGACAGAGGAGCCAAGGGGTTTTCTATTGGCTTCCCCTCCTCACTGTTGCCTTATTTCTGATTTCTACTAAGCTTTCTGTATTTTAAGCCTCATTTTGATGCTCTGACGAGGTCCAGTGCTTTGCTCACTATTATGTATATGGTAGTAACCCAACATTCTATCCAGAGATCTATAACCTGAGAAATAAATATACTAAGATAGCTTTGAGAAAGGTTTCTTTAATAGAAAAGTATGTTTCTTTGTTAAGATGCTTCTATTAGTTCCCAGTTGAGCTGTACTTACAGCAACTAGGTGTGGTAATTAAGTCACTTCAACAGAAAAAAAATGCTTGGAAGAAAACCCAATGCAATTGCAAGTTTGGACCCCAGGGTGTTGCACATAATTGCCAATGCACACAGCACCCAGGAACTCTCTTGCAATCAATGGAACTTCACACCTACTCCCAAGTAGCCAAAATACTGAAAAGGACTTGTGTTTGCCACAACTACATTTTAGTATACAGAACTCAGTAGCAGAGATATGACTTTCATCCAAGTGGCAGCCTCTGTGACTGACAGCTTGTACTTATGACGAGGTAAGGTATTTCTGTTTGCTTTGGTGAGTTTCCTTAAGTTCTAGAAAGAACGTTATTGAAAAAAGAAATGCATATATATGATAGATTTTTGAGGGCATAAAAAGTATCAGATATTTACTTGAAAACACTGTCACTGTATCACTGTCTTCCCATTGTTCATTGATTTGCTCCAGTGGGCACTAGTAACATCTCCATGAGTCCTGTCACAAGCAAGTGTAACACAAGGACATCTGCTTGCTCCAGGGACAGGAGGAGCCCGAAACCATTCTTCAGGTCATGGAACTGAGGTCCATAATTGTTACTAGTTTTTGGCATAACAAGTTAATAAAACATGGGTAGCTTGCCAGGCTCTGCCGTGTAGGTGGTATAGTCTCAGTAGAAGGCTCTCACCTCGAGCATTTACTGATGAAACTTAAAGGGGAAGATCAGGTTTACTCTTGGATGGAGCTCTGAGGAACTATGGAGTCTGGATGTTGAGAATGACTGACTGCATGCTGTGTGGTTTGCTCTGGTTTCTTGCTAAGCTTACTGGTATCAGTTAGAACCTGTCTAGAACTGTATACAATGTATAAATGTGAAATATCTTGGGAAGGACCTTATCCTAAAATCAGCATTCTCTAAGAATATCTCGAGGCTGCTTTGGGGCCTCACGCCAAGGGAGTTGTGGGTCTGGCATGGGTGGGTCTCTCTCTTCCAGGGCAACTGGCATAGAGGCAGAGGAAAGGGCAGGGCCCAAAACTCCACTCCAAGACCAGCCAACGTGGTCTCTCCCAGGCCAATGAGAGCAAACCCTTGAAGCAATGTTGGACTCGGCCAGGGGCTAACACACATATATTATGATACTATCAGGCAAAACATGGATCAAGAGATCTTGTCAAAGGTGAAAGAATCTACCACAAACATGTGGGAGTCAGAAGTTAGGTAAGAAGGAGAAGGGAACAGTGTGCTAATAATTGTTGGAAGTGATAATACCAGCCTAGAACTGAGCATTGAATACAGGCAAAAGATACATATGATAATGCTAAATGTATGTATTGCAATCCACAATATGTAAGAGAAGGAACAATGTATGACTGAAATCCAATCATGAATGTTTTTGTAATTATGTATTGCACTTGAACACAGTAAACTAAAAATACATAAACTCACATTATTTTCATCAAAACTATGAAGAGAAACTCCTTCTATCCCAGAAACATTTTGTGAAGTAAAATGATCACTTCCCTATCAGTGCGTTTCTATTTGGTACCATTCACTCAAATGTACACGAAGATGCACTCCCATACACATACTCAAGCACCATGACACCTAGTGTGAATTAATTGCCAAGATATTAGCTTTGATTTGTACCGGGAACATCTTTTTTGGAATAATTTCTCTCCACCAATCTCAGACTCAACAGCCTTCCAATTGTGCAATAAACATAATCTCAGTAATAATGAACTAGTTATTATATGTCATATTTCCCTATACTCCTTAGTTTATACCTATTCCATTCCTATCTAGTTACATATTTTGAGATTCTAAAGTTTATATGATATATCCAGTTCTAATATATACAAAAATGATCATGATCATTGATCATTGATCAATGATCATTGATCTCTGCGATCTTGGGGGACCCCTGTTACTTACCTGAAAATCATGAGCTCAGTTTGCTGAACTGTCTCTTTGGAGCCAGAAAAATACAACATCAAAACACTGTGTATATAGAGTACCTATACACAACAAGTATATGCTCACAGCCATGATGGTTAACATAAAAGCATCATAAAAATTGTCATAAAAGCCTATTTCCAATTTTGGAAAACAGATTCAGAATTCCATTTTCAGAGCTATCTGAAATCTTTTTATATAAATAATTGTTCATCAATTTTTGGCTTTTTTTTTGTTTGCTAGTGAATCAATTGTAAAATTGACACCATGTTCTTGACTTTTGATTATTCTGGGCAGCAATTTAATTGTTATTGTTATTTAACATAGAAAATTAGTTGCACTATGGACTGTGCTCCAGAGAGCACACACAGTTTTTACAATACTGTTTTTATTCCTAGGTAACTTTGTAGCATTAATGGAATTTGTTATATAAATATGAAATAAATTTTTTATAAACTATTCAGAATTTGTTGGGAAAAATTATATTGTATAGCTCAGGTATTAATCAACTGAAAGCCTGAGCAAATCATATTTAAGTTTATTTCAACAATATTCTCCTCCTTTGCAATGCCCTTTGGACAGGGTGTTCTTCCAGCCTTTTGACTTGGAAATAGGCTTTTATGACAATTTTTATGATGCTTTATGTTAACCATCATGGCTGTGAGCATAAACTTGTTGTGTATAGGTACTCTATATACACAGTGTTTTGATGCTGTATTTTTCTGGCTCCAAAGAGACAGTTCAGCAAACTGAGCACATGATTTGCAGGTAAGTAACAGGGGTCCCCCAAGATCGCAGAGATCAACAACCAAGCATAGACTTTTGGGAAGTCCCCAAGCAATACCTGTTACAAAAATGAAAACAAATAAAAAAATCTTTTCTGGATAAAACCACCCATTGTTCACTTTTATCTTTTGGCATTTTGGTTATGCACTATTTTATATACTCTGAATGTCTTTTAGCCTTACCTGCTACCTATCTTTCCTTTTTGTCAGGCAATCACAAATATTTACCAGAGTCTAGTTTAATTTTGCTATTGGTTGTTAGTCTCCTCGTGAGGGTAAAACCAACTGCTAATTTTTTTCACTCCACAGGAAAATACTAGGTAAGAAGGAATAGCAACAGACAGTTTGTCCTCATGCAGATCAAAATTAATAATCACCAGAAGAAGCCAGTGCTGGGATGTAGCTATGTGAGACCAAGAAGGCTGATGACAGTGAATAGAGCTTAGAAGTTTATTTGTGAGTGATGCTTTAAAATGTATAAGACTTTTGATGGAGAGGGTGATTCTCAGCAGTCTCAAGGGTTGCTAACCATTTGCAGAGATTCTCAAACAAAGGGGAGGGCTGCTCCATTCTAGGGCCTGAAGCTGCTGTGCTTATCTGGCCCTCCAGTGCCAGCAAGCATCTATGGCAGCCAGGAATGCTCATGGATCTCAGAACCAGCAATGCTTGTGGGGTAGGCAAGTGATTCACGGTCCTAATAAAGATCTGGAACATCTAAGGGAGGCTCCCAGTACTACAGTAAGTTCATATTTATGTGATTTTTATACCACTATAAGATATACAATTACAAAGATGTTTTTATGTGAATTTTTATTTGAACTTTTTATCTGAATATTATTGTTTTCATTTAGAGAGGACAGAGACCAGAAGGAGGCTTTGCATGCAGGAATCCCACACTCTGTTCCTCTACAAAATGGTTCTCAGCACCCCGAAGAGCAGAACTGGGAATAGCCACAAGCATCACTGGGGGTGACTTAAAAAAGGCAAAAACTAAAATTCCAAAAATCACAGGTCAAAAGAAAAAAGAAAAACATTCAGTTCTTACAAAAACATGTGACCAAACATCCTTTGTATTAAGTTCAAGCTCTTGTACTTTAATCCTATATAACCTGTGTGTGAGGATCCTAACTTTAATCACTTATAAAACTGAAATAGCAATGTCAAAATGCATAAATTTCAATCAATGATCAGTATCATTTCTTGTCAAATAGACAAAATATAGCTAAATTATTTGAGATGGCTCTCACTATAAAAATCTTCTTGTATTTATAAAGGAGAAATGTTTATTTTGATTTCTTAGCCAAACTATTCTTACAGTTAAGACTGATTTGGAAAATAATTTCTGTTTAACAGATTCTATTTTATATTGCAAAGAACCACAGTATGAAATCAAGGACTATGGCCAATTTCACCATGAGTGAGTTTCTTCTCATGGGCTTTTCTTCCAATCCTGATGAAGAGATCTTTTATGCGTCTCTGTTCTTAGTCTTATACTTGTTGGCTTTAACTGGCAACATCCTCATCATCACCACAACTTCCATGGATGACAATCTCAACTCCCCATGTATTTTTTCCTGAAGCATCTCTCTTTTTTGGATCTCTGCTATATTTCTGTGACTGTACCAAGATTCATTTACAACTCTTTCAAGCATAGTGGGAATATTTCCCTCTGGGAATGCATAGTGCAGTGCTTTGGTTTTGGTTACTTGCGCCTCTGCTGAAGTGTCCATGCTCACAGTTATGTCCTATGACCGCTATGTGGCCATTTGCCTTCCACTGCGCTATGAAGTTATCATGGATGTCAGAACCTGTGTCCATGGAGTCATCGGCGTCTGGATCAGTGCAGCCATCTCTGGAGCCATGCATACAGCAGCTACTTTCTCCATCCACTTCTGTGCCCCTCATATCATTCACCAGTTCTTCTGTGATATCCCCCAGATCCTGAGACTCTCCTGCTCTAGTGAGTTTATGAGTGAGATAGATGTGACTCTCTTCACAGGTTTGCTGTCATTTGTTTGTTTCATATTTATAGGGTTCTCCTATGTGCACATATTTTCTTCTGTGCTGAGGATGCCATCTGCTGAGGGCAGAGCCAAGGCCTTTTCCACTTGCCTCCCCCCCCATCTTGTTGTTGTCATATTATTTCTTTCTACAAGTACCTTTGAATATTTGAAGCCTCATTCTGAATCTCCAACCGCTTTGGACATGTTGCTCACTATTATGTATACAGTGTTTCCCCCAACATTCAATCCCATGATCTATAGCCTGAGAAACAAAGCCATAAAGTTAGCACTAAGAAAGGTTTTTCTAACAAGAAAAGAAGTACTTCCATGTATGCATTCACTATTTAGAGACAAGTTCAATGTATAATTGCTAATATTTATATAGTTGATTGATAATTTAATATTAGGTGTGTGTATTGGACCAACTTGGGAATAATCAGGGTTACTCCTGGCTCTGTGCTCCAGGATGGCTCCAGGTGAGCTAGGCTGGCCATATTGGTTACTGGGACTCGAGGCATAATCAGCGGAATGCAGGGCCAGCAATATCCAAGGCAACCTACTGTACTAACACTTGGCCCCAATTAGATCAACTTTGTTTTGAGTGATGCTTTATTTTTGATGAAACTTTTATGTTTTTGCTACATGGGAAACTAAAATAATAGTACTTTTGGCTACAGAATAATCATTTGTGATTATTTATATATTACCTTAGAACATCGGTCATGTAAATAATGCCAAGTTTACAATGTTGAAGAGACTATCTTAATTTTTTTCTCCAAGAAAAATTTAGACTATCTCTTAATTTTTTTGTGTGGTGAAGATAAAAAAATATTTAGAGATAACATTCATATATTATTTACTAGTTACAGTAGAGTTTGGACAATTAGTAATACCTAAGAATTGATGAGATTACTCTGATGCTTTCTTCCAATCCCTCAGATTGAATCACCATGATAATCTTTCCCTGAAAATGTCCCATACTATGTTTGCTTTGCCTTTTTTGATTACTGGTCTATATACATTCACTCATATATAAAAAAATAACCTGGGAGAAGCACATAAATACAGGCTATTATTTATATAGTTGTTTTTCAGACACCATCATTTTCAAAGCTGTTGACAATGTAGTCTCAGGCCTGCATTTTATATCTTCATTCCCGCTACCTGTAAAAGTGAAATACTGATTTTTTTTCTTTTTGGGTCACACCCAGCAATGCTCAGGGGTTACTTCTGGATCTTCGCTCAGGAATTACTCCAGGCAGTGTTCCGGGGACCATATGGGATGCCGGGGTTTGAACCCGGGTTGGCCATGTGCAAGGCAAACACCTTACCTGCTGTGCTATCACTCCAGCCCCCATAAATATTTTTTATTTAAAATGCTACCTGTAGAGGTATATTATGTAAGTATAATTTGATGTTTGGATAATGTGAAGATATATTATAATTTTATTTGATTATTAAATATCAAAATTTTGTGTTCTACAATATTCTCAATCACGTGTCTTCCTGTTGTTCATCAATTTGCTCGAGTGGGCACCAGTAACATCTTCTTACGTCCTGTCACATGCTAGTGTAGCCCAAGGGCATCTGCTCAATCCAGGAACATGAAGAGCCTCAAACCATTCTTTTAGGTCATGGGAATGAGGTCTATAATTGTTTCTGGTTTTTGGCATACCAAATATGACAGGGGTAGCTTGCCAGGCTCTGCCGTGTGGGTGGTATACTCTCAGTAGTAGACTCTCATCTCGTGCATTGACTGATGAACCAGGAGAGATCAGTTTTTCTCTTGGGTGGAGCTTTGACGAGCTGTGGAGTTCAGATGTTGAAAATGACGCCCCTCATGGTGTGGATTTTCCTCTGGCTTCCTGTGAAGCTCTATTGGGATGGTGGGCCAGGGCTAGAACCCGCCTTCCCTTAAATATTCTCCATTCTGGGGGCCGGAGCGATAGCACAGTGGGTAGGGCGTTTGCCTTGCACGCAACCAACCAGGGTTCCATCCCAGGCATCCCATATCGTCCCCTGAGCACTGCCAGGAGTAATTCCTGAGTACAGAGCCAGGAATAACCCTGAGCATTGCCGGGTGTAACCCAAAAAGCAAAAAAAAAAAAAAAAACCTCATTCTGTAAGAAAATATATTAATATTTATTCCACATATTTAAAATTTTTAAGTTTTTCTCCTTTCCATGAGGTTTTAATTTATTTTATGTATATTGTCATATAATATGTAAACGTGATGTTTAACTTTGTCTTTTTCCAGTTTTGATCCCAAGTTCTAATCCCTGATTAAAGGTGAATAAAGGGAACATTTTACTTTGTTTACTTACTTAATTAAAAAAATTAATTTGTATTGCAGCATATTCTGTAATGAAAACACAACCTTAATGTATTTATTATATGATTCAATGAACATAAATTAAGCTATTCTATCAGTATAATTAAATTAATTAATTGATTAAAGAAATTAATTTGTCTTGTAGCATATTCTGTAATGAAAATACAACAATAATGTATTTATTATTTGATCCAATAAACACAAATAAAACTATACTACTAGTAACAGGTATGGTAATTAAATCACTCCAACAGAAAATTGTGTTGCAAGAATTCCCAATACAATGGAAAGTTTGGACCCCAGGGCATTACACAGAATTGCCAATACCCACAGCACCCAGGATCTCTGTTGCTGACAATAGGACTTCACACATAACCACAAATGGCCAAAGCATTGAAAAGGACTTGTGTTTTCCTCTCCACACACTACATTTTAGTGAAAGGAACTGAGAGGCAGAGCTATGACTATCATTCAAGTGTCAGCTTCTGAAACTGACAGCTTGCCCATATGCTGAGGTAAGAAATTTGGGAGTACTCTGTTGCATTATCTTGGTATCTAGAAAGAATGATATTGTAAATGGAAATGAAAATAAAAGATATATTTTGAGGAAATTAAAAGAATCATTTCTTTGCTTGAAACTTTCAAACTAAATACATAAATTCACATTATTTTCACCAAAAAATGTGAAGAGACACTCCTTCCATCCCAGAAACAGTTTGTGGAGTAACATGATCACTTCTTATCAATTCCTTTCTTTTGGTAGCTACAGTTGCACACCCACGCACATGCTCAAGCACCATCACCTCTAGAATGAACAAATGTGCCCAGAGGTTAACTTTCATTTGTGCTGGGAATCATCTTTTTGGGATAATCTCTCCACCAACCTCAGACTTTAACAACCTTCTGGTTCAGCAATAAACATAATCATACAATCACAGGGAGAAATAGCTAGTGAAAAATAACTACTTATTGTATGCCTAACCTCTGACAGGCAAAAAGATACACATGATAATCTCTAAATGTATGTATTGCAATCCACACAATATGTAAGAGAAGGAAGAGAGAGAGAGAAAGAGAGAGAGAGAGAAGAGATACAGAACCTGCCATAGAGGCAAACTAGGGGAGAGGGGAGGGAATTGGGGACATTGGTGGTGGGAAATGGGCACTGGTGGAGGGATGGGTGCTGGAACACTGTGTGACTGAAACCCAAACATGAACATCTTTGTAATTGTATATCTCATGGTGGTATAACCCAGGTCTGACACAGGCAAGGCAAAAAGCCCTACCTCTGTGCTGTTGCTCTGGCCCCCAGAATACACTTTTTCTTTTTGGGGTCATATCAGGCAATGCTCAGGGGTTACCCCTGGCTCTGCACTCAGGAATCACTCCTGGAAGTGAGATGCCAGAGATCGAACCGGGGTCGGCCATGTGGAAGGGAAATGCCCTACCTGCTGGACTATCTTTCTGGACCCAACCCAAGAATACATTTTAGGGTAACATTTTCTATGTCCTAAGGATATGTATCTTTGCACAGCAGAGCCTGGCAACCTACCCGTGTTGTATTTGATGCCAAATACCAGTAACAATTATAGACCTCATTCCCATGACCTGATGGAATGGTTTGAGGCTCTTTATGTTCCTGGAGCAAGCAGATGTTCTTGGACTCTACTAGCATGAGACAGGACATATGGAGATGTTTATGGTGCCTGCTTGAGCAAATTGATGAACGGCAAGACAGTGATACAGTGATACTTATTATATGCCATATTTCCTTAAACTTTTTTTGCTTATACCAATTCCATTCCTATCTAGCTACGTATTTTGAGATATTAAAGTAGATTTTATATATATTTGTATTATATATACTTTATTTTAAGAATGATCATGATCTCATTTCAGACAAAAATGACTCAGAATTTTTTTTCTCAGAACCCTCTGAAATCTTTTTATATAAATAATTATTCATCATTTTTAGGACTTCTTAATGGGTTTTGCTAGTGAAGTAATTTTAAATAGACATAATATTCTTGGGTACTGACTATTTTGTGTGTTAAGTTTTTTTTAGATGCAAAATTGATTGAACTATAGACAGTTATCCAGAGAGCACAAACAAATTTTATATACTATTTGTGTTATTAGATGACTTTCTAGAATTACCTAATGGCATTTATTTCAAAATAGATTTTTTATAAATTACTCTGTATTTCCTGGGTGAGAATGATATTTCATGACTCACATTTTTCAACTGAAAATTCAAGCAAATTATTTTTAAATTTATGTCAGCAATATTCTTAGATTATAGCATTCTCTTTGGACAGGGTGTACTTTCAAGCTTTTAGACTGGGAAATTAGGTTTTCATGACAATTGACATGATGCTTTATGTTAAGCATCATGGTTGAGAGCATGTTATTGGGCAGACTGAGCACATGCTTAGAAGGTAGGAAACTAGGGATCACCCAGGCACTGAAAGATCGACCTCCAAACACATTGTTATGTGTAGTTGCAGAACAGTGCTCACTTACAGCAAAATCATGAAAATCACAAAATAAGAGGTTTTTCTGGAGAAAAATATTTGTTTATTTCTATATGCTACCATTGGCTGTTCACTGACTAATATACTCTAGAAATTCAGGATTAGAGCTGCATGCCTTTTAGTTTTACCTTATACCTCCCTCCCTTTTCTTTCAGGCAACCAGAGTCTTCCCAGTCTAAGGTTAGAATTGATACTTAGGTTTGCTTTCACACAAGTTTAAAACCAGCTGGTAATTTTCTTTCATTCCAAGGGAAAATATTGAGTAAGAAGAAAAAGCATCAGCAAATTTTGCTTTCACACGTGACAAAAAATTATAAACCTTCAAAATTAAACTACTGTGTGGTTGTAGTTATGTGTAAATAAAGTTTGTGACAATAAATAGAGATTTTTTTGGGGGATCACAACCTGCGGTGCTCAGGACTTACTCCTGACTCTGCACTCAGGAATTCTTCCTGGCGGTGCCTGGGGGACCATACAGGATGGGGGTGGGGGTGGACTCGAACCCTGAAGGGCCCACGGCAGGTTAAGCAAAACCTGCCATTTTGCTCTAATTCTGTCCCTGTGAATAGAGATCTTAGAAGCTTATTTACAAGTGATGTACTGAACTGAATTATACTTTTTAATGGAGAGGGTCGTGTTCTCCAGGGACGGGCTACCATTTGCAGAGATTCTCAAACAGGGTGATAGGCTGCTCCATTCTTGACCTGAGATCGTGGCGCAGGATCTTCCAGTGCCAGGGAGCACCTATGCCAACAGGACTCCTCAGGGACCGCAGGACCAGCAATGCTTGAGTGGAAGGCATGTGGTACCAGAGGCTGACATAGAATCTGACATAGTAAAGGTGAACTTCCAGTACTATCCTGTACGTTTATTTTTATGTGAATATTTTTATCTTCATTTTCAGGGGGCAGAAACTATCTAATATATACTCAGGGGATCCAATAACCACCCCTGCAGTATGTTGCTAATCAGGGTTGCATTTCAAACCTATGATCCAATAATTAGGTGACCCTGAATTTCTGTCACGCTGGGGCTGAACATGTCCAGTGTGGCAGTGCTCGAGGACCACCAGGACTATCCTGGTAATGCTCAGTACTTCTTGGTGTCGGGGATCAAATTCAGGTGGGGACAATCTTTGGAAGCAGAAATTCCAAGCTCTTTTCCTGCTTAGATGTTCTCAGAAGCTCCTGAGAACAGAGATGGTAACGACCCCTAGTATAACTGGATATTTTCTAAAACCAAATAATCCCAAAATTCCAAACTCACAGATTAAGAAAAAAGAAACCATTGTAGGTTCAGTTGATCCTGTGACCTAGTAATCCTTATACAATGTCTCAGTCTCCTATACTTTGATCTTTTATTATCTATGTCCTAGGAATGTATGTTTTCATTGTTTGCTAAATTGAAATGGTGGTATAAAATTTATAATTTTCCATAAACAATTTTCATACTTTCTCACAGATAATGTAACTAATTTGCTTGCGATTGTTATGACTATAAAAAAACACTTAAAATTTATAGTGAGGAAGTCATTATACTGACTGCTTACCAAAACTTACCAGCTTAGAATGATGCTACAAAACATTTCTGTTCAACAGATTCCATCTTGTCTCGGGTCAACCACAACCAGAAATCAAGGACTATGGTCAACTTCACCATGAGTGGGTTCATTCTCATGGGTTTTTCTGCCAAACCTGAACAAGAAATCTTTTATGCTTCTCTGTTCTTAGTCTTATACTTGCTGGCTTTAATTGGCAACATTCTTATCATCACTGTAACTTCCATGGACGACAGTCTTAACTCCCCCCATGTACTTTTTCCTGAAGCATCTCTCCTTTTTGGATCTCTGCTATATTTCTGTGACTGTACCCAGATTCATTCACAACTCTTTCAAGCATAGTGGGAATATTTCCCTATGGGAATGCATAGTGCAGTGCTTTGCATTGGTTACCTGTGGTTCTGCTGAAGTGTCCATGCTCACATTGATGTCCTATGATCGCTATGTTGCTATCTGCCTTCCACTGCGCTATGAAGTCATCATGGATGTCAGAACCTGCGTCCATGGAGTCATTGGTGTCTGGATCAGTGGGGCCATCTCTGGAGCCATGCATACAGGAGCTACTTTCTCCATCCGCTTCTGTGGCCCCCATATCATTCACCAGTTCTTCTGTGATATCCCCCAGATTATGAAACTTTCCTGCTCTAATGATTATATCTTCGAAGCTTGTGTCACTGCCGTCCCTGTCCTCAGTGGCAATTCTTTGTTCTCTCTTTATTGGATATTCTTACGTGCACATATTTTCTTCTGTGCTGAGGATGCCATCTGCTGAGGGCAGATCTAAGGCTTTTTCCACTTGCCTTCCCCACCTTGCTGTTGTCATATTATTTCTTACCACATGTACTTTTGAATTTTTTAAGCCCCATTCTGAATCTCCAACTTCTTTGGACATTTTTCTCACTATTCTATACATAGTGATTCCCCCAGCTATCAATCCAATAATCTATAGCCTGAGGAATAAAACTATAAAGTTAGCAGTAAAAAAGGTTTTCCAAAGAAGAATAGAAACACTTACTTCAATTCTTTTTCAATTGAAGGTCAAGTTCAATATATAATGGGTGATATTAATGTATGCTATTTAACAGATTAAAATTCATTTTAAAAAACTTTTACACTTGAAATTTTTTTGTGTATGCGCTACTTGAGAAACTAAAACATTCATACTTAGGATTACATAAAACCACTATTCAGTTTTACTCTGCAAAATACCTACATAAGAAAAATGTTTAGAATATTTTAAGTTTTACTTCACAAACTCAGATGTGAAAATACTGCAAAAGTCATAATATTTCAGATATAACCTTAGTTTGTTTCCTGGGTAACTTATGGGATGTCATGAAAAATAGTGTATATAAGAGTAATAGCTCACTTTCCTAAATCTTTCACATATATGCATCTAAGAAATGATAAAAAGCTTTAATTAAAAGCCTCACTTGGCATCAAACTCAATAATCTTCTATCATCTCCCAAAGGTTCCTATCATACATGCTGAAGCCACCTTGAAATTTTTCCATATCCCATTTGCTTTGCATCTTCAGGTATATTGGATTATTTTGTACTCACAAGGAATTAGCATTTAAAGAAAAGAATAATTTGGGAGTTCTACAGAAATGCTTCTATCTCTATCCATCTATCTATCCATCTATCTATCTATCTATCTATCTATCTATCTATCTATCTATCTATCTATCTATCTATCTATCTATCTATCTATCTATCTATCTATCTATCTATCTATCTATCTATCTATCTATCTATCTATCTATCTATCTATCTATCTATCTATCTATCTATCTATCTATCTATCTATCTATCTATCTATCTATCTATCTATCTATCTATCTAATCTATCTATCTATCTATTATGCATCATGATTTACAGGTGCTATCCGGGAGACTAGTCTCAGGCCTCTATTTTCCCAGCTCAAATCCCTGTCCAGTGAAACCATAGTGCTGAAAGCTTTTGTCATTTAGAAAATGGAATCTGTGAAGATGTAGCATGTAATGGGTAAAAATTTGGATAACTTGATGTTATATCTTAATTTTATTATATTATTAAATGTCAATAGTTTATTCTCTGAAATATTTCCTGTTTAAAGCTCTATTAATACTAAATTTTTATTGCTTATATTTATAATTTTAAAATATTATTTAGCTTTTCATGTTTCATTTTTTAGCAATAGAAACAATTTTGTTGCTTCATATGATACTCACTCCAACGACCTCCCTCGCTCTACCATTGTTCCAAGAGCCCCTCCCCTGCAGGCCTCCTACACAACAAACTCATATTACTAGTCTGCTGACTTTATCTCAAGATTGTTTCCATTGGGTGTTGTCTAATTCTTGACTTTGTTTCCTTAACTCTGAAAATGAGTTAGATAATCAGGTGTTTTTCACTTCAGTCAATAAAAATTACTTCAACTGCATCTGAGTTGCAGCGAGTTGCATGTATATGCTGATGGTTCTTTATTTCTCTGGCATGGGGTACTGGAGTTGTTTACACATCTACACATCTGGATATTGAAAATGATGCTGAATGAACATGGGTGTAGACATGATCTCTCAGAAGAATATTATCATATTTGGGGTGTAAGTATCCATGAATTGCATGAGCAAAAGGAAGCTCTGTTCTTTATCTTTTAAAATTGTCAAAAATAGATACCAATTTCCCAAGAGGTAGAGTCAAGAAATGGTCCCAGCAGCTGAAAATAGGATGCTTTGAAAAGTCCTACCATATTCTGTGCTTGTTTTTATTTGAGTACTGTACTGTTTCAATTATTTTATCTTTGTTGTTACTTTGAATCAGGGAATATGAAATTCCCATTTTGACATTGTTCAGCTGTGGTTCTTTTTATTGTTGCTGTGTTTTGCTTTTAGTTTTGGAGCAGCACAGATTCATACTCAAGGTTTTTCTGGTTTTGTACTCCAGAGTGTCCCGTGGTGATGCTCAAGGGGACACACATGATGCTGGAGTTTAATATCTAGGAGGTGGCTTGCAATGCAAACCCCTTACCTCCTGTACTGTCTCTCTTTTTATTTTTCTCATAAGGATTGCCCAAGAGCCTAAAGTTTTCCCTTTAAGATTAGGTATAAGTATGCACTTTCACTATTATTTGAAGTTGTATTGGAATTACATAACACAGGTATTTGACATTAAAAGTCACTACACCTATTCAAATTTGAAAACAAGTTAGAGTATTATTATTTGAAGTTAGACTATTACTATTTCTCTGATAGTATACACATAAAGTATATTATACCAGTATATTATACCACATACCAGTATATTATACCAAAGTATATTATACCACATAAAGTATATAAAGTATAGTATACCAGACGACCCCCACCCACTCCATGGGCGCCGCCATTTTCCACATTGGACTTCCCTCTCATCAGAACTCCACCCAGCCGACCAGCCCATCACAGCCCGGATCATCGACACCCACCCTGGAGCAGTTTCTTCCTCAATCCGGCCCAGGTATGCTGGTCCAGAGACTCTCAGACATGGGGGCAGAGCGGTTCCTTGCTCTCCCTGTGCCCAGCCGTTCATGAGGCAGTCGGGAGGCATGGTGGGTTCCAGCCTTGGCCCACCACCCCGGCAGAACCTCACAACAAGCCAGACGACCCCCACCCACTCCATGGGGCGCCGCCATTTTCCACATTGGACTTCCCTCTCATCAGAACTCCACCCAGCCGACCAGCC
Organism: Cryptotis parvus; assembly: GCA_021461705.1. Classification (NCBI taxonomy): domain Eukaryota; kingdom Metazoa; phylum Chordata; class Mammalia; order Eulipotyphla; family Soricidae; genus Cryptotis; species Cryptotis parvus. The sequence goes on from JAJIBD010002070.1 coordinate 249,342, forward strand.
CATCACAGCCCGGATCATCGACACCCACCCTGGAGCAGTTTCTTCCTCAATCCGGCCCAGGTATGCTGGTCCAGAGACTCTCAGACATGGGGCAGAGCGGTTCCTTGCTCTCCCTGTGCCCAGCCGTTCATGAGGCAGTCGGGAGGCATGGTGGGTTCCAGCCTTGGCCCACCACCCGGCAGAACCTCACAACAAGCCAGACGACCCCCACCCACTCCATGGGCGCCGCCATTTTCCACATTGGACTTCCCTCTCATCAGAACTCCACCCAGCCGACCAGCCCATCACAGCCCGGATCATCGACACCCACCCTGGAGCAGTTTCTTCCTCAATCCGGCCCAGGTATGCTGGTCCAGAGACTCTCAGACATGGGGCAGAGCGGTTCCTTGCTCTCCCTGTGCCCAGCCGTTCATGAGGCAGTCGGGAGGCATGGTGGGTTCCAGCCTTGGCCCACCACCCCGGCAGAACCTCACAACAAGCCAGACGACCCCCCACCCACTCCATGGGCGCCGCCATTTTCCACATTGGACTTCCCTCTCTTCAGAACTCCACTCAGCCGACCAGCCCATCACAGCCCGGCTCGTGGCGGCCGCTAGCGCCAGCTGGTTCATCAATAAAGGCTTTATTTGGAGGTGTTTATAGAGTATGCCTCCCGCACGGCAAGCCTAGCAAGCTGTCGTGTTGTATTTCATATGCCAAATGCCAGTAACAATTATATTAGATCATTCTCATGACCTAATATAATGGTTTGAGGCTCTTTATGTTCCTGTACCAAGCTGATGCCCTTGGCTCTACAGCATGTGACAGGACATATTGAGATATTACTGGTGCCCGCTCTAGCAAATAGATGATTAACGGGAAGATCGTGATCGTGATCGTGATACACATAAAACATTAAAGCCTATAAAAATCTTTTAGAAATAAACCAGCAAATTAAAATGATAGAACAAACATCACTATATAAGGTGTTATTGAATTTACTATGTAAATAACATTAAGTAGGAAGTAAAACTAAAAACCACTTTTAAAATAGCATCACCAAATAGAGTACCTAGTAATCCAATTAATACAGGTGAAAAGATTTATATACTAGAATTTAACAAAGAAAAATTTGAAAGATACAAGGAAATGGATAAGTATACATATTCAAAGATTGAAAGAATTTATCTTGTACAAATGATCAGTCTACCTTAGACATCAGAGGGATTTAATGCAAATCCTTTCTGAACTGAAACCATGAGGCCCCATCTACAACAGCCAAATGAAAACTGTGCTTGTCAAGGTGGGAACTGGGGACATTGGTGAATGGAAATTGATACTTTGTAAAAAAAAAACCTTTGTAAATCACAGGGGTTCGATAAAATCATTTTTAATTTAAATGGCATTCTTTAGTGACACAGGAAAAATATTGCTAAATACATATGAAATCACTAACATCTCAATTATCTTGGCATCTCAATGCCAAAGAAAAACAGTGGTAGATTACCTGACCACACCATAAATTGATAGTAATTCAAATAAAGTGATCAAAGACATTTGCCTTTCAGACCGATAGAATAGTATTGAGAACCAGACATAAACACTATGGTGAATGGACAATTAATTTATAACAAAAACACTACTGATATAAGCATTAATGCAAAACAAAATGTCCCTTAAACAAATGGTCTTAGTGTGTGTAAAAGTAAGAAGAAACAAAAAAGAAGGAGTAGGAGAAAGACATGGAGGAGAAGATGGAAATAGAGAAGGTAGAAGAAGTGAAGGAAGAGGAGGAGGAAGAGGATAATGAGGAGGTGGCGGAGAAAGAGGGGCAGAGGGGAGGAGGGAAGAGGGAGAAGAATAAAGAAGAGGAAGAAGAGGAAGAGGAAAAAGAAAAAGGAGGCAGAGAAGGATGAGGAAGAAGAGAAGGAAGAGGAGGAAGAGAAGGAGGAGGAAGGAAAGCAGGAGGAGGAAGAGACTAGAATCTAGTTTTATTCTGACACCAGATAGTAGCAGTTACCTTCTATATGGCTGACTGGAAGTCAGTCCCTGGTGCCCTCAGGGCAGAACCTGAGCACTGTTTGGTGTGAACAAACACACCCACTATTCCTAAAAAATTTTCTGGGTCTGTGAAAGAAACAATGGTTAAGAAAATTAAATAACAGCATCCTGAATGGGAGAAAATGCTCACACACCATCCATCTGGCAAAGGCTATTATCAAAGATATGCCAAGCACTCATAAAACTGAACATTATAAAAAAAAAACCTCTTCCTAAATAGGGGGAGGAAATGAGCAGACTGTGCCTCAAAGAAGACAAATAGATCAACAAAAGCCTTATATATAAAGTGTTCACTCATTTCAAGGAAATCCAACAGACAATGACACATAATTTTATACCAGAGATGGTGTCCTACATGCAAGTGATTCAGGTCTGACTGGAATGCAGTGAAAAGGGAACTCTCATTGACTTCTGGTTGGAGCACTTCTACCTTCAGAAAGTAATACTCTAAACGGGTGTGATCATCAATCAATTAGATTGTTTGATCACTAGTATCAAGTGATCATTGTTCATCGATTTGCTTGAGCGGATGCCAGTAACGTCTCCATTCATTGGGAATGAGGTCCATTATTGTTACTGTTTTTGGCATATAGAATACACCATGGGTAGCTTGCCAGGCTCTGCCATGGCTCTGGGTTCATCCCAGGGGCCCCAGTCTTTTTCTATGTCAAACTATCAACAATCCAGAGCCCATAGGGCAGAGCCCTGGGTGTAGACAAGCCTGTCTCTTGTCTGCCACCTGCTGATGCAGCCAGACACGGCAGCCACACCTGCAACACCTAGAGGGGCAGGGATTGTTTGATAGCATATTATTAATGGCTTTATAACAGTGGAAAAATCACTGTATCACTGTCTTCCCGTTCATTGTCGATTTGCTTGAGCGGGCACCAGTAAAATCTCCATATGACCTGTCTCATGCAAGTAGAGCCCAAGGGCACCTGCTTGCTCCAGGAACATAAAGAGCCTCGAACCATTCCATCAGGTCATGAGAATGAGGTGTATAATTGTTACTGGTATCTGGCATATCAAAGACGACATGGGTAGCTTGCCAGGCTCTGCTGTGCAGGTAGCATACTCTTGTAGTCATCTCAAAATCCAGCATTTATTGATGAACCGCGTGGCCAAGGGCTGCGTGAGCTGGGCTGTGATAGGCTGGTCTGCTGGGTGGAGTTCTGATGAGGGGAAGTCGGATGTGGAAAATGGAGGTCCTCATGGAGTGGAGGGTCGTCAGGCTTGTTGTGAGGCTCTGCTGTGGTGGCGGGCCAGGGCTATAACCTGCCATCCCTCCCAGGCACCTCATGAGCAGCTGGGCATGGAAAAATACCTAGATGATTTTTAGTGAATATTTGTGATTTCCCAGCTCAGAATAAAATATTATTTGATATTTAGGGGTACAAAATTTGGAGCTATTCCATTGCTTCATTGGTAGCAATCTGTTTGCATTTACTCCCTTTTCATATAAATGGAATTATAATTGTCAGAGCCCCACCCTAGAGAGAAGCCTATTTCAAGCCCAGGTATATTGGTCTTGGCAGCTAAAGTCACGGGCTTCTGTGGAGATGGAGCTGGGGTTCCTTTCCCCCACCTCTGTCCCATCCCATGTGGGCCTGGTGGACCCACCCACAAACTGCTCCAGGGCTGTCAGCCGTGAAGCAGAGACACAGATACAAGGGGTAGAAGTGCTACTAGCTTTCCCTGTGCTCGGCTGATCATGAGGCATCAGGGAGGGAGAGTAGGTTCTGGCCCTGGCCCACCATCCCAATAGAGCCTCAGAAGAAGCTGGAGAAAAGCCCCACTCCACAAGAAGTCAGAAAAAAACCCTGCTACTGGCTCTCCCCATTGCATGTGGTCACTTTGCTGCCGCGTGGTTCATCAGTAAATGCAAGAACTGAGAGCCTACCTACTACCCAAAGTATACCACACACATGGTAGATCATGGCAAACTACCCGTGTTGTAGTCCATATGTTAAAAACAGTATCAATAATAGACCTCATTCCCATGACCTGAATGAATGGTTTGAGGCTCTTTGTGGTCCCTAGAGCAAGCAGGTGCTCTGGGCTACACTAGCACAGACAGGGACAAATGGAGACATTAATGTTGCTGACTGGAACAAATTGATGAACAATGGTAAGACAAGATGCAAGTGATATTTTTCCATTAGTTGGTCAATGAATACAATTAAAACTAAAGTCCCAGAAATTAGGTGTCAAAAGGAAATCATTCAAATGCATAATCTCCAGGAAAGATCGATAGAATTGGAAGTTTGGGTTCCAGGGTATTTATAAAACACTATAATCAAAGGGAATTCAGAGCCTAACCTCTGTAGACACAGGAAGGAAGAAAACAGACTTACTTCCTCTTTGTAGGCTGCATTTCATGGAGGGAGACAGAAAAACAGAGATCAGACCTTTATTTCTGGGTCAACTGGTCCGAAATGGGCTGTTGTGAGGTTCCTAGGATTCTAGAAAGAAAGATTATACAGAGTAACAAAGTTTTCTTAGATACTAACAATTTTATATTATTTTAATGTGAATGAGGTCTGTAGAGGGAGAATTTTAAATTCCTCCCATCCCAGAAACATTTTGTGATATAAAATTCTCATCTCCCTAGCAACACCTTCCTTCTCTAACCATTGCAGAAGATCTGTGTGAGGAAATGAAGCAATCACACAGTGTTACACTTTACATTCATTTTTTTTTTTTTTTTTGGGTCACATCCAGCAATGCTCAGGGGTTATTCCTGGCTCTTTGCTCAGGAATTACTCCTGGCGGTGCTCAGGGAACCATATGGGATGCCGGGGATCAAACCGGGTAGGCCACACACACAAGGCAAACACCCTACCTGCTGTGCTATCGCTCCTGTCCCCAGTTTACATTCTTATTCCTCAGGTGCTTATTATCACTGGATGACTTCAAAAGATGTGAAATACATTTAGTGCTGCAGATAATTAGTTATTCATGAGAGGAAAATAAAATTTTATGTGAAAATAGATCAAATGTGAAAACAGATCAAATACATGAGTATGGGAGTATGGGAGGATGAGTACAGAGATTAAAACAAACAGATCAAATACATGGGGTGGAGATCAGAGATTAAACCCATCTCCATAAATAATAGCATACTGACTCACATCCTCAGCCTACGAATCATGTATTTTTTGGCAGGGTGACAATCAACAGAGCCTCTCTCTCTGTGCTTGAAGCTAAATTTCACTCCACATCATTAAAACCCTAAGTTTCAGCCCTTTGATCCATAGCCTAAATCCTGAAACATATATTTTACTGAGAGCAAATATCCATATTTCCTATTAAGGAATTAAGGGATTTATCAGGAAACTCAGAACCACAGTCCAGATTTATTGTGTAATGAAAATGGATAAATTCTGGTCCCTTTCACCAATTTCTTTACATCAATCTCAGACTTGAACAATTTTCCAATATAATTATTTGGTATATAACAGAAGAAAGTAAATTCATTATCATCAGCATCAAATTAAATTGTTACAAGCACTTGTTTATTCATCGCAGCTCTATTCACGATAGCCAGAACCTGGAAACAACCCAAGTGCCCAAGAACAGAGGACTGACTAAAGAAACTTTGGTACATCTACACAATGGAATACTATGAAGCTGTCAGAAAAGACAAAATTATGAAATTTACCTACAAATGGACATGGAAACTTTTATGCTGAGTGAAATTAGTCAGGAAAAAAAGACAGATATAGAATGACTGCATTCATTAATGGGATATAAATATATACCAGTGTTTTACTAAACGTGAGAAATGGTAATGTCAGACTAGAACTCACCATTGAATATACACAAAAAGACTTACATGATGAACTCTAAATGTCTGTAAGGCAAGCCATCCAAGGTCAAGTGAAACATATATCAGGAGGTCTTGTCAAAAGTGGAAATTATCACAAACGTGTGGGAGTCAGAGATTAGGTAAGACAGAAAATGGAACAGTGTGCTAATAATTGTCGAGGGTACTATGCCAACCTAGAACTGAGCATTAAATAGAGGCAAAAGGATACACATGCCAACCTCTTAATGTATGTTCTGTAATCCATAGTCTGGAAGGGAAGGAAAAGAGAAAGAGAGAGAAAGGGAAAGAAATAAAGAACCTGCCATGGAGGGGGCTGGGGAAGGGGGAGGGAACCGGGGATGTTGTTGGTGGGAGATGGGCACTGGTGGAGGGACGGGTGCTAGAACACTGTATGACCAAAACCGAAATATGAACTTTTTTAATTGTATATCTTTTTTTATTTGTATATCTCACAGTGGTATAATAAAATACTTAAAAAAAAAACAAAATGTGTAAAAGAAGAGAGAGATAGAGACAGAGGCACAGAGACAGAGAGAGAGAAAGAGAGGAAAAGAAAAGGTGCCTGCTATAGAGGCAGGCTGGGGGCAGAGTGGGTGGAAAAATGGGGACATTGGTGGTGGGAGTAGGGCACTGGTGGAGTGTTGGGAATGCTGCCGGGGTCCCGACAGTGCTGGGAAGTGAGTTCCCTTCTACCTCTGAAGCCGGCGGGGAATGGATGAAGACTCAGGAATCTGATGCAGATTTAAAAGGCTTTACTTATCATAGGTTCAGGCATACAAATCCACAATAGGAAAAACCCTGTGCTTAGGATTCTTGGCTAGAACCCCAGCCACGTGTAGGCCAAAATGGTGGCCACCACATGTAAAGGCCCTGTAAAGAGGAGACAAAGACAAGACTCCCAAGAAGGGTGTGAGCTCACAAAGAGAGAGCCCAAAAAGAGAGCCCAGAGAGGGAAGCAGGCTAGTTTTATACCCCTGCAACTCAGATCTCCCTCCCACTATTATGGAAAGCAGGGAGGATCAAATGCCCTCAGGTAATTTCTCCCAGCACCTCACCTAGGCCCTTTTATATGCTAATGTATTGAGCCAAGATCTGCCTGGAAAAGCCTTTATAGGGTAGAGAAGGGGGTTTCGAGATGGCTTGTCTCTGTACCAAAGTCTAATACTAGTACCAGTTAAATGTTTCTCCAAGCCTTCACAAGTCTCGTGTACTTCACGGTAGTTTTGTATTTTAGTTGCCTTTGTATTATCAGGGAGCCATGCTTGCTTGCTTGGAGGCAAACAGCATTTCTCTCTGTTCTAATTATTTAGGGATCCAAAGTGGCCAGGCAAATATGCTGGTAAGATCTAGCTAGTCCCACGATGATTGTGGTAGCATGAGAAAATATTTATACCAGCTAGAACAGTGTACATGGTCAGATAACTGCCACATTTAGACTCCCCCTTATCTACGAAGTGATTTGCAGGCGGCAATTCAGAGCAGATGCAGAGGCTCTTAGAGGAGTCCTGCAACAGTGGAGGGATGGGTGCTGGGACACTGTATGACTGAGAACCAATTATGAAACCTTTGTAATTGTATATCTCTCAGTGGTATAAAAAATTAAAAAATCGTAAGTATAAAAATAAATATATAAATAAATAAATAAATAAATAAATAAATTGGTACAGGTTCATTAATGGATTTAGCAATGATAAATGGAGAAACCAAATTCCTATACATCCCTGGATCAGGGGAATAAATCTATTAGTTCGACAAGAATTAATCATATATTCATCATTGAGAAATCATAATTGCTGTGTGTCCTATTTTTATATTAGTTGGTATTGGTCAATCCTATCTCTAGTTTTATATTTGAGATCAAGGGTATCTATAAAATATACTAGTAAAATTATTATTATTATTTCATTTCAATTAAAAGTTCTTTGAAACTTTTTTTAGCTTTGCAAATGCCTCAAAAAATCTTATCATGTAATAGAACATCAAAATCAGTGTCCATTGAGTAGCCTGTATTTTGATCAGTGGGTAATATAGTTCAACTATTACATGGGAATGTAATACATGTAATAAAACTATTACATGGGAAATTTTTTGCTTTTTAAAATTTTACTTTGTATATAAAACAAATTATAACATTGTAAAAAATCAGTTACAGCAAAGCATGAAGATGGAAAATATTAATAAGAGAGTATCACTATCTTCCCATTCATCAATTTCCTTGAGCTGGCTCCAGTAACATCTCCATATGTCCTGTCTCATGCTAGTAGAGCCCAAGGGCATCTGCTCGCTCCAGGAAAATAAAGAGCCTCAAACCATTATATTAGGTCATGTGAATGACCTAATATAGTTGTTACTGGTATTTGGCATATCAAATATAACACGGGCAGCTTGCCAGGCTTGCCGTGCGGGTGGCATACTCTTGTAGTCACCTCTATAATTTTTATAAATGCTTGTTTTGAGTGGAATAAAATTTTGAAAATGAATAATATTCAATATCTCAGCCTCATTAATAAAATGATTTAATGTTTTATGTCAAGTATCTGTTACATTTGCTTGCCTTGATTGTCACTATATAAAAGTACTTCATTATAATAGGAAACGGTGTTTTTTTATTTATTACATAAACTTCATTGATCACTTGATCACTTGACATCCCTGTTATTTGTCGATTTGCTGGAGTGGGCGCCAGCAACATTTCCATTTGTCCCTATCACTTGCCAGTGTAGCCCAATGGCATCTGCTTGCTCCAGGAATATGAGATGCAAATACACCAAGCAGAGCTGCTACCAGCTCTCCCCATTGCACTCCTGTACTCCACTGACCACGAGGGGTCAGAGATGAAGACCAACTTCTGGCCTGAGCCCACAATCCCAATAGAGCGTCAGAAGAACCCAGAGGAACCCCCACACCATGCTGGCACCACTTTTCAACATCCAGACTCCACAGCTCCTCAGAACTCCACCCAAGAGAGTAAGCCAATCTCAAACTCAGCTTTCAGAGACCCACCCTACAGAGGAAAGTATTTCAAGCCCAGGAATGATTAAACCACAGATGCAGATACAGCAGGCAGAGCTGCTACCAGCTCTCCACATTGAACTCAGCTGTGATTCATCTGTAAATTACCAAGAATATTCTACCCACCCCCTCTCAGAGGGCCCGGCAAGCTACTGAGAGTATCACGACCTGCACGGCAGAACCTGGCAAACTGTTCAACATGTATTCAATATGGCAAAACCAGTAAAAACAATGGTCATTCCAAAAAAAAAAAAAAAACTTCATGGGCCCGAACAATAACCCAGCAGGTAAGGCGTTTGCCTTGCATGCGGCAGGCCTGTGCTGGCCTGGGTTCTATCCCGGCATCCCATATGGTCCCCGAGCATGCCAGGAGTAATTCCTGAGTGCAGAGACAGGAGAAACCCCTGAGCATCATTGCCGGGAGTGACCCAAAAAAGCAAAAAAAAAAAAAAAAAAACTTCATTAGTAATAAGTAATTTCTATTGATCAAACTCTTCACTTGATCACTTGACATCCCATTCTTCATCGATTTGCTCGAGTGGGCACCAGTAACATTTCCATTTGATCCTATCATGTGCCAGTGTAGCCCAATGACATCTGGTTGTTTCAGAAATACGAAGAGTCTCAAACCATTCTTTCAGGGTCTTGACGAAGAAGTCTGACCATTGTGTAGGCGGGTAGACATGTGATCTTTTGACATCACATGGGATCCAGTCGGTAATGGCTCTAGTCCAGTGGTCATCTCCAAATCGCATTACATGTCTAGTCCATCTGATTTTTGATGCCTTGGCAAATGAGACAGCACCCCTGACTCTGGAACAGAATGGAGGTCAGACTCCAGATTCCTTCTCTCACTTGAGTGAGACGTGATATTCCAAGCATAGCTCTTTCAATTCCTCTTTGGGGAGACCCAAGTAGCATTCTCATTATGCTTTCTAGTAGGGCCCAGTCTCTGAGGTGCATGTTAATGCAGGGGAAAACAGTGGAGTCGAAGAGATGTGCCTGGAGCCGGGAGGTTCTTTTGTCTTTTTTAACTATTTCTTCTATGCTCTTGAAGGCATTCCATGCTGCTCTCTTCCTCCTGTGCAGCTCAGGTCGACTTAGGTACACATAACTGCTGCATTCAGAGATTTTTTTTCATTGAGAGTGAATGGGGCCTCTGGAACTAGTTCATCTTCCATTAACATAGTTTTGTTGAGATTCAGCTGTAGACCTATCTTTCCACATTGTCGGTTGAAGTCAGCCAGCATTTGTGCTGCTTAGCTAATGTTTGGTGTTATTAGAATGATGTCATCAGTGAAGCGGAGGTGGTGTAGTTGCCTACAATCTATCTTCACTCCCATTCCTTCCCATTCTAATTGTGGCATGATGTTCTCAAAGGTGGTGCTGAAGAGTTTTGGTGAAATGGTATCACCCTGACGAACCCCTCTTTTGACATCAATGATCACTTCCTTGTAGAATGGTGAGATCCTCGTGGTGAATCAGTAATACGGCTCCACGAAGGATCTTGATGTATAGGGTTTGAACGCCCTGTTTGGCTAGGGCTTCAATGACCACTTCAGTCTCCACAGAATCAAAGGCTTTCTTTAAATCAATGAGCGTGAGACAGAGTAGCATTTTGAACTCCCTAAAATCTTCAATGAGCTTGGTTACTGTGTAGATATGGTCGGTTGTGCTGAATCCTTTTTGGTAGCCAGCTTGATTGCATGGTTGTCCTTCCTCTAATGTTCTGCCTATCCTGTTCAGGATGACTTGAGTGAATAGCTTGTAGATGACGGACAACAGGCAGATGGGCCGATAGTTGCCAATGTCGTGTATGTCTCCTTCTTGAACAGTAGAACTGTCCTGCTGGTTTTCCATTGGGAGGGCACCTTACATTCAGACAGGTAGCATGTGAAGAGCCGAGCCAGTGTATTAATGAGTACTGATGGCAGATTCTTCAGGTGTTCGGGTCTGACTTTGTCTGGGCCAGGTGCTGTTCCCTTCTTTACAGATGAAATGTCATGTCGGATTTCAGAAGGGAGAACATTGGGAAGGACATATCCATCCTGCGGAATTTGGTATGTGGGCAGGTGGATGTCGCTATCAAAGAGATCTGAGTAGAAATCATTGATAATCTTCCCCATTGCCTTTCTTGAAGATGTGATAGATCCATCAGGATGTCAGAGAGCAGTCATCTTGGTCTTGTAGTTGGTGAAGGACAGGAAGGCATTGCGAATGCTTTTCCCTGCTTCTACTGCATTTTCCAGTATTTCTGCTCTTCTCTCCTTGAGGTCTTCCTTTATCGCTTCTCATCGCTGCTTTGCAAGCTTGTTTTGTTATTGATCAATAACAAAACATTTCAGATGTGCTCCCATTTGTCTTTCAGCCAACATTAATCAGAGATTATGAAGGACTGTGGCAAATATCACCATGAGTGAGTTTCTTCTCAAGAGGTTTTCTGCCAAGCCTGAGCTAGAAATTTTTTATAGGTTCTTGTTCTTAGTCCTATACTTGTTGTCTCCAATGGACCACATCCTCATGATCACCTTTATTTCCTGGGTCAACAATCTCAACTCCCCCATGTACTTTGCCTGAAACTCTCCTTCTTGAACTCTGCTATATTTCTGTGACTTAACCATGGTCCTTTAGAAACTCATCCATGCAGAGGGGAATGCTTCCCTCTGTAATGCATGTGCAGTGTTTTGGTGTCACTCTCTGTGCTGCTGAGTTGTCCATGCTCATGTTGAAGTTCTAAGTCAATTAAATGGCCATCTCCTGTCCATGCACTATGACATCATCATGAATGTCAAAACCAGTGTCCATTGAGTATCCTGTATTTCAATCACCACTTCAAGACCATCTCTGAAGTCCTGTTAACAGCAGCTAATTTCACCACCCACTTCTATGGCCCTTGTACTATTCACCAGTTCTGTGATGTTCCATACAGCCTGAAACTGTTTTGCCTTAAGGATAGTAGAGGGAGGCTTGCTCCACTATCTCCTCTTTTTACTGGAATTTCTATGTCATCTTTATTGTATTGTCCTATCGCGAACATTACCTGCACGGCAGAGCCTGGCAAGCTACCCATGTCGTATTTGATATGCCAAATACCAGTAACAATTGTAGACCTCATTCCTATGACCTGATGGAATGGTTTGAGGCTCTTTATGTTCCTGGAGCAAGCAATTGCCCTTGGGCTTTACTTGCATGAGACAGGTCATATGGAGATATTACTGGTGCCGCTCGAGCAAATCGATGATGAGCGGGAAGACAGTGATACAGTGACAGTGATGTGAACACATTTGCTTCCATGCTAAATACCATCTGCTGAGGGTAAAGCAAAAGCTTTTTCCTCATATCTCACCCCCACCACCCATGCTGTTGTTTTATACATGATTTCTATTAAGCTTCCAGTACTTAAAGCCTCATTCTAACTTTCTGACAAGGTCCAACACTTTGCTAACTATTACGCATAGGTAGTCCAGATTCGCATAGGTAGATCTGGATTGAAATAAGTACACTATGGCAGCTCTAGGAAAGGTTTCCATATTAAGAAAAGAATGTTTCTTTTGCTGAGATGCTTTTATTATTCCCAGATAAGAGCTGTACTTCCACTAACTAGGTGTGGTAATTAAATCACTTCAACAGAAAAATATCTTGCAAGAAAACCCAATATAATTTCAAGTTTGGACCCCAGGGTGCTACATAGAATTGCCAATACCCACAGAACCAAGACACTGTTTCTAAAATGGGACTTGACACCAAACCCCAAAAGGCCAAAAGACTGAAAAGGACTCGAGTTATTTTTTCCTCCACAGTATACATTTTAGTGAAAAGAACTGAGTAGCAGAAATATGACTTTCATCCAAGTGTCAGCTTCTGAGACTGATAGGTTGTCCATATGATGAGGTAAAAAAAAGATTTTCTGTTTGTGTTCTGGAAAATTTCTTTAGGTCTTAGAAAAAATTTATAAAATTGAATTCAATTAAATGACAGAATTTGAGAGTATAAAAAAGAATCATATCTTTACTTGAAAATTCTAAACTGAAATGCATAAATTCACAGTATTTTCATTAAAAATATGAATAGTGAAGAATCTGGAAACAACCTAAATGCCCGAGAACAGAGGACTGGCTAAAGAAACTGTGGTTCATCTACACTATGGAATACTATGCGGCTGTCAGAAAGGATGAAATTATGAAATTTACCTGCAAATGGATGGACATGGAGTCTATCATGCTGAGTGAAATTAGTCAGAAGGAAAAGGACAGATATAGAATGACTGCATTCATTAATAGGATATAAATAGATATCAGTGTTTTAATCACGATCCGCGATCTTCCCGTTGATCATCTATTTGCTAGAGCGGGCACCAGTAATATCTCCATATGTCCTGTCTCATGCCAGTAGAGCCAGGGGCATTGGCTTGCTACAGGAACATAAAGAGCCTCAAACCATTATATTAGGTCATGGGAATGACCTAATATAGTATTACTGAATTTGGCATATCATATACAACACGAGAAGCTTGCCAGGCTTGCCGAGCGGGAGGCAAACTCTTTTAAACACCTCCAAATAAAGCATTTATTGATGAACCGCGCGAGCCAGGCTGTGATGGGCTGGTCTGCTGGGTGGAGTTCTGACGAGGAGGGAAGTCCAAAAGTGGAAAATGGCGGCGCCGTGGAGTGAGGAGGGGGTGGTCTGGCTTGTTGTGAGGCTCTGCCGCAGGTGGTGGGCCAGGGCTAGAACCCGCCATGCCTCCCGACTGCCTCATGAGCGGCTGTGCACAGGGAGAGCAAGGAACAGCTCTGCCCCCATGTGTGAGAGTCTCTGGACCAGCATACCTGGGCCGGATTGAGGAAAAAGCTGCTGCAGGGTGGGTGTCGGTGATCCGGGCTGTGATGGACTGGTCTGCTGGGTGGAGTTCTGACGAGAGGGAAGTCCAAAAAGTGGAAAATGGCGGCGCCCGTGGAGTGAGGAGGGGTGGTCTGGCTTGTTGTGAGGCTCTGCCGAGTGGTGGGCCAGGGCTAGAACCCGCCATGCCTCCTGTTTTTAATAAATATGGGAAATGGTAATGGCAGATTAAAACTCACCACTGAATATACACAAAGAGACTTAAGTGATAAACTCTAAATATCTGCAGGGCTAGCCACAATGTGTAAAATAAGAGGGAGAGAGATGCAGATACAGAGAGAGAGATAGAGAGAAAGAGGAAACTGGGGTACCTGCTATTAAGGCGGCCTGGGGGACGGGAGGGGGGGGTACATTGGTGGTGGAAATGGGGCACTGGTGGAGGGATGGGTGCTGGAATACTGTATTACCAAGAACCAATTATGAACACCTTTGTAATTGAATGTTTCACGGTGGTATAATAAAAAATTTAAAAAAAATAAAATAAAAAAATAAAACATGAATAGTAACTCCTATCCCAGAAGTATACTTTGTGGAGTAACAAGATCACTTCCCTATCAAATCCTTTCTGTTTTGTACCTTTCACTTAAATAAACACACAGATACACACTCATATACATACTCTAGCACCATCACCCCAAGTTAAAGAAGTGAGCCAAGAGTTTAGCTTAGATTTGTGCTGGGAATCACATCTTCTGGGATAATTTCTTTCCATAACCTCAGATTTAAACAATCTTCCAATTCAGCAATAAAATTATATACTCACAGTGAAAAATGATTACTTATTATGTCATAGTTCTTTATATTCTTTCCTTTATACCAATTGCATTTCTAAAAAGTTACATATTTTGGGGGTTCTATAGTTTATATAATATATCCAGGTTCTAAGAATGGTCATGATTCCATTTCAGAAAAAATCATTCAGAATATTATTTTCAGCGTCTTCTGAATTATAAGTAATTGTTCATCAATTTTTAGTATTTCTCAATGGTTTTTGTTAGTGAACTAATTTTAAATTGATATAATATTCTTTAGTACTGGTTATTCTTTGCCTTAATTTAGTGTTATTTAGATACAGAATTGATTAAACCACAGACAGTTCTCCGGAGAGTGCACTGTACCGTACTATTTGTATGCTTAGGTGACTTTCTAGTATCAACTAATGGCATTTGTTATATAAATTTGAAATAAATTATTATATAATACTTAGAATTTGTTGGGTAAAAATGATATTTCATAACTTATGAATTGTTCAACTGAAAGTCTGAGGAAATTATATTTGAATTTATATCATCAATATTCTTCTCTTTTAATTATACCATTTGACTGAGTGTTCTTTCAAGCTTTTAGACTGGGAATTAGGTTTTCACGACAATTTACGTGATGCTTAACTAAGCCATCAAGTTTGTGCCCATATCATTGTTTATATAGGTACTCCCCAATAAACACCGTTTTGAAATTGTATTTTTCTGGATCCAGATAGACAGCTCATCAGGCTGGGCACATGATTTGCAGAAAGGAATCTGGGGATCTCCCAAGCATGGCAGAGATCAACCTCCAAGCACAGACTTACTAGTGGTCCCTGAGCAATACTGACTTGTCACATCTCTAATGGATGCTAGTCTTGGTGTGGTGCAGTGCGACCAGAATGAGGCAGTGACAACACACCATCATGTGTATAGCAATTTTATTTCCCACATTGGGGTCTTATATATGATTTCAAACAAAGAAATATATGGGCACATTTAATCATTGTCAACTACAAAGCAACTACGTTATTAATTACAGAACATCTAGTTATTTCATATCGCAGCCACAGATACATCCCAGGGCCAACTCTTAACCTGTACATTAACTTTAGGAAATTAACAGAGAACTGAGGTAGGTACAGGGGGACTGATAGGGAGGTGCCAGATCTAGCCGTAGCCAGACCCAAGGGGCCTCAAGGCACTCCTTGTGCACTATGAGTGCGCTGTAGCAGTCACATCCCACAGATCAGGAATTAGTCACTGTCAGCAGGTCTCTAGGAGACAGCTGTCTTCCAAGACTGACCTATCACAAAACAAAAACAAATATCAAAATAAGATGTTTTATGAAGAAAAGCATTCATTGCATATTTTTATCTGGTGACATGCTGGTTATACACTGGTTTATATACTCTAAAAAATTGTGATTAGATTCATGCCTTTTAGCCTGACTTCCTACTTTCCTTCCCTTTTCCTAAATTACAGTTTTCCCAGAGTCTAGGTAGTTTTGTTATTAGTTGTCTCCTCCAAAGAGTAAAACTACCTAGTAATTTTCTTTCACTCCAAGGAAAAATATTGATTAAGAAAAAGCAATAGAAACTTTTGTCCTTGTGGACAACAAAACTATAAACCACCTGTAGTAGCCATTGCTGAGTTGTAATGATATGTGAATAGGAAGGTGGGAAGATAATAAACAGAGTTTAGAAGCTTATTTGTGAGTGGTGGAAAGAAATGAATAAGATGTTTAATGGAGAGGGTGGTTCCCAGTAGTTCACAAGGGGCATGCAGTCATTAACAGAGATTCTCAAACACAGGGCAGGCTGCTCTTTTCTATGGCCTGAGGGTATTGTGCTGCTTGAAACTTACAGTGCCAGGGCCGGGAGCGATAGCCCAGTGGGTAAGGCGTTCGCCTTGCATGCGGCCGGCCTGTGCCGGCCCGGGTTCGATCCCCGGCATCCCCATATGGTCCCCTGAGCACCGCCGGGAGTGATTCCTGAGTGCAGAGCCAGGAGTAACCCCTGAGCATCGCCAGGTGTGACCCAAAAAGCAAAAAAAAAAAAAAAGAAAGAAACTTACAGTGCCAGGAAGCACCTATGGCAGCCAGGAGAGCTCAGGGACCTCAGGACCAGCAGCGCTTATGGGCGCGGCATGTGGTTCCATCACTTCACTTGTCACTTCACTTGTATGTGGTTGTATGTGGTTCCATACAACTAATAAACATCTGGAATGCGTAATGCATGCTCCCAGTACTATAGAATGTTTTATATATATGAGCACTGCTTTTTTTAGGTCATACCTCACCATCTCAGAATTTATTCCTGTCTCTGACTCAGGAATTACTCTTGGCAGTGCTCGGGAGACCATCTGGGTTGCCAGTGATCAAACCCAGGTCAGCTATGTGCAAGGCAAATGTTCTCCCCAGTGTACTATCATTCCAGCCCCTATAATGTTTATTTTTACGTGTGTTTGTTTTACTGGGTATATTTATTGAAACATTTATTTTTATGTGAATATTTTTGTATTCGCTTAGGGAAAGCAGAAACTACCCAACATGTGCTCAGGGGAATGATGGGCCACTTCCTGATATTCTGCTAACCAGGGCTGCAGTTCAGAGGCAGGGTCCAAAAAAGGTGCTTCAAGGTTCTTGTCATGCCGGGGATGGCTGAATCGAGGCCTTCCAGTGCTTGAGGAACTCAAGGGGCTAACTTAGCAATGCTCAGAAACTTCGTGGTATAAATGGTCAAGTTCAGGTGGGGCAAGATTTTTTGCATGCAGAAATCGCACAGTCTGTTCCTACATAGCTGGTTCCCAGAAACCCCGGAGAAAAAGCTGGTAATGTTCTCTAGCATCATTGCATATAGTCTGAAAACAAATAAAGCTAAACTCATGATTAATAAAAGAGAAAGTGTGTCAGGTTCAGTCAAATCACATGACCTACCAAACCTTTATATGTCCCAGTCTTCTATATTTTGATCTGGTTTAACCTACTTCCTAGAAATATATACTTTAATCATTTGTAAAATTGAAATGGAAATATAACATTTTTTAAATTTCCATATCTAAATTTTCAATAACTAAACCTTTCACATAGATACATGATTAATTTGCTTGTGATAGTTATCACTACACAAAACTTAGTAATTATAGTGAGAAAGTCATTATACTGATTGCTTTCCAAAAGTTTTTAGCTCACAATTATGCTTCAAAATATTTCTGTACAACAGATTCCATCAGTCTTGCAGTCAATTGCAGCAAGAAATTAAAGACTATGGCCAATTTCACCATGAGTGGGTTTCTTTTCATGGGTTTTATCTGCCAAAACTGAGCAAGAAATCTTTTATTCTTCTCTGTTCTTAGTCTTCTACTTATTGGCTTTAACTGGTAACATACTCATTATCACTGTAACTTCCACGGATTACGGTCTCAACTCACCCATGTATTTTTTTCCTGAAGCATCTCTCTTTTTTTGGATCTCTGTTATATTTCTGTGACTGTATCAAGATTCATTTACAACTCTCCAGGCATAGTGGGACTATTTCCCTATGGGATTGTATAGCACAGTGCTTTGCATTCGTTACCTGTGGTTCTGCTGAGGTTCCCATGCTCACAGTGATGTCCTATGACTGCTAAGTGGCCATCTGCCTTCCACTGGGCTATGAAATCATCATGAATGTCAGAACCTGTATCCATGGAATCATTGGCGTATGGATCAGTGCAGCCATCTCTGGAGTCATGCACACAGCAGCTACTTTCTCCATCCACTTCTGTGAACCCCATATCATTCACCAGTTCTTCTGTGATATCCCCAGATCCTGAAACTGTCATGCTCTAGTGAATTTATGAGTGAGATAGATGTCAGTCTCTTTACGGGTTTGCTGTCATTTCTTTGTTTCATATTTATTGGGTTCTCCTATGTGCACATATTTTCTTCTGTGCTGAGGATGCCATCTGCTGAGGGCAGAGCCAAGGCCTTTTCCACTTGCCTTCCCCACCTTGCTGCTGTCATATTATTTCTTTCTACAAGTGTATTCGAGTATTTCAAGCCTCATTCTGAATCTCCAACTGCTTTGGACAAGTTACTCACTATTATGTATACAGTGGTTCCCCCAACATTCAATCCAGTGATCTATAGCCTGAGAAACAAAGCCATAAAGTTAGCTTTATGGCTTTTGTTTAAGGAAAGTGTTTCGAAGAAGAAAAGAAACACTTATGCGTATACATTCACTATTAGGAGACAAGTTCAATATATAATTGCTAATATTTATATAATTGATAGATAAATTATATTTTTGCATGTGTTTTGGACTACACCTTGTCGTACTCAGGGCATACTCTTGGCTTTAGGCTCAGGCTCACTCCTGGTGAGCCAAGGGGACTACATCTGTTTCTGTGATTCAAAATATAATTTGTAGTATGCAAGGCCAAACAATATGTAGGGCAACCTCCTGTGCTATCATTTGGCACCAGCAGGTTAAATTTTATTTTAAGTGATGTGTTATTTTTGATGAAACCCTTTTATGCTTGTGTTACTTGGAAAACTAAAATAATCATACTTTGGGCTATGGAAAATAAATTGTGAATATTTTAAGTATTACTCTGTAAAATCAGATGAATAAATAATGCCCATTTCACAGTGTTGAATATATCAATTTAATTTTGTTTCCCTAGTAATTTGTGAGTAATGATTAAAAAGATTTAGATATAACATTCATAGTTCATTTCCTAGTTACATTAGAGTTTGGACAGTAAATGATTTCCATGAGTTCATGAGAGGCTCTGATTCTAATATCACCAGCCATTCAGAGCTCCATAACTTTCTACCAATCCCTCTCAGCTCGAATCAGACATGATAAAGTTTCCCTGAAAATGTCCTATACTCCATTTGCTTTGTCTCTGCTGTTACTGGATTACAACATATTCATTCATAAGGAATAAACATATAACAACATAATCTGGGAAAACATCAAAGTACAGGCTTTTATTTTATATATTACTTTTAGACACCATCATATACAATTTTGTTGACAATATAATCTCAGGCCTATGGTTTTCCAGCTCCAATCATACCATTATAAAAAGCATAATACTGAAATATTTGTCATTTATTTACTTTTTGCTTTTTTTGGGTCATACCCAGCAATATTTAGGTGTTACTACTGGCTCTGCACTCAGAAATCATTTTTGGTGGTGCTCAGGGAACTAAATGTATGCCTGAGATCAAATCCAGTCGGCTGCTTGAAAGGCAAATATCCTACCACCTGTATTATTGCTTCAGACAGAATAGTTGTCATTTAAAATGTTACCTGTGGAGATATGTTATGTAGGGTATAATTTGATGTTTGAATACTGTGATATTATATTTTAATTTTATTATATTATTAAATTTATTATATTACTTGTTTTATTATATTATTAAAACCAATATTTTGTTTTCTATAATACATTCTTTTGCTGTTTGATTAATATAGAATTAATATTTATTCCATATATTGAAATTTTTGTTTCCCCTTTTCATGTTTTAGTTTCTTTTATGTATATTATCATATGATATGTAAATGTGACATTATCATATGATATGTAAAATGTGACATTTAACTTTGTCTTTTTTCCAATTTTGATCAAGTGATTTTTCTAGGACAATACTGATTACAGATGGATAAAGGAAATGATTTCTTTTTGTGCCTGATCTTAGACAGAAGTCTTTCAATCTATTGCAGTTAACTAAAAAAGGACATCATATTTGACCAAAATTTGTGAAATATATATCAAGTAAATAATATCCAGGATATATCAGGCACTGGTAGCCCTTCACAAGAAAAAAACAGCCAACCCCATCAAAAAATGGGGAGAAGAAATGAACAGAAGCTTCCAAAAAGAAGAAATTAGAATGGCCAAAAGGCATATGAAAAAGTGTTCTTCATCTTTAATCATCAGGGAGATGCAAATCAAAACAACAATGAGGTACCATCTCACACCACAGAAACTGGCACACATCCAAAACAGCAAGAACAACCGGTGCTGGTGTGGATGTGGGATCAGGGACTCTGATCCACTGTTGGTGGGAGTGCCGACTGGTCCAGCCCTTTTGGAAAACAATATGGGCGTTCCCCGAAAACTAGCCATTGAACTCCCATTTGATCCAGCAACAGCACTCCTGGGAATATACCCGAGACAGAAAAACACATAGCAGAAACACTATCTGTACTTCTTTATTCATCTCTGCGCTATTCACTATAGCTAGAATCTGGAAACAACCTAAGTGCCCGAGAACAGAGGACTGGCTAAAGAAACTGTGGTTCATCTACACTATGGAATACTATGCGGCTGTCAGAAAAGATGAAATTATGAAATTTACCTGCAAATGGATGGACATGGAGACTATCATGCTGAGTGAAATTAGTCAGAAGGAAAAGGACAGATATAGAATGACTGCATTCGTTAACAGGATATAAATAGATACCAGTGTTTTACTAAATGTGGGAAATGGTAATGGCAGATTAAAACTCACCATTGAATATACACAAAGAGACTTAAGTGATAAACTCTAAATATCTGCAGGGCTAGCCACAATGTGTAAAACAAGAGGGAGAGAGAGATGCAGAGACAGAGAGAGAGAGACAGAGAGAAAGAGAGGAAACAGGGCTACCTGCTGTTGAGGCAGCCTGGGGTGGGTGGGAGGGGAGGGGTACATTGGTGGTGGAAATGGGGCACTGGTGGAGGGATGGGTGCTGGAATACTGTATTACCAAGAACCAATTATGAACACCTTTGTAATTGTTATGTCTCACGGTGGTATAATAAAAATTTAAAAAATATATATATATATATATAAGCAGAGATCTTCATTATAAGGACCTCAAAAGTATCTTTGATTATTAAGTAATGGTTTCTATTAAGTAAAACAAAGGTAAAGAAATGAATTACAGCAAATTAAAAATGAGTTCAATGGCAAAAAAAAAACTCCCAAGGCTAAAATTAAGACTCTAAGGCTAAAATTAAGACACCTTATGCAACGTGAGAAAATATTTGCACAATACTTCAGGTAATGGTGAATATCTATTATGTTTAAAGCTATAAAAATGTTCAACAGTAAAAGTACCCAAAATGCCATCAAACATGGGGGAAAAAAAGATAAACAGATAATTCCCTGAAAAAGCAATACCAAATTGCAGATGACCCACAATCACAAAAAGTGTTTATTATCTTCTAATCAGGGAAATACAAAAAAACAAATAAATATAATAGTGAGACACATCTAACACGTGTGAAAATATCACACATAAAATAGCAGAATAACTAGTGCTGTGAAAAAAGTAGCCCTCATTCACAGTTGGTTGGAATATTGTCTGTTCAGTCCAATGGAAAGCATTATGAATATTTCTCAAAAGAAGGAACAGACCTCCAATATTCACAGCGTTTTACTTCTGGGCTTCTGCTCCCTACTAAACAACAACAACAACAACAACAACAATAATAATAATATAAAACATTGATGTAAAGACTAAGAGCAACTGTGTTTGCTGCAATGCTTAATACAATAGCCAGATTTGAAAACTTTCCTTATGTCCAATGTTAGATGATGGACATAAAAGCTATTATATAGACAATGCAGTGGTGTGCAGCTCTAAGAAACGGAATCATACAGTTGGCTGCAATATGGATGGATCTGGAAACTAAGTTAATTAAAATATCAGGGCCAGAGCGATAGTCCAGCGGGTAGGGCATTTTTTGCCTTCCGACGCGGCAGGCCTGTGCAGGCCCGGGTTCGATCCCCAGCTTCCCATATAATCCCGTGAGCACCGCTAGTAGTGATTCCTGAGTGTAGAGCCAGGTGTAACCCCTGAGCATCGCCGTGTGTGACCCAAAAAGCAAAAAAAAAAAAAAAAAAAAAGGAATAAATAAATAAATAAATAAAATAAGTCAGAACATAAATGGCAAATATCAGATAATCTCACTTATTAATCTCACTTATCTGTGGTTTACAGAAGGACAGGCCAAGAGTATTAATTATGATTGGATAGTGTTAACCAATTACAAACCTTTGGCTTGCATTACAAGAATCAGATTGCCAGAATTTGGGGCAGAAAGATGAAGAAGGAAGAGGCAGACTACAGGATACCAGGCAGGACAGTGGAGAATCTTATATTTTACTGGATACGTAGGTTGGGTCTCAGAACTTTGTATATCTGTGCTCTAAACTTTAATACTACTATAACCATGTTACATAAACTATAATATACAAAATAAAAATCAAAATGATTAGGGTATTTATTTGATAAATTGGAAGTAAATATTCATATTTACATATTTTTTAAAAATAAATGCAATTAGAAGTTTGGACATTATTCTAAAATAAAATTATAAATTAAATTATAATCCAGTCAATAAAATTAGCTAAAGAAATTAGCTAATTTCTTGTGCATATTCTATAATCAAAACAATCTTATAATGTATTTGTTATTTGATTCAATGAATGCAGATACTCTGCATACTGGAACAATACTTCCAGTAACAAAGTATGGTTATTAAATCACTTCAACATAAAAATGTGTTGCAAGAAATCCCAATACAATTACAACTTTGGACCCCAGGGTATTACACTGAATTGTCAATACCCAGTGCACCCATGAACCATGTTGTTCCCAATGGGTCTTCAATCAGACTCATAAAGGCCAAAGAAAGAACAGGATCAATTTTTACTCTCCCCAGACTACATTTTAGTGAAAGGAACTGAGTGTCAGAGTTATATAGGACTTTCATCCAAGTACCAGATTCTCAGACTGACAGGTTATCCCTATGACAAGGTAGAAATTTCTGAGTGTCCTGGCAAATTTCCTTAGTATCTAGAAAGGAAATATCCTTTCTAAAATGGAATGCAAATAAATGACAGATTTTGAGGGGCATAGAAGGATAAGATCTTTACTTGAAAATTATAAACCAACATATGTAAATTCATGTTATTTTCATTAAAAATAAGTAGAGAAATTTCTTCCATCCCAAAAAAATTTTGTGGAGCAACATGACATATTCTATATTGGAGCAACATGACATATTCTATATTGGAATTCCCTACCAATGCCTTTCTACTTAGTATCTTTCACTCAATGTACACACAGATGCAAACCCACACACATGCTCAAACACCATCTCCCCAAGAATGAACAAATGTACCAAGAGTATAGCTTTGGTGTGCTGGAGTTCTCCTTTCCGGGGATCATTTCTTTCCACAAATCTCAGACTTAGACACCCTTTTAATTCAGCAATAAACATATCATACAATCACAGTGAGAAATAAGTACTTATTATAGTAATATTTCCTGTATTTTAGTTAGGGAATCGATTGCATTCCTATCTAATTAGGAATCAATTGCATTCCTATCTAGTTACATATTTCGATATCCTAAAGTAGGTATATTTGGGTTCTAAGAATAGTCACGATTCCACCCCAAACAAAATTATTCAGAATTCTATTTTCAGAGTCCTTTGAAATATTTTCATAACAGTAACTATTCATCAATTTTATATTCTAATATTTAAGTAATTTTAAATACATAATATTCTTAAGCACTTATATTCTGTCTTAATTTAAATGTTAATTAGATACAAAATTGATTGAAGATTGAACTATAGACTATTCTCCAGAGAGCGTCCATAAATATTACTGTACTATTTGCATGCTTAAGTACGACATCATTGGTCTGCTGAGTTGAGGTGTCAATCGCATCACACCATTTTTGAAACCGGAGAACTGTTCCTCAGAACATGCGATGAAAGAGGCTTCACAGTGATGTCATTGTCCTTGTCAACACAAAACTGGCTGTAGCATTGATTCATTTGAGTACCTAATAAACTGGATAGGATGATTACACTTGAAGAAATGTGGCCCACTGCCAGCAGTTTCTATGTTCGTTTTCTACACACCAACATCCACAAACAAGGAAGAAATTGAGAAATTCTACATGGAACTGGAGGAGTTCTATAAAGAAGATCACACCTTATACAAGATAATAGTCGTGATTTTAATGCCAAGACAGGACGAGAAGATCAGCCGAAGAACTACATGAAGTTCCATGGCCTAGAATGGAACAAACAGGGTGAAAGACTGAGTTCATTATGTCCACCAAGACCATTCATGATAACTCACAATTCCAGAAGGCTGAATCTAAATGTTGGACATGGGAATCTCCTGGTGGACAGTACCACAATGAAATTGACTACATCATATTCAATCGACAGTTTTGTCTGACCGATGTCACTGTCGTCCCAAAATTCCAGACAGGATCGGACCACCATATCCTTTGTACAAAATTCTACTTCACAGAAAGGGGAAAAAAAGGCTGCCAAGTTTAAGAGGAGAACTTCCAGAACAACCACCAACTGGGAACTCTTTGACACAATTGCGGCAACATGGGAAGATGTTCATTGACGACATCAATGAAGAATACATCTGACTGGCTCAGCACCCCCATGATTGTGTGAAGAATGCTGAGAGAAAGCCACAAAAGGACGCCTGTCTTCAAAAACTCTCGAGCTCATTTGTCAGCATGGCTAGGCGCAAGCCTCGGGCAGCCATATGCTTATGTCCAAGCTCTCAAAGCAGTACAGAGAAGCAATAAAGGAAGAACTCAAAGAGAGGAGTGCAGCAATACTGGCCTATGCAGCGGAAGCTTGGAAAAGCATTCACAATGCCTACTGTCCTTCACCAACTATTAGACCAAGATGACTGCCCTCTGACATCCTAATGGATCTATCACATCATCCAGAAAGGCAATGGAGATTATCTATGACTTCTACCTGTGTGATAGCTACGTCCACCTGCCCACATAATAAACTCCCAGGGATGGATATGTCATTCCCAATGTTCTCCCTTCTGAAATCCGACAGGCCATTTCGTTGGTAAAGAAGTGAACAGCACCCGACCAAGACAAAGTCAGATCCGAACACCTGAAGAATCTACCGTCAGTGCTCATCAATACACTGGCTTGGCTCTTCACACGTTACCTGTCTGAATTTAATTTAAATTCAGATGGTAGTCTTTAATAACAGGGATAAATATTACTAAATATATATGAAACCACAAACACACCAATAGCCAAGCAATCAGGAAAAATGATAGTAAGGACCGATTCCCAGACTTTAAGCTATAATGCAAAACTATAATAATCAAAATAGTATGATAATTTATTAAAATGTATCTTTTAATCAATAGAATAGAATCAAGAACCCAGACATAAACACGAGAATAAATGGACAAATAAGTTATGATTTTAAAAAAACTCTACTAATAAAAGCATTAATATAAAGAAGGAAAGTCTCCAACAAATGGTGGAAAACTGGTTCACTTTTTCCACAAAAAGTGGATCCATATCTCTCATCATGTTACAAACATTATTTCTCCAAATGGATGAAAAAACACTGACATTATTCCTGAATCCATGAAATATGTTGAAGAAAAGGTAGGCAGAAGCTCCATAATATTGACTTCAGAGATGTCTTCAATGGTTAGCTCCATTGACTAAGCAAACACGGGTCTACACTAAACTGAAAGGTATCTGCTTGACAGATTATGAGAGCTAGAGCACACAGTAAGCTACTTCTGGCCTTGTAAGTGGCCCAACCTGCATTCGATACCCATTTAATACATCATTTTTTTTTACATCTAGCTGAGACTTGAAAAAAATTTTCAGTATAATTACTTGGTATTTAACAAAAGAAAAGAAAATTCATTATCATCATCATCAAATTAAATTGTTGCAGATTCATTCATGGATATAGCAATAAAACTGGAGAAACCAGATCCTTGTACATCTCTGGATCAGGGGAATAAATTTATTAATCTGCAACAAGCAATTATATATTCATCATTCAGAAATCATAGTTGCTATATACCCTATTTTAATATTAGTATCAGTCAATTTTATTACAGTTGCATAAGTCATATATATATGCAAATATATATATATATTACTCCAAATATTATTCAGTTGACATTTCAAAAAAGCGCTCTGCAAAATCCTCCTATATCTTACCATGCAAATTGTTGTTCATTTACATCTATTATTTGTCCAATTTTTTGTCATCATACAAATTTTATTTTTACTGTATTCACTTTAAATAAAAATAAAAGTATATTTTCAATACCATTCAGTAATATTATTTAGATACAAAATATATTGTAATACTTCAAACTTCTTTAAAGCTTCTGTTCTATGTCCTATGTATGCTGCGTGGCCATCTCCCTTCCATGCACTATGACATCACCATGAGTGTCAAAACCTATTTCCATGGAGTCGCCCAGCTTCTGGAATAGTGGGGCCATCTCTGGAGTCGTGCCAACAGCTGCTACTTTCACCATCCACTTCTGTGGCCACTGCACTGTTCACACGTTCTGTGATGTTCCATAGAATGGAAACCCTTCTGCGCTAAGGACAGTGGAGTGAGGCTGGATTCACCATCTTCCTGTTTTTCCTGGTATTTCTGCATCATCTTTATTGTCTGTCCTAGGTGAACATATTCCATTCTGTGCTGAGGATGCTATCACTGAGGGCAGAGTTCAGGCTTTTTCCACTTGCCTCCCCACCCCTCACTGTCGTCTTATTCCTGATTTCTACTGCACTTACACTCTTTAAAGCCTCATTCTGACTCTCTGACCAAGTCCAACCATTTGCTCAGTGTTCTGTCCACTGAGTGACCCCATTATTTGATCCAGAGATCTGTAACTGTGAAATAAACACAATAAGACATCTCTAAAACTTTTCTTTAATAAGAATGTTTCTTTAGTTGAGACACTTCTATTAATTCCCACTTGACAGCTTCACTTCCACAAACAGGTGTGACAATTAAATCACTTCAACAGAAAAATGTCTCACAAGAAAACCCTACACAATTGAAAGTTTGGACCCCAGGGTGTCACACAGAATTGCCAATACCCACAGCACCCCAGAACTCTGTTGCTCCCAATGGGACTTCACAACTAATCCCAAATGGCCAAAGCACTGAAAAAGGACTTCTGTTTTACTCTCCACAGTCTCCATTTTAGTGAAAAGAACTGAGCAGCATAGATAAGACTTTCTGGAGAGTCAGCCACTGAGACTAACAGCTTGTCCACATGGTTAGGTAAGAAATTTCTGCTTCTGCTCTGGCGAGTTTCCTTAGGTTATAGAAAGAACTAATATTATAAAAAATGGAATATAAATAAATGACCTATTTTGAGGGCATAAAAGGTATCATACCTTTACTTGAAAATTCTAAACTAAAATACTTAAATTCATAGTATTTTCATTAAATATGTGAAGAAAAATTGCTCCCCATCACAGGAGCACTTTGTGGAGTAACAAGATCACCAATTCCTTTCTTTTTTAGTACCTTTCACTCAAATGTACACACAGATGCACACCCCATCCATACTCAAGCACCATCGCCCCGTGATTGAACAAATGTGATAAGAGATTAGCTTGGTTTGTGCTGGAGACCGCATATTCTGGGATAATTTCTTTCCATCAACCTCAGACTTAAACAACCTTCCAATTCAGCAATAAACATAAGCATACACTCACAGTGAAAAATAATCACTTATTATATGTCATAGTTATTTATACTCTTTCATTTATGCCAATTGCATTCATAACAAGTTACATGTTTTGAGATACTAAAGTATATGTAATATATCCAGCTTCTAAGAATGGTCATGATTCTATTCAGAAAAAATGATTCAGAATCTTATTGTCAGAGTCTTCTGAAATATAAGTAATAGTTCATCAATTGCAGTTTTTCTCAATGTTTCTGTGCTATTGAACTAATTTTAAATAGATATAATATTCTTGAGTACTGGTTATTTTGTGCCTTAACTTAAGTATTATTTAGATACAAAACTGATTGGACTACAGACTATTCTCCAGCGAGCACTCTGTACTATTTGTAGGCTTTTACAGTAATTTTCCTATACAATATGCATGCTTAGGTGACTTTCTAGCATTAACTAATGTCATTTGTTATATAAATTTGAAATAAATTATTTTAACCTACTCAGAATTTATGAAGAAAAAATGATATTTCATAACTCATGTATTATTCAACTAAAAGCCCAAGGAAATTATATTTGAATTTATTTCAGTCAGTATTCTCTTTAACAATATTCCTTAGAAAGGATGTTCTTTCAAGTTTTTAGACTTGGAATTAGGCTTTCAAGACAATTTATATGATGCAAATAGCAAAGTAAGATTTTTTTTTGGAGAAAAGTTTTCATTGTGTATTTTTACCTGGTGACATGTTGGTTATTCATTGATTTATGACTCTAGAAAGTCTTGATTAGATTCATGCCTTTTAACATTACTTTCTACCTTCCCTTCCTTTCTCTTAGGCATTTATGAAGTTTTCCCAGAGTCTAAAGGTTAGTTTTGCTATTGGTTATTTCTCTCCACCGAAGAGTAATGCTAGCTGGTAATTTTCTTTCACTCCAAGGAAAAATATTGAGTAAGTGAAAAGCAATAGAAATGTTTGTCCTGATGAATCACAAAATGATAAACCACCAGTAGTAGCCATTGCTGGGTTTTTAGTACTGTGTGAATAGGAAGTTTGAAGATAGTAAACAGAGATTAGAAGCTTATTTGTGAGTGGTGGATAGAATCGAATGAGACATTGAATGGAGAGGGTGGTTTCCAGCAGTTCACAAGGGGCGTGCAGTTACTCATAGTGAACCTCAAATAGGAGGTGGCTGCTCCATTCTGGGGCCTGAGATTGCTGTGCTGCTCCGAACCCTGCAGTGCCAGGGGAGCACCTATGGCATCCAGGAGTGCTCAGGGACATCAGGGCCAGCATTGCTTGTGGAGGAGGCACGAGTTTACAGGGACCTAATAAAGATCTGGAATGTATAATGTGCACCCCCAGTACTACAAAATATTTTAATTTATTTTGCTCTTTTTTGGGGTCATACCCAGCCATTCTAAGGGGCTACTCCTGGCTTGGACTCAGATATTAATCCTGGCAGTGCCCAGGATACCATGTAGGATGCCAGGGTTTGAATTCAGATCAGCCACACATACTATCCTCCCTAGTGTACTATCACTTCAGCCCCCACAAAGTTTATTTTATGTGTATTTAGTTTTTGTCTATATTTATTGGAACACTTATTTTTATGTGAATATTTTTGTTATCACTTAGGGAGGGAACAAATTACCCAATTTATGCTCAGGGAATGCTGGGCCCCTTCCAAGATATTCTGCTACCAGGGCTGCAATGCAGAGGTAGAGTCCAAGAATGAGGGGCACCCAGGGTTCCTGTCATGCTGGGGATGGCTGGATCTAGTCTGGCATTGCTTAAGGTACTCCAGAGTTGCCTTGGCAATGCTCCAGAAAAAAGCATGGAGCAAATGATCAAATTCAAGTGGGGCAAGGGATTTTGGCATGCGAAAATCCCCACTCTGTTCCTACATAGATGGTTCTCAGAAATCCCTCAGAAGAGTACTGGAAATGTCCCTAATATCACTGGGTATAGTCTAAAACAGAACAACCCCCAAATTTCAAAGTCATGAATTAAGGAAAGTAGGATACTAGGTTTAGCCAAATCATGATACTGTCAATCCTTTATTCCATGTCCCAGGCTGCTATACTTTGATACTGTTTAATCTATGTTCAATGAATAGCAGCACTATTCTAATAGCCAGAATCTGGAAGCAACCAGAGTACCCGAGAACTGATGGCTGGATAAAGAAACTTTTTGGTACATCTACACAATAGATGCAGCAGTTAGGAAAAAACAAAGTTATGAAATTTTCCTATAAATGACTGGACATGGAGAGGATCATGCTGAGTGAAATTAGCCAGAAGGAAAAGGACAGATATAGAATTACTGCATTTATTTGCAGGATATAAAAAAAATAGCATGATACCAATATCCAAGGCCAAACAGAACATGGATCAGGAGGTCTTGTCAATGGGTAGAACCTAATGCCAATATGTGGGAGTCAGAGGTTAGGCAATACAGAGAAAAGAAACAGTGTACTAATGATTATAGTAAATGACAATACCAGTGTGTTGGGGATGTAGCTCATTGGTAGAGAGCATGCTTAGCATGCATGAGGTCCCGGTTTTGATCCCCCTATATCTCCATTCCTTTCCTGCCCCTGCCCCTCATGTTGCTGGTGTGGCTGGGATGCCCAGCTGCATCAGCAGGTGGCAGACAGGAGACAGGCTTGTCTACACCCAGGGCTCTACCCCATGGGCCCTGGAGGGTTGATGGTCTGACATAGAGAAAGACTGGGCCCCCTGGGATGAACCCACAACCACGGCAGAGTCTTGTAAGCTTCCCGTGGTATTCTATATGCCAAAAACAGTAACAATAATGAACCTCATTCCCAATGAATGGAGATGTTACTTGTGCCCACTCAAGCAAATTTATGAACTACGGGAAGGACAAGTGTCAAGTGTAGAAGTGAGTGTTGAAAGTAGGCAAAAGGATATACATGATAACTTCTAACTGTATGTATTGCAAGCCACAATGTGTAAAAAGAAGGAAGAGAGAGAGAGAAAGAGATATAGAGAGAGAAAAATGAAAATTGCCTGCCATAAAGGCAGGCTGGAGCAGGGGGAAAATCGTGGGACATTGGTGGAGGGAAAAGTGCACTGGTGGAGGGATGGGTGCTGGAACACTGTATGACTGAAGACCAAATATGAATACTTTTTGTAACTGTATACCTCATGCTGGTATAATAAATAAATTTTTTAAAAAGGGTTATATGCTTTCATCGTTTGTAAAATTTAAATGGCTATATAATTTATGATTTTTCATAAGCAATATTCATCGATTCTGACAGATACTATAATTTGCATGAGATGGTTATCACTACACAAACCTACTTAGTAGTTATGGTAAGGGAAGTCATTATACTGTCTGCTTACAAAGCTGTCTAGCTTAGAATGATGCTACAAGATATTTTATTTAACAGATTCCATCTTGTTTTGCAGTCAATCAAATCAAGAATCAAGCATTATGGAGAATTTGACCATTAGTGGGTTTCTTCTCATGGGTTTTCTGCCAACCCTGAGCAAGAAATCTTTATGCTTCACTCTTCTTAGTCTTATACTTGTTGGCTTTAACTGGCAACATCCTGATTATAACCACAATTTCCAATGGATGAAAGTCTCACATCCCCCCATGTATTTTTTCCTGAAGCATCTCTCGTTTTTGGATCTCTGCTATATTTCTGTGACTGTACCAGGATTCATTTACAACTCTTTCATGCACAGTGGGAATATTTCCCTCTGGAAATGCATAGTACAGTGCTTTGCTTTTTGTTACTTGTGGTTCTGCTGAAGTGCCCATGCTCACAGTGATGTCCTATGACCGCTATGTGGCCATCTGCCTTCCACTGCACTATGAAATCATTATGGATGTCAGAACCTGTGTCCATGGAGTTATTGGTGTCTGGATCAGTGCAGCCCTCTCTGGCATCATGCATACAGCAGCTACTTTCTCCATTCACTTCTGTGGCCCCCACATCATTCACCAGTTCTTCTGTGATATCCCGAGATCCAGAAACTCTCCTGTTCTAGTGAGTTTATGAGTGAGATATATGTCAGTCTCATTACAGCTTTGCTGTCATTTCTTTGCTTCATCTTTATTGGATTCACCTACGTGCATATATTTTCTTCAGTACTGAGGATGCCATCTGCTGAGGGCAGAGCCAAGGCCTTTTTCCACATGCCTCCCCCCCACCTTGTTGTTGTCATATTATTTATGTCCACAGCTGCCTTTGAGTATTTAAAGCCTCATTCTGAATCTCCAACTGGTTTGGACATGTTCCTCACTATTATGTATACAGTGGTTCCCCCCAACAACCAATCCGATGATCTATAGCCTGAGAAACAAAGCCATAAAGTTAGCTCTAAGGAAGGTGTTTCAAAGAAGAAAAGAAGCACTTACTTGAATTCATTCACTTGGGAAACAAGTTCAATATATAATTACAAATATTTATAGAGTTGATTTATAAATTAATTTTTGCTTGTGTTTTGGACTACGCCTTGTAGTGCTCAGGGCATACTCATGACTTGAGGAGCAGGGATCACTCCTGGTGAGCTGAGGTCACTACATCTGTTTCTGTGATTCAATGCATAATCAGCAATATGCCAGGGCAAATAGTATGTAAGGCAAGCTGTTAAACTGTTGGTTAGCTCCAGCAGATCAAAATTTATTTTAAGTGATGTTTTACTTTTTATTAAATCCTTTTATATGTGTGTTACTTGGAAACTAAAATAATCATATTTTGGTCCACAGAAAAATGACCTGTGAATATTTTTTAGTATTATGCTATAAAATCAGATGTGTAAATAATGCCAATTTTATTTGTGTTGAAGAAAACAATTAAATTGTTTCCAGTAATTTGTGTGGTGATTATTGAAAAGATTTAGATATAACAGTTATAGTTTTTCCTAGTTATACTAGAACTTGGACACTAAATGATTTCTAAGAGTTCATGAGAGGCTTTGATTGTAACAATACTAGCTATTCAGAGCTCCATAACTTTCTACCAAC
>JAJIBD010002071.1:0-137945 GCA_021461705.1 Cryptotis parvus
TTTGATCTGATTTTTGTGCATGGTGTTAGACACAGGTCCAAATTCATTTTTTTACATGTTGCTGCCCAGTTTTCCCAACACCACTTGTTGAAGAGGCTTTCCTTACTCCATTTTAGACTCATTGCACCTTTATCAAAGATTAAATGATCATGTGTTTGAGGTTGGGTGTCAGGATACTCTATTCTATTCCATAGGTCCACAGGTCTGTTTTTTATTCCAATACCATGCTGTTTTAATTACTACTGCCTTGTAGTACAGTTTGAAGTTGGGAAAGGTGATGCCTCCCATCTTCTTTTTCCCGAGGATTGCTTTAGCTATCCTTGGGGGGTTTATTGTTCCATACAAATTTCAGGAGCGTTTGGTCAATTTCTTTGAAGAATGTCATCGGTATCCTTATAGGGACTGCATTGAATCTGTACAGAGCTCTAGGGAGTATTACCATTTTGACAATGTTGATTCTCCCCATCCATGAACAGGGAATGTGTTTCCATTTTCTTGTGTCCTCTTTTATCTCTTTGGAGCAGTGTCTTGTAGTTTTCTTTGTACAGGTCCTTTACATACTTGGGTAAGTTGATTCCTAGGTATTTGATTTTCTGTGGCACAATTGAGAATGGAATTGTTTCCTTAATATCCCTTTCTTCTGTTTCGCTATTTGTATATAGGGAAAGCCACTGACTTTTGGGTGTTGATTTTGTATCCTGCCACTTTACTATATGCGTCTATTGTTTCTAAGAGTTTTTTGGTAGAGAGTTTAGGGTTCTCTAGGTATAATATCATGTCATCTGCAAATAATGATAGCTTGACTTCTTCCTTGCCTATCTGGATGCCCTTGATGTCCTTTTCTTCTCTGATTGCTATGGCTGCTTAGAGCCTGTTATAGGGATTACCCAGGCAACCCTAGGAAGAGCTTAGGGGAACACCACAATCATGGAGCTACTCAAGCACCTGGGGTGCTCCAGAGCCTCCGGGGTTACGCCAGCAACACTGGGGAATTCTGCAGTGCAGAGATGAAACGAAGTCTGTGCATGAAGCATGTTCCTTACCCACACTCGAGCTTCAGGCATGTTCCCTACCCACACTCGCGCTTCAGACATGTTCCTTACCCCACACTCACACTTCAGATATGTTCCTTACCCCACACTCATGCTTCAGACATGTTCCTTACTCCACACTCACACTTCAGACATGTTCCTTACTCCACACTCACACTTCAGGCATGTTCCTTACCCCACACTCACACTTCAGATATGTTCCTTACTCCACACTCACACTTCAGACATGTTCCTTACTCCACACTCACACTTCAGACATGTTCCTCACCACACACTCACACTTCAGGCATGTTTCTTTTCCCACACTCACACTTCAGACATGTTCCTTACCCCACACTAGCGCTTCAGACATGTTCCTCACCCCACACTCACACTTCAGACATGTTCCTTACCCCACACTCGCGCTTCAGACATGTTCCTTATCCCATACTCGCTCCAGACATGTTCCTTACCCCACACTCGCGCTTCAGACATGTTCCTTACCCCACACTCGAGCTTCAGACATGTTCCTTACCCCACACTCGCGCTCCAGACATGTTCCTTACCCCACACTCGCGCTCCAGACATGTTCCTTATCCCATACTCGCGCTCCAGACATGTTCCTTACCCCACACTCGAGCTTCAGACATGTTCCTTACCCCACACTCGGCCTCCAGACATGTTCCTTACCCCACACTCACACTTCAGACATTTCCTCACCCCACACTCACACTTCAGGCATGTTCCTTACCCCACACCTCGCGCTCCAGACATGTTCCTTACCCCACACTCGAGCTTCAGACATGTTCCTTACCCCACACTCGCGCCCAGACATGTTCCGTACCCCACACTCGCGCCCAGACATGTTCCTTACCCCACACTCGGGCTTCAGACATGTTCCTTACCCCACACTCGCGCTTCAGACATGTTCCTTACCCCTCACTCACACTTCAGACATGTTCCTTAACCCACACTCACACTTCCAGACATGTTCCTTACCCCATACTTGCGCTTCAGGCATGTTCCTCACCCCACACTCACACTTCAGACATGTTCCTTACCCCACACTCACACTTCAGACATGTTCCTTACCCCATACTTGCACTTCAGGCATGTTCCTTACCCCACACTCACACTTTAGACATGTTCCTTACCCACACTCACGCTTCAGACATGTTCCTTACCCACACTCACGCTTCAGACATGTTCCTTACCCCATACTCACGCTCCAGACATGTTCCTTACCCCACACTTGCGCTTCAGACCACCCTTTTATTTATTTTTATTTTGTGTGTGTGTTTGTCTTACTAATTTCTTTTTCCCTTCAAATTTTATTACACCACTTTTAGACATACAATTGCAAGATGCTTATATAGAGTTTTGGTTCTACAGTGTTCCAACACCCTCCCTCCATCCGAACCCGTCTCCCATCACCAATGTCCCCCACCCCTCCCTCCCCCTCCCACACCTCAACTGCTTGGCGGGCTCTGTATGTCTTTTTCTCTCCTCTCTATCTCTCTCTCCCGCCAAACTTTCCTACACATCGTAGATTGCAGTACATTAAAGAACATAACTGTTACCACTAGTTTGATGGACCATGCGGCCACTAGCGGCCGCATGACTTAGGGGCCTCATGATCAGCGTCCAGACAGTGATTATGGCGGCTAATGTGGGGGTGAGTCTCATCCGGGGCTTTTCCGGGACCCCCCAGAGGTGATGGGCCTACTCCCAAAACCCATCTGTCCACCTGGGGGTCCCATGGTCAGCTAAGCCTGGGGAAAGCCGAGTTCCAGCTTCCCCAGCCGCGCCTGAGGCCCCACATGCTATGGCTGGTTGCCCCAGGGCAGCTCCTGGGCGTGGCCCCCTGGCTCAGACAAAATGGAGGGGGGGAAGGGCTGCCACGGCTCCATCTGACAAATTCCCAGTGATTCCTGCTTCTGGGAGTTGCCTACCTGGGCTCGAACTTGTTTTGTTCTGTTAATCTGGTCTTGAGGTAGCATCCCCTCCCGGGGCGGGCGAGTTGATCTGCTGCAGCATCCGGACAGCGAATATGGCGGCTAATGCAGACCACCCTTTTATTTTTACTCAGTGCTACATGTTTCCTTCACGCACCCCATTGTAACCTGCTTTTTGTCTATGTACTAATTTCCACTACTCTCATTTAGTACAAGCCAAGTGAGGAGAAACCCCTATGTATCTTGTCACCACCTATACATTATCCTCAATACCGAATGCACTGCCGAGCACATTATATGTATTACACCGAATGATTATTGATGAAATCCTTTCTCTATAAGTTCTCAAATATTGCTGCAAGAATAAATTCATTTATTCAACACTTATTGACATTATTTTACCGCCAAACACTGAACTAGACACGGTGAAGAATTACACATAGTTCCAGATTTCAAGGAGTTGATTGATCTACCAAAGAGATAAGGAAGAGGTAGGAAACTTCTTTATTCTCGCCCCTCACCAGCAAGGTTTCCCTTCACCTCTTCATATTAAATAGTACCTCATTGGGATGAGAGCGATAGTACAGCTGGTAGGGTGTTTGTTTTGCATGCAGTCAACCCAGGTTCAATCCCTGGCATCCAACCGGGTCCCCCTGAGCACTGCCGCAGTGTGACCCAAAAAGCAATAAATAAACACATAGCACACCTCATTCTCTAAGTCTTAGTTTCAACTCAACCTCTCACCTCCCTAGTTGCTATCTCAAATGACAGCGATCCAATTTTAACAATCTGTCTACTTCAAGTTCTAAAACTAGAATTAAAATCCACTTTACTCACTATGCACCTGACACATTTTACTACTTGAACTTCCTATTTTAAACATAAAGAGAGGGTCAGAAAGGTGAGGTGCTTTCCTCGTACGCCAGCTGATCCCAGTTTGATCTCTGGCATCACGATATTGTTCCCGAAACACAGCCAGGAGTGATCCCTGAGCCGAGACACCTGTAAGCAATGAGGACTGGTGAGTGTGGCCAAAATAAATAAACAACAAATCAAAAAAGACAAAGTAAAGCTCTACTCTTTTGAGGTTTATTAATCTTTCAACAAAATTACTCTCCTCACCGTGGATTCTCTGCCTCATTCACCTAAAGCTTCAGGAGCTGCTCACCGCCTTCATCTTCATCCCCAAGTCCCATCAAACTGGATACCTGACCTTCAAAGGTCTCTTCAAAACAGTCACTGCGGGCCGGAGCGATAGCCCAGCGGGTAGGGTGTTTGCTTTGCACGCGGCCGGCCTCTGCCGGCCTGGGTTCGATCCCGGCATCCCATATGGTCCCCCGAGTACCGCCAGGAGTGGTTCCTGAGTGCAGAGCCAGGAGAAACCCCTGAGCATTGCCGGTGTGACCCAAAAAGGCAAAAAAAAAAAAAACCAGTCACTGCATGCACCACCAGTACGGCTGATCATGGCCCAGTCAGCCTCTACAAACAGCCCATGGTAACATTCTTCCTGGCTCTACTACATCAGCCCAAAGCGCACTCACTATCTGCCTAGATCACTATTTCAAGCATGCTGCCCTTCGACCATAGGTTCTCCTTTCAAGCTATCTTCTTCTGACCTCTGCAAGACCTCTTGACCCATGGATCTCTTCGTTTTGTCTCTCAAGACTTTCTTCTTTGCTTGACTTTTCTATGGCGTATTATCTGAAAAGATCTCTTGCCAATAACCTATATTCTCCTGTTCCACTTGTTTTTTGGTCACACCAACAGTTAAATCCCCAAACTGGACAAACCAGCTAGTTTTTTTGTGTGTGTGCCTAGACTGTAAATCAGCCCAGCAGAATGATGTTACTATAAACTCACGATCACAGTAATAGTTTATTAGGACTTCCATAAAACATATCACAAACTGAAAGGTCGGAACGACAAATCGAATGTCTCAGGCCTGGAAGCAAGAAAATCCAATAACCAAAAAATATGCCAATATTTTTGTTACTCCAGTATAATTTCAAACAATTATTAACAATTATAACTAGTAACAATTATAGACCTCATTCCCATGACCCGATGGAATGGTTTGAGGCTCTTAATGTTCCTGGAGCAAGCAGATGCCCTTGGGCTCAACTAGTATGAGACAGCACATATGGAGATGTTACTGGTGTCCGCTCCGAGCAAATCGATGATGAATGGGAAGATAGTGAAAGTGACAGTGACAGGGCCAAACCCTGTCTTTAGTGACAGGGTCTTTCCAGAACTTTCTTCTGCTTCTGAGTTCCTTGGTTATGACAGTGTAATTCCAATCCTATGTAGTATTCTCCCTGTGTTTATATCTGTATCCAAATTTCTTCCTATGAGGGTAATAGTCATATTTGATAATGGGCTCACCTTACTCCAGTATAATTTCAAACAATTATTAACATCTGGAACAATTCCATTTTCTAGTTACACACATTGTTTTTTTTTTAATCTTGGGATTTTTTTTTTTTTGCTTTTTTTTTTTGGTTACACCCGGCAATGCTCAGGGGTTACTCCTGACTCTGCATCCAGGAATTACTCCTGGCGGTGCTCGGGGACCATATGGGATGCCAGGAATCGAACCCAGGCCGGCATGGGCCGACCAGGCAAGGCAAACGCCCTACGGCGCTGGGCTATCGCCAGGAGTTAAGTTACACACTTTGGTATTATGGTTTCAGACTTCAACACACAAATGGGGGAGGGGTGCCAGAGTTTACATGCAGAGTGAAAGTACAGGGGTTAAGGTGCTTGCCTTGCAGACAGGAATAACTCTAGTAATACAAATAATTTTCAAAACAGACATTTTTTTCCAATCCTAAGACACCTTCAGTTTAGGGTCATCTTTTTAACATAATTTATTTTCAAAACAAGAGAACATATAGACAAACACTTTTCAGGGCTAGAGATAGCTCACAGGGCTTTGCATGTGGGAAGCCCAGGTTCAATACCCAGCACCACACAATACCTTCTCAAATTTTAAAATGTGGTAAAATTGGGGCGAGAGCAATATTTTAGCAGGTAGTGCATTTGCCTCGAACACAGACAACCGGGGTCTGATCCATGGAATCCCACATGGTCCCCCAAGCTCCACTGGGAGTAATTCCTGAGTGCAGAACCACAAGTAACCCCTGAGCATCTCTGGATATAACCCCAAAACCGAAAAAAATAACAATAATAATAATAATAATCTAATGTATAAGTGAATGTGTAAGAGACAAAATGTCAAAAGCAAAAACAAAACAGGCTATTTCAAGCAAGTCTGACTCAAAGTCATCAAGAGAGTTAAGTTTTGGACCATTCTAAAGTACCAGATGGTCCAGAATCCACCCCCAGATCTCTTACAAGGTCCTGCATAAGCTTGCCAGGAGAAAAAAAACAACAAAGCACAGAACAGAATGTAGAGAACAGACAAAAAAATGAAAGCAACTCAGCCAGCAAAGGACGAAAACTATGCAAACTAAAAACACCCAACTTCAAACTCACTGCTTTTAATCCCAATTTTTATGCTAAGTAAAAATTTGTAAATTCTAAACTACCATTATGGCCAAATTAAATACACCCATCTTAATATCTTCACAAAAAAATTTGAGCATATTTTCCCTAATGTTGCATCTTGCTGTCACTCAAGTTCTTACAAATTTAAACAAATAAAAATCCCACACTTAATTTCAAAATTCAAAGACATGCACAGAAAAAATTCAGTTATATACTAAAAACTAATAAAAATTGAAAATACTCTATCAACAATTATCTACAATGGCATTAACTATAATTGATAAAGTTGGTAACTATAGGTTAAGCAAACAAAATATCTAAATGATTAATTAAATTATGAAGACATTATAAAGATGCTACAAAGACCACACAGAAAAATGTGCATGGTGGCTTTCTTTCTTTGTTGTTGTTGTTTTGATGGTGTCAGGGATCAAGGTTTTATCCAGAGCCTATGATGTTTAATCAAAAAATAAAATGCAGGGGCCAGAGGGCAGGAGCAATAGTATAGTGGGCATAGCATTTGCTCTGCACATGGCAAACCAGGGTTTGACACTTGAAACCCCATATAGCCCCAGAGCCCACCAGAAATGATTCCCGAGCAGAGTCAGGAGTAAGTCCATAGCACTGCCAGGTACGGCCCCCAAACCACAGAAATCAAATATTTTTAAAAAGCAAACTAAGTGAAATATAGGTGTGTGTGTGTGTGTGTGTATGTGTGTGAGAGAGACAGAGACAGAGAGAGACAGAGAGAGACAGAGAGAGAGACAGGGAGAGACAGAGAGAGAGAAGTCACCTTCCCCCTCTGTCCCTCCCCAACAACCACCTTTTAATAACTGAAAGTCCCAGGGAGATTCCATGCCTTGCAAGCACGAGACCAAACTGGAAGGCCAGAGCTGCCCCTGCGCCTGAGCGCAGTGCTGGTAGCTCTGCTCTTCAGAATCCCTGCAAACGTGCAGTCTCTGGTGCACAGCTGCTAGGCGAGTGAGCTCCACAACTGAAGTGTGCGACGCCCAGACAGTATCTTGGCCAGATGTGCAAACTCCCAGAAGAGCTACAACCAAGGGCTCCAGCACCACAATCCAGCAGGTCTGTGACCCGAGTCAACCCAAGAACAAAAACAAAATGGAAGGGAAGTGAGATGGGGAAAGGGTAGAAAACTAAAGCGTAAAGAATGGAGTTAGTGCTTTTTGCTGCTTCCAAGTTTTCTTTAATAAGTAAAAAATTAATGAGTTTGGCATTCAAGTATCTGTAAGTCTACAGAAAGGAACAGAGTTTAACTTGCTAAGGTACTCAATAGAGTGTAAGTGAAAATGAAAGAATTTAAATCCAGCTTAGCTTTGTACAAAGTCTAGTACTTCCCACTACATAAAGTTTCTCTTAGTATCCCTGAAATAGAAATCTCACTACTCTGCTCCAACACACCAAGTATTTTTACGGAGTATTTTAGGACTGGTTACAGATCCTCTGACCTCTATCTTGAAGGCCCTCCCAAATGTCCTATGATCCACATTAAACAAAGGATCATGTTTTCTGTTCATGAGAACTAGTCCATAAACAACAGCAGCAACAGGAAAGGGAAGTAAAGGGGGGAGCAAAATACTACTGCTTCATTATTTCATTAAGAAGAAAGCAGAAAAGTAACCATTAGGAAATGGTTATTAGATCCTCTAGCACAGACCCGATGCACCGAATCATCGACATAACTCAAACATATATGTTATTGTTGATCTTGCCTTTTTTGGGGGAGGGGACTCCCAGCATTGCAGGGGGTCCCTAGTTCTACACCGTGGTGGTGCTTAGGAGGCCAAGCAGTGCTGGCGACAGAGGCGGGGCTGTGCATGCAAGGCACGGAGGGCTATCTCCCCAGGCCCTGATGCAAATCGATCAAGTTAAATATCGATATATATCAAAACTTGGCAAGCTGGATCAGGGGCCAGAAAGACAGTACAGAGGGTAGGGCTCTGTTGGAGGACATCTTTAGCTAATCTGGGAGTTTTGTTGTTTTGCTCACTCCCAGCTAAGCTAAGCTGGGAGTGAGCAAAACAACAAAACTCCCAGATTAGCTAAAGATGTCCTCCAACAGGGCTCTTGCCTTGCACATGGCCAACTGTTTCAATTGCTGGCACCCTAGATGGTCCCCAAGCACTGCCAGGAGTAACACCTGAGTGCAGAGCCACCCTTAAGCATCACTAGGCATGGCAAAAGAAAAACAAAACTTGATTCAAAACACTGACTTGACTTAAATATCTCTATGGTTTTTGCTGATCTTTTAATACAATTTAAAGCATTTTAACCTTAGTGGAAAAACTGAAAACTAAATCAGCACCAAAAGTTCATCTTACTCACAGGGTATTACACCACAGTACACTAAAGCTTTACTTAAATCAGACTTTATCTGATACTCATCACCCCAGTGTGTGCATTTTATTTTTATTTATTTTCTTTTTGGGTCACACCCAGCAATGCTCAGGGGTAAGTTACTCCTGGCTCTGTACTCAGGAATTACTCCTGGCAGTACTTGGGGGACCATATGGGACACCAGGGATCGAACCTGGTCAGCCACATGCAAAGCAAACGCCCTATCCACTGTACTATCGCTCTGACCCAAAAACCATTTTATTTAGACCATTTTATTTCTCTCAAAGATTAAAAGATACTTTGTACAGTGCATGAGTCCAGTCTTATTCTTCTTGTATGCCCGAGGCATAACAGAGTAAAGACACACAGGAGCCATTCATGTATGTTATGTGAAAGGGTCAACAAGAAATAATAGGAGCATGCAAGTTTTATATTTTAGAATATATATATACATGTAGCTTAAGTGAGATATATGTAAATCACTAAAATTTCCTATGCTCATGAGTGTAAGAAACAACAAGGAAATGTAGATTTCCTGAATACTAAACTGCAAAACTTCAAACAAAATAGAAGAACACTGTTGTGCCTTCTGCACAGCAGGAACTCAAGCATTATGTCAGGCTGGATCAATACCCTTTCTGTCTCTAAGACATACAGCAATTTTCATACTGTTTTGTACTTACGGCCACAACTGCTTAAACAAACCAGACTAAGCTTTGTGTATTTCTACCATTTAAAATCAAATAGAAAATAAGCGGAAATTTACTTTGTGGCACATTTTTCCCCTTTAAATTTTCAATTTTCTGTAATGCCATTCTATATCACTGCTGCAATTTCAGGGAGGAGGCACCATACCTGGTAACGGATGAGGGGGCTACTCCTGGAGTATTCGGGGCACCACGCAATGCCAGGAACCAAAACTGAGTCCCCAAATGCAAAGCACATGCTTCAGGCCTTAGAGCTATCT
Organism: Cryptotis parvus; assembly: GCA_021461705.1. Classification (NCBI taxonomy): domain Eukaryota; kingdom Metazoa; phylum Chordata; class Mammalia; order Eulipotyphla; family Soricidae; genus Cryptotis; species Cryptotis parvus. Next base: position 9,819 of record JAJIBD010002071.1, read on the forward strand.
GGTGGTCCAGAAAGGTATGCCGCTTTTTTTTTGAAAGAACATTAAGGACCTCTGCCGTATCCACGAGCCAGCTCCACATCTCCTGATCTTGCTCCCCAACCCTTCCAAGTGAGCTGAAACCCCAGTTAACATCTCCAGGGGATTAGCAGCCAGAGACAGATTCCCCTCTCTTCTAGCTAGGTCCAGGCAGTCTCCATGCCTGACCGCTGCAATAGGCCCGGCTCAACTGCGACCGCTCTAGCCATCATATTTCACACTGCTCGTAGATATACTTCCTGTCACTGGGCGAAGAGGAACAGGGAAGGAAAAGAGCAACTCACAACCTATCCCGGCAGAGATGCGAAGAGGGTGCAAACTACATAGATTCATCCTCAGCATAGCAGGACACAGCAAACCCAAAGGGAAATACCAGGTGTAGAAGCCCACCACGCTCAGTAGGCAAAAACACAGAAGGCTCATCCAGCACAAATCTGCTCTGTAAATCCTCAGAGAATGACTTTTTAGTGGTCCATGATGAGGATGTTTAATGAGGCCAAAGGAACGATGGCACAGGTAGTCAGCAAAGCACAACAAAGTGTGAGCAGTGACGTCAGAAGTAACAGAAATGAAAAGCACAGTAGGCAATACACAAAATGCAACAGAGGCTCTGAGCAGAATAAAAAGCCAAGAAAAAGATCAAAGAGCTCCAAGATGAGATGCAGGAAACCTCTAGGTAACAACAGAACATGGGGAAAAGTCTGAAAGAAAGAAATGAATAATATACCAGGGAAGGATGAGTTCATGAGGAACAATTTAAGAACCATTAATGTCCCTGAAGAACATGAAGACAAACTGAATGAAGAACCAATAGTTTAATCACAGGAAAAAAAGTCCCAGAGTTAAGGAATATATCTGTATATCCGAAGGGTTCTAGCAGATATTCTCATGTAGAAAACCTCCAAGACACATGGTACTCAAAATGACAGGACAGAGACAAAATCCTGAAGTAGCAAGAACAAAAAGAAACACACAAAGGAAAGTCCGCAAATTCACAACAGACCTATCAAATGAGATTCTACGTGCCATAAAATAATGGAGGAATACAGTGCCAAAAAACTCGGGTGAAATGAACAAGTCACCAAGAATACTATAACCAGCAAGATTATTATCGGATTTTGAAAAAAATACTGAGCTTCAGGGACTAACAACAGTTTAGTGAATTTACAGTCTCTCTAAAAGCTAAGGCAACCCTATCAGCACTTGGCAGCACATGACATTCACTCATGGCTATACTCTATTAGATAAGAAAGGTCTGAGTACTCCTACTTTGCTAAGAGATTTTACGCTTTCAGTAACAAATTAGTATTTCACTTATAGTGACGGTTAATGTCTTATCAGGTGGGGGGTTTTTTAACATCCTTGGGAATTTTTATTATAATCTTTTGCTTCTTAATGCAACTATGTAAGCAGTATTTATAATACACTATTTTCAACTATAAAATCAATATTCCCTTCTTCGGATAAAACACATCTCTATATTTGGATAGGTCTATTCAGAATTTCCCCTTAAAATGGTCTTAATTCTCTTCCATCTGACTAAATTTTAAAATGTATTAGCACAGAAATACTCATATTTATTTTTTAATTTATATGCCTATGAAAAAAGATTATTTTTGAAAAATTACCAACTTACTTACTAATTTACAATCATCTGGAATTTAAGGAGTTTAGCTCTATCCAGCTCTAAGTGTATAGATGTCACCATGCTCAAAATAAAAAAAAAATCATTCCCATAAGTTAGATAAAAAAAAGAAAAAGAAACAAGAGAAAACGAATGTCAGAAGCTATCAGGACTGAATATTTTGTCTACAGAACTGAACTTGCTCGGGGACACTGGCGGAAGGAAGGTGCCTCTCTGGACAGGTGTGATACTAGAAGGACGTGCCAGTAGAAAAGTGCAATTAATAGTGCCATAAATCTGGTACCTCAATAAATATGGTTAAATAATTTAAAACATAAGCACTTATAAGCATTGATTGCTTTATTCCATACACTAGGTTTCTTTTATGCAGTACCATTTTAAGTAGTTTTTTATTGTTTAAAAATAATTCAGAATAAGAGTTTGCTTATGTCTTTTCAAGATAGTGTTTTTGTGTTCTTTGGATAAATTCGTAGAAGAATTGTTGGATTCTTTGGTAGATTCATTTGTAATGTTTTGAGAATACTCCATACTGTTTTCCATGGGTCAGAGCAACAGCACAGCGGGTACAGCGCTTGCCTTGCATGTGGCCAACCAGGGTTCAAGCCCCAGCACTCATATGGTTCCCCAAGTCCAGCAGGAGTGATTCCGGAGGCGGAGCTTGGAGTAAGCTCTGAGCACTGTGGGTGTGGCCCAAAACAAAAAAAGAAGAAAAAATACTGGTTTCCAAAGCGGTTGAACCAATTGATATTCCCCACCAATAATGTATGAGGGGGTCCTATTTCTCCACACCCCCAAAGATCTGTTTCTGGAAGTCTTCTGCTATTTTCTTCATCTTCTTCTCTCATGGTACCAGAGACAAATGAAACAACACCTCACATGCAAGGAATATGCTCTCCCACTGAGTCACATCCCAAGCCCATTCCTGGCCAGTTTCAAATAGGCCCTGTGAGTCATCATATTTTGACCCTAAAAAGAAACAGTCTAATAAACTGTTAACCAAAAAAAAAATTAATATTCCTAAATTAAAACAAGAAAACTTTTGGAGCCCAAGTGCCAGTATAGAGGGTAGGGAGCCTATGCGTTGCACACAGCTGACCCGAGTTCAATCTCTGGCAGCCCATATGGACCCCAGAGCCCACCAGGAGTAATCCCTAGCACAGAGCTAAGTGTTAGCTCTGAGCACCGCTAGCTGTGGCCCCCACAAATATTTTAATTTTTTTTAAAACAACAAAACTTCAACAGATAGCTGAACCGCTGAAAGTACTGATAGCAGGTTGGGCACTCATATACCTACAACAGTGCTGTCAAGATACCATGAAAGACCCTAGAGTTTCAGAGGCAAGCGCTATGGTGGTCGCCCTCAAGAACCTTATTGCCTAATTAGACCAATAGTTTATACAGGGAAGAAAAAAGAGAGAATCAAAATTACGAGGGAGCACTGTATATGCCAAGCTTCAGCTCACAGAGCACAATGAAATAGCTTCTTAGGTCCTGCAGACCTTAGCTGAAAACAAGAGCAATCACTAGCTTATGCAAATTACTTCCTACATTTGTAAAATATAGTATTACATCAAAAGAACCAAAATTTCTGGCATAGGGGCCAGAGCAATAGCACAACAGGTAGGGTGTTTGCCTTGCACGCAGCCAACCTGGGTTCGATCCCCAGCATCCATATGGTCCCCAGAGCACCACCAGGAGTAATTCCTGAGTGCAGAGCCAGGAGTAACCCCTGAGCATCGCCAGGTGACCCCAAAAAAAAAAAAAAATTCTGGCGTAAAATGACATTCAAACAAAAGCTAATACTATTACTATCTCTAGGAATACAGGCCTGAACAAATGGTCACTAAAATAATCAAAATAATATTTTTGAAATCTATCACAATAAAAAACTTTTACATAATATTATATCATAAAAGCAGGTAATATCTCTTCTTGAAAAGAGGAAAATAGAGCATCTAGAGAAGACTGTTAGAATGAGAGAACGCTAAGACAATAGGGCACTAAAGTGTCCTGGGGAAGTAACCGATAGATATACCGGCAAAGAACATTAGCTATAAAGTAAAATGTTAGTTGATCAGCTCACTCAAACCATTTCTGGAACGTAAGCTCCACATTTTGTCTACTTACTTCAAGAACTGTTACTATTTCATTCACCAGAATATCCTCAGTATCCAGAATAGGTCATAGCACAGAGAGAAAAGTTTAGCAGCTGTTTCTTGAATGAATATTACAGAAAACAGACTTGGAGACAATGCCATGCAGTTAGATATTAGCAGAGCTGGGACTAGAAACAACATTTCACTGTTTGCAAATTGTATCCTCACTATAAACTAGAACATAATAATTTATATAGTTTATTTTGGCGGCTGGGGAGCTGGAATGTTGGTTGGCAGACAGGAAAGGAAGAAAGGAGTCGAAACACTTCACCTCCTTTTTCCCAAACCATCCGTTTCACTTAATAATAAAGGCAAAAACATGACAATCACAGTACAGCGCCCAATACTTAACAGGTACTTAACAATTATCTATTGAACGACTGAACCTACTCCAAAAACATTATTATTTCATGACCAAAGGCAAAAACTAACTTCAGCACCTTTTTAATCTTTGTAACTGTCAAGAAGCTCTTCAGAATTTTCATTCATAAGATAGTTATTAATCACTTTCTTCCAGCCAGGGACTGAGAGACAGAGATGAATGGAAAACTGTCCTGCCCCGGGAGATCACCGGCTTGTATATGCCCATTTCTAACTGTGCATACCGGAGGGGGGAGAGTGACAGAAACAGATCAATAATGAATTTGCAACCATGCAACCAGGTTGCACTGTTACCTATATATTTGCCTCACGCAGGAAAGAAACTAATTTTTTTTAAACACTGATCAGCCAGTTTTTAAGATAACTACAAGTCACACTGGAGCAGACTAACATCTGAGAAAGTTTTTTTTTTTTTTTTTTTTTTGCTTTTTGGGTCACACCCAGCAATGCTCAGGGGTTACTCCTGGCTCTGCGCTCAGGAATCACTCCTAGCGGTGCTCGGGGGACCATATGGGATGCTGGGGATTGAACCCGGGCCGGCAGAGGCCAGCCGTGTGCAAGGCAAACGCCCTACCCACTGGGCTATCGCTCCGGCCCCTATCTGAGAAAGCTTTGACCTGCGCATTTACAATATACCAGGGAGAAGGCCAGGGTGTCCCACGGGGTGGCCCCCGTTCTGTTGGAGGAATGTTATTGCTTCTTAAGAACTTGAAATATTCCACACTAGTTCTTCAAATCATTGCTATATATGAACCATCAATGTATATTCTTTCATATGAGACTGATTCAGTATTTATTCTGTACATGTTCTTTTTTTCATGTATGTAGTTTAGGTAACACAGTTACAATAGTGTTAATGTCTCTGGCTCTGATGCTGCACATGTTAATATTTAATTACGTAGTCACAGGGCTAGAGATAACACGGGAGGCAGGAGTGGGACCCTACACTTTGGGGTGTGGTCCTGGAGGTCTCCGAGCACCGGGGGGTTCAAGCAGCCAGCCACACAGGAGTGCAGTATCTCTGGGCTTAGCACAGCCCTGCCGGCGGAAAATCACTGGGTGTGACCCAGGCACTGCTCAGGAGGCCTCCAACAATCTCAAGAGCCTATTTATATTACCATAAGTCAGCCGAAGCCTGTAGAAAATCTCCAGATGAATGACAGCAAATGGAAACTGAAATCAGAGTTATCCTGAGAAAGATTCAAGTTTGCACAAAACTAAGAAGCCAATCTACAAAGCCTTCAAGAGAACATGATCTTCAAGAAGGGAAAACTCCTGCCCCAATTGGCCAGCGGAGCCAGGGAGCAACAACCTGTCAACTGGGACCTCGTTTTATGCCAGCCACTGACTAGACTCCGGAGAAACGCCTGAAAGTCAAATATGAGTTTCCAGAGGTCCCTTAGAAAGAGATTCACCAAGAAGGAACTACCACATTCCAAGGATTCTTCCCCGTCAACTGCTTATCAGAATAGGCTAAGCAACACCAAAAAACCTGGGAAATGCACAGACTTCGCTAGGGAGACTCCTAACTCCTACCAACAGTGTAAGCAGGTTCGATCTCTCCTTGCACAATGCTAGTTTATGGCAGCCCCACACACACCCCGTCCTTCCCGCAGTGCCACGGATGGAACCCAGCACCTCACCCGGCCAAGGAACGCGTTTTGCCACTAAGCCACACCCGGCCCCATTCCTACCTAGTTCTCTAACCCGTGACTCCTGATTCCTGAAGCAAAACTTTTTAATTAAATATATATATAAATAAATAACAAGCTCCTTCTAGGCTTCGGCGTGAAGCAAAACACCCCAAAGCCTCTTGATCGCAGCACAGAAAACTCTATCGTCCAAATACATGCCCAATGGCAGCTTTGATAAACGCAGGCCAAGGAGAATACGAGGTGGCAGGCGGGCGGGGAGGGTCCGGACCCGCCAGCAGCGCCACCAGCCGCGGAGAGAACAGCAGAGAAGCCCGGAGTGAGCCTCGGCGTGCGGGGCGGGAAGGGCCAACAGGTGCGCGCCCGCGTGGGCAGCAGCTCCCGGAGGGCTCCAAGCCGCCCCGGCACGGAGGACAGCGCCCGGGGTCCCAGGGCGAGGCGGGGGTCGGCGCGACACAGGATCGGAGCAAAGCAGGCGGGCAAGAGGTAGGACCCCGAGATTCCCTGGCCAGCCGGGGCAGCCCCCAACTGAGTGCGGCGAAGTCCCTGTCCCTGTCGTCCGCTCGGACAGGGCAGCGACTGGGAGTGGACGGGGGACCGAGGAGAGACTGGCAGGCGGGGTGGGGGGCGGTGTGACCCCAACCGAAACCCGATCGGAAGAGCAGAGGCCGGATTCCGAGTGGGGCTAGCAGAGGAAGGTCCAGGGGAGGACGAGTCCCTCTGCAAGAGGCGGCCGGGAGCCAAGCGTTAGGAAGGGGCGCTCGGGAAGCGCGCGCGGAGGGGAGCCCGGCCCCGTGCGAGGCGCTGCCCCGCGTCCAGGGCGGTGGTCGGCCGCGGGCGGGGTGGCCGGCCGTGGGACGGGGTGGCCGGCGGCGGGGCGGGGTGGCCGGCGGGGGACGGGGTGGCCGGCGGCGGGACGGGGTGGCCGGCCGCGGGACGGGGTGGCCGGCGGCGGGACGGGGTGGCCGGCGGCGGGACGGGGTGGCCGGGGGGACGGGGTGGCCGGCGGCGGGACGGGGTGGCCGGCGGCGGGACGGGGTGGCCGGCGGCGGACGGGGTGGCCGGCGGCGGACGGGGGTGGCCGGCGGCGGACGGGGTGGCCGGCGGCGGGGCGGGGTGGCCGGCGGGGGACGGGGGTGGCCGGCGGCGGGACGGGGTGGCCGGCGGCGGGACGGGGGTGGCCGGGGGACGGGGTGGCCGGCGGCGGGATGCTTCTCGGCGCGAGCTCACCAGGAGCTCACCTGCGCCGCGCGGGGCCTGCGGGGAGGAAACTTCCTGGGTGGGAGCCGGCGCCCCCGAGGGGCAGGGGCCGGGCCGAGACCGACCCCGCGGGGGCAGAGTCCGCCCGGCGGCGGCGCGGGAGGGCACCGGCGGGGGCGGGGCCGGGGGCTCCAGAGCCCCGGGCGGGGGGCGACGGCAGCGCGGAGCAGCCGGCTCGGGATGGCGCCGTCCGTCCTCGCACACGCCCGCTCGCGCTCGCCCGCGGCCGCCCCGCCGGGCCCAGCGAAACTGCCCGGGTCGGTGATCCCAAGGGCGAGGGGGGGGCGCCGGGGCAGCAGCGAGCGGGCGGGCGGCGTTACCTGTGTCAGGGAGAGCTGGGCCGCCGCAGCCATGGTGTTTCCATCATGCACGGGAGGGGAAGGAAAGACGGGCGGACGGGGCTCGGGGCGGGGAGGAGGCGGAGGAGCGGCCGGAGGCGAGGCCGGGCGGGCCGGCGGGGCGGGGCGGCGGCACCCGAACTTCGACAACTTCCCTCCTCCCGCCCGCCCCGCCCTGCAAGGCCCCGCCCCCTGTCTCCGGTCCGTGGCGCCGCCCAAATCCTGGCGCCGGAGCCAGGCGTCGCTGGAACGGAGCCCGGTCCCCGACCCCGCCCCGCGAAAACCCGGTGCGGACGTGCCTTGAAGCGGACGGGCTGCAGAGGCGAATGGGGACTCCAGTATGAGAACCTGACTTCCTGTCACCTGTGAAGCTTTGCTATTATGAAGCTTTGCTCCTGAAAAGTGGAGGAGCTTATGCCCAAAGTCCAGATTGCTTGCGATAGATGCAACAAGTGGGAGGAAAGGGGAGCAGTAGAGTGTGTGTGTGTGTGTGTGTGTGTGTGTGTGTGTGTGTGTGTGTGTATACACATGCCAGGATCTGTGCTAGACCTTTTTTCATGAAAGGAGGAACTGAAACACTTACAAGCTGTGCAAATGAGGAAACGAAAATGCAAATAAGTGTCTGACTTAGGTTACTGCTGGTTGCTTCCATATCCAGATTAGAATCTAGGTTTGACTCCCAAAATTTTTCTTCAGCCATCTGCAGGTAAGGGACACAGAGAAAAAGAAGACTTGTAAGTGATTCTTTCCAGGAGCCCAGATCTAGGCAGGAGGAGAAAGAGATACTTTCCAGGCCTGTTTGCTGCCTGTCACACTTAGGAAAGGCCTCAATTCAAGGAAGGGCCCTAGGAAACCTCTGGCCCAGGCAACATTCCCAGAGTCCACCTGGGATAACTCTTCCCACTTTCATCTCTCAATTATCATGTCCTCTGCAGAACATCTCCTGATCGCTCCAAGTCAGTTGCACCTCGCCTCTTTCTGACATTTACCCTAATGACTGTTTATATCTCTATAACCCCCCAAACTGGGAACTGGCCAGAAGTTGTTTCTGATATATTTCTCTCTTGTTGAACCCACTATAAAATATCTGCTTACAAAGGCCGTCACGCTGCCTGTATTAAACATAACACAACCCACACTTTTCGTGTGAATAACCAACTATTACTTGAAATCCTCACATTTTCAAGTCTTGGCTGGATGCCATAGACTCCATGAAGCCTTCTAGGAATTCCCCCCCCCAGCTCTGAAATTTTCCTTATCAAACTCTGTCATGTTTTAAAAAGTCAGGACTTTTCTCTACCCTCCCCACACCATGAAAATGCTTGAGGACAGAGGGTTTGATTACTACATCCCCCTTCAGTTTAGTTCAGGGAGTTAGACTCAGAACTGCTTTGTACTTATAACCGGCCTTCCTTTCAGCCTTGCTACTCCCCACAAAGGCAAACCACAACTGTATCAGCCCCGCACTACTGTTACCTTATCATAGTCATTCCCAGTTGGGTCAACTGAACAGGACCCTGGTGGAGTTAGCCCAAACAAAACTTTTTAACCTTTGCCACCATAAACAAAAATCCCAGTAGTGACTCCAGAAGCTCCATAGATCCCTTCTACAGGCCCACGTATAAAAATCAAAATAGCAAGAATGGGGTCGGAGCGACAGTCCAGTGGGTAGGGCATTTACCGCACACACGGCCAACCCAGGTTCGATCCTCGACATCCCATACTGTCCCCAAGCACCACCAGGAGTAATTCCTGAGTGCAGAGCCAGGAGTAACCCCTGAGCATTGCCAGGTGTGACCCAAAAAGCAGAAAAGAAAATAGCAGGAATGGTAAACAGTTAGTCAAGAAAGACTCCTTTGGTCTTTTTTTTCCCCAGCTCAAGAGAGAAGGAAGATACTATTTTAAATATGTGTGTTGGGTGCCGGGCATAGTACAGTGGGTAGGGCATTTGCCTTGCACAGTCTAACCAGGCCCAATATGCAGCATCCCATAAGCTTCCCCAAGCACCTCCAGGAGTAACCCCTGAGCATTGCCAGTATAACCCAAAAAAGGAAAAATAAATAAATAGATAGATAGATAGATAGATATGTATATCAACTGTAACCATTGGTATTTCTAGTTGAATTTTCTATTTTTACATGATCATATTTGAGTTTCACAACAAAGGTAAGGTGGTGGTAACCATAATTCCCACTTCATAGCTTTGGTATCTGAAGGTCACAAAGGTTCAGTGATTTTCCTAAAGTTATACAGCTAATAACCAAAGCAGGGTCACATACTGGAATGAATAGGGTTTGGACATCAGAAACATCCAGACTCCAATCCAGAATATATCATTTGTTTTTAGCTATATAAATTTAAAATTGTTATAAGGATGAATAGTACAGCATTTATGAAACTACTAGGAGTTACTGACATATGAATTTTGCTGAACAATCTAAAATCAGAATAAATTGCTCTTAGGGGTATGAATTTACTTGCTTTTCAGGGAAACTAGTCCAAACCATATGAGACCAAAAAATAAAACTCTTGGGTAAACAGAATGGAGTTCCTCTTATATCACTTGATCACTTGAATACCGTTATTCATCGATTTGCTCGAGCGGGGCGCCAATAACATTTCCATTGGACCCTATCACGTGCCAATGTAGCCCAATGGCATCTGGTTGATTCAGTAATATGAAGAGCCTCAAACCGTTCCTTCAGGGTCTTAACAAGGAAGTCCTCTTATATAGTACCTTTAAAAAGGCAGTGTGAGAAAGTAAATACCCTGCAGTTTGTTAATGTGAGACCTCAGATAAAACCATTAACCTAATTTGAGCATCAGTTTCACCTGCATAAAAATCAGCAAATGGGGGTGGGAGACCAGGAGAAATCCCTGACACCCGCATGTTTCCCTCAAGGTCCCACCAACAGTGATCCGGAGAAATCCCTGACATCCCGCATGTTTCCCTGAGTCCCACCAACAGTGATCCCTGATCACAGAGCCAGGAGTAAGCCCCGTGGCGCAGTTGGGTGTGGCCCCAAAAAATGAAGCAAAAAAATAAAAAAAAGCAAATCAGTATGAAAATGCAGAGGAAGTATTAGTAACTATCCTTATAATTATTATTTGATTTCTATTAAGTCACCTTAAGTTTATAAAGGCTTCTTTTTTTAACATTTTATTATACCACCGTGAGATATACAATTACAACGTTGTTCACGCTTGGGGGTTTCGGTCACACAGTGTTCCAGCACCCCGCCCTCCACCAGTGCCCCTCAACCACCACCAATGTCCCCAATTCCCTCCCCCTCCCACATCCTGCCTAAATGGCAGGTTCTTTATCTCCTCTCTCTCTCCCACTCTCTCTCCTCCTTCTCCCACACATTGTGGGTTACACTACGTACACTTAGAAGCCATCATTTGCATTTTTTTGTCTGTATTTAATGCTCGGTTCTATGTTGGTATCAGACCTTTTGACATTTATTCACACATGTTCCCTTCTCTATATTACCTAACCTCTGACTCCCACACGCTTGTGGTAATTTCCACTTTTGGTAAGATCACCTGGTATATTTATGTCATGCAAATAAATGCAGTCATTCTATGTCTCTCTCTTTCCTTCTGACTAATTTCACTCAACATGATTCTTTCCATGTCCATCCATTTATAGGCAAATTTCATAACTTCATTTTTCCTGACAGCTGCATAGTATTCCATTGTGTAGATGTACCACAGTTTCTTTATCCAGTCATCAGTTCTTGGGCATACTGGTTGTTTCCAGGTTCTGGCTATTGTGAACAGTGCTGCTATGAAAATAAAAGTGCGGATTGTGTTTCCGCTGTGTGTTTTTGGCTTCCCAAGGTATATTCCCAGGAGTGGTATGGCTGGATCAAAGGGGAGCTCAATTTCTAGTCTTTGGAGGAATGTCCATATTGTTTTCCAGAAAGGTTGTACAAGTCAACATTCCCACCAACAGTGTATGAGAGTCCCCTTTTCCCGCATCCACGCCGGCACTTGTTGCTTCTAGTATAAAGGCTTCTTTTTTAAAGGCTTATTTTTAAGACAGTTTGTATTTACACAGGACTACTTTTTTCACAGTTTATAGATTATTTACATACAGAATCTGGCACAACTCCTGATATCTAATAGGTGTATGATTAAAATTTTGTTGAACTATATTGAATAGTATTGTATCATTATTTATATCCTTATTTATCCTCATTCCACATTTTAGGAAACCAAGGAAAAATTATTTTATAAATAATTTGTTTACAAAGGGTATACCCAAGCTCAGCTTCTTTGCAGGGAAATGGTTACGGGAGTGGTGATTTGTCTTTCTTATCCTCTACTCTCATTCCTTTCTCTCTTTTCACTGAACTGTTCAAAACATCCTGTGCAGGAATTTGTTTTTAATTCCATTTCATTATAATTAAGGTATTATTGTTATAATGGTATCAAAGTATATGACATGATACATAAATTTATTGCACCTCCCCATACCAAAGTATCCACAACACCCCACCATTATCTCTATGTCACCTCCATTTTTCTCCCTACCCCTGCCCCTGTTTGGTTAATGACTTTTGTAATTCAAGATCAAGAGTTTGTCACTGTTTTGTACTATCTATTTTATTCCCATCTGTGTTTTTTGGTATTCCACACTAGTGGGATGCAGAGAAATCATTCATATTCTACACTTGGAATATAAAGAAATATATGAGATAAAAAAAAATAATTTGTTTAAATAAGGTCTACTCAAAACAAGCTTGTGCCTTGGCTATAAATTAATGATGATAATAATCAAAACCTTCAGCATGGACTAAACTAGCTGAAAAATCATCAAATGGGATTTGCCCCCAGGATCCTTCCAGACCACCAATTAACTTTTACTGCCTTTTTTTTCTCTGATCATTAGTTCTGGTTTAAATTGAAGATCTCACAGGAGATAGGAGTGACACTTCAAACAAAAAGATCTGAAATTTGTAGTAAGTACTGTTTTGTTTTGTTTTTTTTAAGAACACACAAATGACAGCCTGAAAATGCTTGTCCCCAAAAGCACTGGGTCCCACTCATATCTATTTTTGGAGGGTAAAGTATACTAAAGGATAATGTGATCTAATTTATTTTAACAATAATGAGTTTCATGGAGCAAATGAAAAGGACATGCCCGCTTTTTTCTAGGGCCATTTAATGTCTGAGTCTCTAAGCTCACATTCTTATGTATATGCTGGACATAATGCTTGCCAGCTCGGGAGAGTATAAAAATTACAAAACACGGATAAATATAGGGCTGGAGTGATAGTTCAGTGGCTAGGTCATTTGCCTTGCACGGGACCAACCCAGCTTCAATTCCAGATGCCCCATATGGTTCCCTGAGCCCACCAGGAGTAACCACTGAGCACCAGCAAGTATGGCCCAAAAACCAAATCAGTAAAGCATAATCTAACAATGAAAATGGCCAAAATAGGTCTTTAATAAGTGGTATTCATAAATATACCAGTCTTCAAAATCACCTTTTAACTCTACTCCCACACAACCTGTACTAAGGTCATACTACTAAGTACAACCATGCTGGTGATCAGTAAACCTCCAACTCCTAAGTCAGTTTTCTTGGTATATTAGTTATAGGAAGCGGGTACCCTGCAGGACTGATAAGCATATCCTTGACATTGGAAAAGTAGATGTTCCCTGGGTGAGAGGCTTCAATCTGGATATTGGTAACCAATAATTCTGCTTTCGTGCACATTATTTAATTCTCACAACATTATAGGAATTTGTCCAATATGAAGTAACAGAACTAAAAATTATATGCAGGTCTCTTGACTCAAATATGCTTTTCTGTAAGACCGGCCACAGGTATCCCGCAGGCACTGAGTGTCACTACCAAGTGTGATAACATGGGCTTCACAACAAAACGTAAGATGTGGCTATATTTACAATAGCTTACATCCAAGACGAGGCTGAAAAGAGAGCTTGGATCATGAACAGCTTGTCATTAGCCTCTCTTTCATCTTTCATTACTACTCAGACTTCCACTACCCCACCCTGAGCTGCCTCTAAGGGAAGCCACAGCTATTTTCTTCATTCTCTGATTTTTGGAGGTGATTGTCATATCAGATCTCATGAACACTCCTGACATCTGTGACTTCAGCTTAGAAATGAAGAATGATGGAAATGGGGGTGGGTGGAGGGAGAAAACAAACCAACAAACCAACCATGAGACTGTGAATATACAAAGAACGGTTTATTTGCATGAGATTTGGAGAAAGGCCTTCCAAATCAGTGGTGCAAAGCTACCCAAAAAAATGATTCTACGGTAATTGTCATGGTAATCTGGAGCTCATGCTTCTTGGCTGCCGTTTCATAAGTATAGCCCATCATTGTTCATGCTTGCCCAGAGCCGAAAGAACATAGGAGACTGAAAAATAACAACAACTGTGCTGTACAGATAACTCTATGCCAGGCACTGACCAGAACAAGCAGTAAGAGATATTTTTTAATGCCACACACACCCGGAATGATAAGACACTTCAAATTGTTGTCACTAATTTTTGAAGGTGACAAAGTATCATGAAAAAGCCTTGAATTTAGAAGACAGAAGGCCCAGCATCATGGGCCAATCTCGGTTCTGAAACTTCCTAGTCTTGTGGCCTGGGTCAAGTCAATGGACTATACCAAGCCATGATTTTTCTCTCCTGTAAACTGAAGGTAGCAATAACATTAACCTGATAATACCGTTATGATGATTTGATGAGGCTACATATGAAAGCGGTTAGTTAGTCCAAAACCTGGCACATGGCAGACACGTGACCAGTGTTAGTTCCTTTATCTTTCTACTAAAAAATATTTAAGATTTAAGAAGCCAAAAAAATTAAGATGAAGCAACAGTACAGCAAGTAGGGCATTTGCCTTGAACACAGCTGACAGGTTCAGTCCCTAATATCCTATATGGTTCCCAAGCCCACCAGGAGTGATCCCTGAACACAGAGCCAGGAGTAAGCCCTGAACACTGCCAAGTGTGACTCAAGAAGAACAAAAAAAAAAAGAATGAAAGACAAAGTAGAAAAGAAGTCAGAAAAAAAAAGCAATGAATTTTAAGGCTATTTGGTAACTTTCCAAAATATAACTTAATTTTTTTTTTTTTTTTTTTTTTGCTTTTTGGGTCACACCCGGCAATGCTCAGGGGTTACTCCTGGCTCTGCACTCAGGAATTACTCCTGGCGGTGCTCGGGGGACCATATGGGATGCCGGGATCGAACCTGGCCGGCACAGGCCGGCCGCGTAAGGCAAACGCCCTACCCGCTGGGCTATCGCCCGGCCCTATAACTTAATTTTTTTTTTTTTTTTTTTTTTTTTGCTTTTTGGGCCACACCCAGCAATGCTCAGGGCTTACTCCTGGCTCTGCACTCAGGAATTACTCCTGGCAATGCTCGGGGACCATATGGGACCCCGGGATTGAACCCGGGCCGGCATAGGCTGTCTGTGTGCAAAGCAAACGCCCTACCCGCTGGGCTATCGCTCCGCCCCCTATAACTTAATTTTTAAATAAAATATATATATTATCAAGATGTATTATTACTTGAGCAATATTTATTAGTATTATAAATATATGTTGAGTAAAGAGCGCCTTAAAATTTATATAACAAAAGTTCCATTGAGTTCTAGAAAGCAAACCAGTGCAACTTTACATTTATCCTATTTTCCCCTTTATTTATATTTTTTAATCTCTTCTAAGAGCCCTGGAAACTCTAGGAAACTAAGAACACCATGGGAAAGAAAATATGTGTACTCAGGCTGAAGGCCCTTTCATCTGCAAATTTCAAAGCAACAGCTCCATCACTAATTACTAGTCCTACCTAGCATATGGTGATGTCGAGACACCATCAAATTAAAAAAGCTTGCCCTAAATCCCACGGCAAGTTAGCGGATGGGTTCCAGACAGAACAAAGCTGTCCTGTTTTGCCAGCCTTGGGTTTCAAAGTAGGGCACATGAAAGTCAATAGAGGCATCAAGTAATGAGAACGTTTTAGCTGATCTGATTCTGCATTTGTGTTGCAGGACAAGAACATGGACCTTACAGACAAATCAGACTTCAAATGTTAGCCCTGCTCCTTGCTGACTATCCTCAATAACCTCAGTCAAATCATAAATGAAGCCTTTGCTTTTTCTCTGTAAACTGGGAATAATCGTTCTTCTAAAGCTCTGGAGCAAGTCAAATGATGCAACTTTTGTGAACGAGCATAGCATGGTGTCCTGTACTTAGCATCTCCATGTAGTTAGGGGAAAACTAAGGCACCCTACATACACACATAATGACAAATAGACAATTCTTTCAGGCAAAGATTCTCTAGGCCATAAGAACAGTTGTGTCTCAGTTTAGAATGATGACTGTGTATAGAGTATCTCATAACACAAATAGAGGTTGCCTTGTTCAGGCTTTTTTTTTTTTCTCTCTGCTTTCTCTCACAGCCCAAGTCTCTCATGGTCCAAATCTACCATAAAACTTTATTGGTTCAGCCTCCACTGTATGTCTGAAATTCCAATTCTGTTTCTAAAATATTTCTCCGATCTGACCACTTCTCCCTGTTCTTAACTATTCCTCCTGCTGTGCAGGCACCTTCTGTGCTGGTACCAAAACATGAATGTGCTGGTGCCTACACTCATTCTCCTTATTATGTAGAAATAATTTTAAATGTAAACCAGAGGCCATAGAGAAAACACAGCAAGTAGGATGCTTGCCTCGCATGCTGCCAACCTGTGTTCAATCCCTGGCAGCACATATAGTTTTTGAACCCTTTCAGGAGTAATCCTGGCACTCAGAGGCAAGAGTAAGCTCTGAGCACAGCCAGGTGGTTCCCAGAAGCACAAAAATAGATAGATAGATAGATAGATAGATAGATAGATAGATAGATAGATAGATAGATAGATAGATAGATAGATAGATAGATAGATAGATAAACAAACAAACAACTAAATAAATAAAGTTGTAAACCAGATCGTGTCATTTCCTTCTTTAAACCTCGTGGGAACTTTAAGCCTGTTTAAAATCAGACTCCTAATGATGGTCTACCCTGGGGTCAGGTCATTCCAGGTAAACTATGTGTCAACAAAGCACAGAAAGGCAAGAATGTTCCAGTCATGCTGAGATGTTTGGTGAAATGTAGCATGAAAGAGGGAGGATCTAGCAGAGAAGAACAGAGGAATATTAAGAGGGAATCACAGCCGGAGCAGAAGTTGCTTAGAGAAATGTGTCCATCTGGAGCATCTCGAACGCAGATTCACCACTGGAAACCCTCGCTTCATGCTGATGGCATTTTAAAATCTGGTGACTTTGATGTTTTGGGTTGTTTTAATTTCTTTTAATTCCTCTTTTTTCCCACTGTTGTTGTGCTGGCCAGGGGCCACCCACTTAATTGTAGTGCTTACACGCTTTGTGGTCTCTGGAATCACACTTGGCATGAAGGGTGGTGCTAGGGATCGATTCACAGCTTCATATCTCCAAGGGAGGTGGTCTATTACGGAGCTATACTGAGAGCTATGACTTTGATTTTTTAATAGTGCAATCAGGAGCAGAGAGATAGTAAGGAGTGAAGGCACTTGTCTTGCACGTGGCAACCTCCAGCCAAGAAGCTATTTTACCTTTTCAAAAGGAAGTCAGAAAATGAAAGCATATCAGTAGAAGAATAGGATCAATTTCTCTCTGTGTGAATGTGATTATATGCCCTCCATGCACAAAGTTTAAAGAAAGGGAATTTTGTTGTTCTTGTTGAATGTTGTCTCTGTGTTTAAATCAAATTGCACAGTGAGTGTAAGCTAGTAGATCTCAGAAGAGCTCTGGGAAGTGGAGGGATGATGAAAATAAATCAGAGGAGGTCACCTTGTTCACCCCAAGCACCCTGGACAATTATGCACAAGCAGCTGCTACCCTGTCCACACATACCAGACACATCCAGTGCATCCTGTGCCCACGGGAAGGTCTTCAGGTCACCAAACATGAGGTCATCACCCCTCACCCCCATTTTCTCATCATCTTTTCAGGGCACAAGATACAGGGGGCCAATCTCACAACAAAAAGTGTCCCTAATTTTCCAAGAATTATCTATACAAATCAGGAAATCTTTACAAATTGTATTTATGATCACTATCACGATCTTCCCGTTGATCATCTATTTGCTAGAGCGGGCACCAGTAATAGCTCCATATGTCCTGTCTCATGCCAGTAGAGCCAGGGGCATCAGCTTGCTACAGGAACATAAAGAGCCTCAAACCATTATATTAGGTCATGGGAATGACCTAATATAATTGTTACTGGAATTTGGCATATCAAATATAACATGAGAAGCTTGCCAGGCTTGCCGAAGTGGGGGGGAAACTCTTTTAAACACCTCCAAATAAAGCATTTATTGATGAACTGCACGGCCGCAAGCGGCCGCGCGAGCTGGGCTGTGATGGGCTGGTCTGCTGGGTGGAGTTCTGACGAGAGGGAAGTCCAAATGTGGAAAATGGTAGCGCCCGTGGAGTGAGGGGGTGGTCTGGCTTGTTGTGAGGCTCTGCCGAGGTGGTGGGCCAGGGCTAGAACCCGCCATGCCTCCCGACTGCCTCATGAACGGCTGGGCACAGGGAGAGCAAGGAACAGCTCTGTCCCATGTCTGAGAGTCTGCCCCATGTCTGAGAGTCTCGTTCTGATAATGAACGAGACTCTGGCATTTATGATATTACTTTTAAAAACCAGGAAGCTGAGGACTGGGGGAGACGGCCCAGGGGGCAGGAGTGCCTGTTTTGTTTGCAGAGCCCTGGCACCAGGGTTCCTGAGTGCCATCAGTAATGAATGCCCAGAGCATCATGCTGCACGCACTGCCAACTATAGACCTAAAACCATGAAAATAACTTTTTTTAAAAAATATGTAGACGATTAAAATGGACATGACCCTACAGGACTGAATTCTTGGTTCATTCTCCAACACTGAAAAATAAATTTCAAAATAAAAATTTTTTTTGCTTTTTTTTTTTTGGGGGTCACACCCGATAATGCTCAGGGGTTTCTCCTGGCTCTGCACTTAGGAATTACTCCTGGCGGTGCTCGGGGACTATATGGGATGCCAGTGATTGAACCCGGGCCGGCTCAGGTCGACCGTGTGCAAGGCAAACGCCCTACCCGCTGGACTATCACCCGGCCCCCAAAATAAAAAATTTTAAATCAAAAGCTGTCTTCACAGACTAACCAGGTAAGTGAGTGTTGGGTGGTCTTCCAGGACAACAGTGAGCCCAGGGGAAGGGCAGCCAATTTCCCCTATAAGGTTCTCCCACATGCAAGACACTCGCAGCTACAAGACCACGGAGGTGCCGGTCCCTCCTTAACTCAGGTCATCTTTCTGCTGGTCAGAGCTGGTCTTGATGCTTCTGACTGGGGAAAGCCTGCAGCAGTGACTGGCACGAGATGGTACCGATGCTGTCACTGTCATCCCCAGAAAACAAAATGAACAACAAAACGGTGCTGGAGAGTGAAGACCATCTTCTTTCTGGGAGGACGGATGCCTACCCAGCACTCAGAATCTCCCCTAAGGATGTCTCCAGCTTCCAGCTAGAATTGTGTACGTGCCCCAGCAAGATCGGCACCTCACAAAAGATCTTTTCTTTTTGTTCTTTCTTTGAGGTGCTGTGCAGGGGCTACTCACTGATCAGGGCTCGGGGTCCCTTTCCTGCTGTGTGTGGGGTGCCAGCCAGTGACTGGGAAAGAATACAGTCCTCCTGCATGTGACCCATCTACTCTAGCCCCTGGGCCCAGGATTAATGGTCTTTATCCAAGAAAACTTAGACAAGTATGACATCATGTTACTGGACACCTTTAACTTATGGCTTGGGGAGGTTGCAAGTGAGTGGATGAAGGAGCTGCTGTTCCAGATGAGGAGTAGAGAAAATCAGCCCAGCAAGGAGGAACCCACCCATGTGCATTATGTTGGTTAAGTAGGGCCATGAGTTTTCCATCTTCTCTGCATGGTTCCTCATCTGGGACCTCTACAAGTAGACCAACAACCAGACCTATGAGGAGGCAACGGAGGTGAAGCTTGCGGTCCATGCTGTCAGCTCCAGGACAACAGCCGAACAAAACAACTTTTGGCTGTCTAGATGGTTAATGATTGGGCAGTTTCCTCAGCTCTGTAGGCTTCCAAGGGCTCCTAGAATAGCTCAGAGAATAAACTAAACCCCAAGATGTAGAGCAGCTGTACCAGCAGTCACCAAAGCAGCCCCATAGCCACATCTGGGCGGGGGAGCTGCCCCACAAACAAAAAAGAAGCATCGTACCACTGAAGACCTGCTAGAGGGTATGGACCAATACCAGGTGTCTTTTCAGACAATGATGTCTAGGCTGTATGTGAATGGGATGATGATCCGACCTTGGGACCAATGGAAATAGATGTGTTGAGAGGGATGAGTCATATTCCCTGGAGTAGAAGGCACAGCCCTTCGATTCAGCTAGGTGTTAAAGTGAAACAAGGTATTACTAGTAAAGATAGTCATCGCCAATATCTTTGTAATGATATTTTAATTACCATATCCAGCCAGTCTAATGTGACTCAGCAGAGGACATTTCTCACTTATGTGAGCCCCTGGAGTCCATCGTCAGGCGCAAAGCCAAAGCAAAACAGACACAGAACTTCTTTTTTTTTTTAATTTTTTATTATACCACCGTGAAACATACAATTACAAAGGTGTTCATAATTGGTTCTTGGTAATACAGTATTCCAGCACCCATCCCTCCACCAGTGCCCCATTTCCACCACCAATGTACCCCTCCCCCTCACGTCCCCCACCCGCCTTAATAGCAGGTACCCCAGTTTCCTCTCTTTCTCTCTCTCTATCTCTCTCTCTGTCTCTGCATCTCTCTTCCTCTTATTTTACACATTGAGACACAGAACTTCTATCTTCACATACTTAAGCAGCAGAGAACTGAACTGAAATCATTACCTTCTCCACCACGTCATTGTGGAAGGGGCCAAACCCAGTCCCAGAATCCAAGGGCCTATCTATAAAATGAAGTACTTTTAGTCTTCTTAGGGTTTCTTTCAACTTTAACATGCTCTAACTTTTAGTGATTCTTTATCCGTTAAAAGGGGGGGCTTTGGAGCAATAGTACAGCGAGTAGGGCATTTGCCTTGCACACATTCAACCTGGGTTCAATCCCCGGCATCCCATATGGTCCCTCTAGTACTGCCAGGAGTAATTCCTGAGTGCAGAATCAGGAGTATCCCCTGAGCATCGCAGGGCGTGACCTCCCAAAAAAGGTCATTAAGATAAAATCGGGCCACATCCAATAGTACTCAAGGGCTACTCCTGATTCTGAGTTCAGGCATCACTCCTAGCCATGCTTGGTGAGCCATGTAGTACCTGAGGTCTAACCAGGGTTAGCTGCAAGCATGCAAGTCAAATGCCTTTCCCTCTGTACTATCTCCCTGGCCTGTCATTTATTCTTTGTTTAACTCATAACACACACAGGCATTTCCCCAAGCATCAGTACTTCTCTTCCTTCCCGTCACTTCTCAAGTCAGTAATGAATTATCTTGAGCTGGTCTTGTTTAAAACCTAAGTGGAAGGCTCATTTCACATAACACATTTAAGAGAAAATCCCACGAAGGCTTTGTTTCCAGCACCTTAAATGATAAAACCAGCAGTGACTTGTAGCATTTCCTACTGCCCTCAAGTGGTGGCCCAAATATCTTTGCCTGGTTGCAGTTTCAGGAGGAAAAAATGGTTTTCCAGAGTTCGGTGCATCAAGGTTTAGAGAGCCTGAGGCAGAAAAGGGCTTTCAGAGGGGATCTAACGAAAGTCTACTAAGGAGGAGGCTGATGAGTTTTCATCAGGGCCCAAACAGTTTCCAGTTTCTCCTTCTAAAAGCTTTTTTTGTTTGTTTGGTTTGGGGGCCACATCTGTGTGTGTTCAGGACCTTCTCTTAGCTCTAGGCTCAGGGATCATTCCTGGAAGTGCACAGGGAACCATATGGGATGCTGGAGATCAAACCTGGTCAGGCAGTGCAAGGCAAACAGCCTTTCCACTGTATTACAGCTCTGGCCCTCTATGAGAACTATTTCAAACTCTGAATCTCACTTAAGTCCTGTTTCTCTGCTCCCTTCCATCCACCAACTTTCTCAAAAAGAGTTGTTTACATATTGTTTCTACTAAAACTCCTATTCTTTTTAGTATTAAAAAAATTAATTCAGGGCCAGAAAGAAAGATAATCTGATGGATTGGAGCACATGCTTTGCATGTAGACGGCAGGCTTAGTTCCCAGCACTGCTAAATTCCACTACCATACTGAGAGCAGCCATCTGGGCACAGAGACAGGAGTAGCCCTTGAGCACTGCCAGATGGGGCCCAATTCTCCTACCCCACAATCAAGTAATATTCTCAAACTTGGAAGATTTGCATGGATGACAAAAAATCCTCATATACTCCCAGATGCACCAGAATTTAATATATTGTCCTAATCTGCGTTATTTGCATGTATGTACATATTTTATTATTTATGCATGCATGTTTTTTCCTGAATTGTATGAATAGCATTTACTTCTAATAAAGTAAATATTTACTTCTAATAAAGTAAATATACTTCTAACACGATCACGCATGATCGATCTTCCCGTTAATCATCTATTTGCTAGAGCGGGCACCAGTAATATCTCAATATGTCCTGTCACATGCTGTGGAGAGCCAAGGGCATCGGCTTGGTATAAGGAAAATAAAGCTCCTATACCCATAATATTAGGTCATGAGAATAATCTAATATAATTGTTTACTGGCATTTGGCATATCAAATACAACCACCGAGCAGCTTCCTAGGCTTGCCGTTGGGGGAGGCATACTCTATAAACACCTCCCAAAAAAGCCTTTTTTTGTTGAAACTGGCCCGACTACGCCGCTCGAGCCGCTGTGATGGGTTTGTTGGCTGTTCTGATGAAGGGAAGTCAATGTGGAAAAGGCGGCGCCACGGAGCTGGGTGGGGGCCGCCTGGTGCTGTGAGGGAAGTCAATGTGGAAAATGGCGCCCATGGAGTGGGTGGGGCCTTTTGTGAGGTTCTGCCGGGTGGGGGCCAAGGCTGGAACCCACCATGCCTCCCCGACGCCTTTGACGGCTCGGGAGCGGGAGAGCAAGGAACCGCCTCTGCCCCATGTCTTGAGAGTCTCTGGACCACCTAAGCATACCTGGGCGGGGTTGAGAGAAAAAACTGCTCCAGGTGGGTGCCGATGATCCGGGCTGTGATGGGCTGGGTCGGCTGGAGGTGTGAGTTCTGATTGGGGAAATCCAATGTGGAAAATGGCGGGCCCCTTGATATGTCTGGCTTGTTGTGAGGTTCTGCGGGGTGGTGGGCCAAGGCTGGAACCCACCATGCCTCCCGACTGCCTCATGAACGGCTGGGCCACAGGGAGCCAGCAACCGCAACCGCTGCCCCATGTCTGAGAGTCTCTGGACCAGCATACCTGGGCCGGGTTGAGGAAGAAACTGCTCCCCCAGGGTGGGTGTCCGATGATCCGGGCTGTGATGGGCTGGTCGGCTGGGTGGAGTTCTGGTGGGAGGGAGACCAATGTGGAAAATGGCGGGCGCCCATGGAGTGGGTGGGGGTCGTCTGGCTTGTTGTGAGGTTCTGCGGGGTGGTGGGCCAAGGCTGGAACCCACCATGCCTCCCGACTGCCTCATGAACGGCTGGGCACAGGGAGAGAGCAAGGAACCGCTCTGCCCCATGTCTGAGTAAATATACTTCTAATAAACATAAATATTTCTGTGCACTTTTATTTTGGGTGGGGCTTGGGGGTGAGCTGGACCAGACCTGATAATCCTCAAGAGGCTACCCCCTGGCTCTCTGCTCAGGCGTGACCCCTGGTGGTGCTGGAGGGTCATTTGTAGTGCTGGGGAACAAACTGAGGTAGCTCATGCTAGGCAATGCCTTAAGCCCTGTATTATCTCTCGGCCCCCCGCAGTGTTAGTTCCAAGAAGAAACACATTTTCTTATTTGTCTGCATCATCCCCTTTATGATGAAGTTCAGGAAATTTAGCATTGATATAATTCATTTGTCATAATACATAGTCCTATTTAAAGTTTATAGAGCAATTTTTCTTCAGTACAGGAGCTGATTGATTATGCATTGCACTTAACTGACATAATGCTACCATTTCCTTTAATCTTGGGCAGTTCCCCAGAAATTAATCATTATTCATGGCATTAACATTTTTAAGTACCAGTCAGTGTTTTATAGAATATCCATCTACTTTGAAAATATTTTTCTATCAGATTTTTCAAATAAGATAGAAAATAAGATTTCCTATCTTATTTTTTTTTGGCCTTTTGGGTCACACCCAGTGACGCTCAGGGGTTACTTCTGGCTCTGCACTCAGGAATTTTTCCTGGCAGTGATCAAGGGACCACATGGGATGCTGGGAATTGAACCCAGGTCAGCTACATGCAAAGCCCTACCTGCTGTACTAGTGCTCCTATCCCTATCTTTGTTATTTAGGGGACAAGTATCACATGAGGAAAAACAAGGTGTCACTTGTTCTCATCATTTATAGTGTTGACTTTGATCAGATAAGGTGGTATCTACCAGGTTTCTACCCTGTAAAGATAGGCTTTTGTTTTATGTTTGTATTGGAGTCATAGTCAGTGTTACTATAACCTAAAACTGTTTGGATCAGATTTTTTTTCCCCCTCAGAGTAGTTAGAATTTATTTATTGAAGTGTTTTGCTTGTTTAGGTTTTGGGTCCATTCTCAGTGGTGCTCAGGGCTTACTCCTCGATCTGCACTCAATAATCACTTCTGTAGAGGCTCTAGGGACCATATAAGATGTCAGCCATGTGCAAGGCAAGTGCCCTACTTGCTGTACTATCTCTCCAGCCTAAGAAATTAGAATTTAAATATATTGTACTCATTCTATAATTATTTTGCCTTGTGTTTTTTAATTGGTGGTGGTGTTTAGTTGTTTTTGTTTGTTTGTTTTTCATGTAAAAGTGGGTTACAACCTGTCATCTTGTTTTCGCCAGCAGCAATGGAAGTTTGTTTCTCTTCTACAATTCAAGCCACAAGCCTACAATTCTCAGTGCATGGACATTGTCAATATATTTTTAAATGCCAATTTGCATGGTTTGTTCAGAACATTACTAATAGTACTGTCACTCCACCCAATGAAGAGCCATCAGCAAGAGAGAGGAACTGGAGGGTTGGTGAAGTTGCTATGAGTAAGTCAAGTGACAAGACTCCTATCTTGTGCTGAAAGAGAGAACAGCATGTTTATATGTGCTCTATATTGCTGTAGGTTGCCTTTCATTCTGCTGATTCCATTTTCTCCATACACAAAGCATATGGAATGCTTCACAAACTTGCCTGTCATTTCTGAGAAGGAGCCATGCCAATTTTCTTGTATTGCTCCAGTTTAATATTTGTACTGCCAAAATAATTTATTTTCAACCTATTTGATGCTTGCTAGCATCCCCCCAACACACACGTGCGCACAAACACACGCACACACACACACACACATACACACACACACACACACACCAGTCCCACATCCAACAGTTCTTGTGCAACGTCGCAGAGCATTTCTCTCCTAATGTTATCAAACCTCACCACAAAACTGACCCTTCTGGATTTACTCTCCTCGTTCCTCTTGTTCCTTCAATCTTCCTGACACGTGGTTCCTTTCACTTCTTTTATGTGTACATATTCTCTTTTGAGATTATTTCAATTCTGGTAATGTTACTTTTGAATTGACCTCTGTGTGTGTGTGTGTGTGTGTGTGTGTGTGTAGATCTAGAGATTGAACACAGGACATCACACATACAAGGCAATTGTTCTACCACTGAGCTATATCCCACGGCCCTAATTTCATATCTTTGTACCCAGACCACTCTTTTGGTCTCAGACTTATAATCAACTCCTAATTGACACCTACTGGAAATATCCCTAACAGCTCTAATTTAACAAGTCTGAAACAGAGCTTCTAATTGTCCTGCAAAACCTGCTTGCAGCACATCTACATTGTGCTTTAGCCAGAAACCTAGAAGTTATTCTTGATTCTTATTTTTATCAAGCACTATGTCCAATCCCTTGGCAAAATATGAGAACTTTAAATCCAGAACTATGCCAAATAAGTTGATTTCTCCGCTGTGCCCACCATCATGCACCCTGTCCATCCATCAGTCTTTATGAGGGTGCTTCCTTTTTATTCTTCACTCAGTCATTCTCCAGGCTACCCTGACCATTCAAAAATAAAAATACGAGCTTACATATATTCATTGCATGTTAGATGACAGAAATTGTATTTAATTTTCAGAACTCTATAAAGTAAAATATAATTCCAAGTCAGTTTTGGAAAATGAGGCACACAAAGAGATTGAATCATTTTTACCATGTCGTATAGCATCTCAACAGACTCTAGCTTTCAAGCTAACCCACATGTTACCCTGGATAATGTTCTTTCCTGTCCTTAACTATTCTCATGACTTTTCACCACACTTGGACTAAACTCCCAGTTTCTTCTCCAGGGACTACCAGGTCCCAAGTGACGTGCTTCCTGCTTACCTCTGCTTCCAATGCCAGGGATGCAACTCAGGACCCCACGTATGTATGGCAAGTTACTATCACTGAGTTCTATCCCTGGTCCCTTTCAGTTTTGGATTGGGTGTGTGTTTAAAAATCAAATTCCTTGGGCTGGAACGATAGCACAGTGGGTAGGGTGTTTGCCTTCCATGCAGCCGAACCGGGTTCAATCCCAGGCATCCTATATGGTCCCCGGAGCACTGCCAGGAGTAATTCCTGAGAGCAGAGCCAGGAGTTACCCCTGAGCATCACTGGGTGTGACCCAAAAAGCATAAATAAGTATAATAAAATAAAAAGATAAAAATCAGATTCCTTGAAGATGATAAAGTACTTTCCGACTGACACGCATGATATCTCTGCTACCTCTAGTTCTTTTCTCCCAGACTCCCCATTCTCAGGTCTCGTGATAACGATCCGTTCTGAAAGACTCCCTTCCTCCTACTCTCTTTTAAATAGTTCCGTCTGGTAATGTTCCTCAGCCCCATATTTGTTTGCTTTCCAGACCTTAACATGTTTGCAATTATTTATTGGTTTGTTTCCTTGCTTTGTCTCTCCTCCCAACTAAAATTAAAAGCGGTGATTTCAAATGCCAAGTCTAAGTCATTTTTTGTATATTCAGAACCTAACAAACCTCAGTCCATAGTAGGATTTCTGGTAATATATATTGTACTTTGTGACTTTATAGCTTCTGTTTGTTTTATCTGCTTCCGGGTCACTCAGGTTTATCTCGGTTCAGACTTTCCACCCGCGCATACTTCTACTCAACCTCATGACCTTTCTCTCCAAACCTTTTAGTCATAGTTTTGGTGGCTGCTAATTGCCTCAGTCACCTGATGTTTCCTAACTCAAATTCCTGAGAGAGAAATATTGATCTGTTCGTTGTTGTTGTTGTTGTTGTTGTTGTTGTTGTTGTTGTTGTTGTTGTTGTTGTTGTTGTTGTTTTGGGGGTCAGGTCACATTTGTAGATCTTTGGCAAGCTCAGTAGGTGGCTTGTCTTTGGATCCAATTCCCAGCTCTCATCCAAATCAGCTGAGCAGTGCAGCAATGGGGAAGGGGGATCTGCCAGCACTGCATTTCCTCAGGGCTGAGGAGAGAGCAACCACCGTCAGTGGTTCTTGGGCCAAATTGTATCAACAGAAGCAGCCTCAGCAGCACATAATCCATGAGGCCTCACGGAAACTGGTCTCAGGTTATCACTGAGGCTTGTTTCTAGTCCCTCTGGGGAGGATAGAAACATAAATGGGAAACTCTCACATTTACACAGCATTTCTGGTGTTTGCATCCATGTGAGTCAGCTTCCTCAGCAGCCTTCTGAGGCCAAGAGTATGGGCTCCATTTGACGCATGAGGAAACTGAAGCTCAGGGATGTCCTGGGTCCTGCAGCCCCGAAGTGCCAGTACAAGATTCGGAGGTCTCTAGCCTTTCATGACTGCTACTTTCGCAGACTCTTGTGGACTCGTTTCTTTTCTGGGATTGTCATCTTGAATCACACACCAAGAAATATGCAAGTCTAACCCACTGACTGTCCAGTGAATGTCCTGAAGGAGTTTGATGCCGGTGGAAGTTTCCACGAGGCAGCGCTGCAGGTAGATTTTCAAGGGGCCCTGGGCTTCAAACCTTGAAAGGTTCAAAACCCCACCTGCCCAGGTCCTCTCTTCTCAATTTAACCTTAAAACGTTTGGGTGAGGTTGATGTTATTTATTCTTATTCTTATTCTTATTCTTATTAGCTTTTTGGGTCACACCCGGCAATGCTCAGGGGTTTCTCCTGGCTCTACACTCAGGAATTACTCCTGGAGGTGCTCAGGGGACCATATGGGATGCTGGGGATCAAACCCACGTGCAAGGCAAACGCCCTACCCGCTGGACTATCGCTCCAGCCCGGTTGATGTTATTTTATCCCCACTTCACATGTGAAGAAACTGAGATTTAAGATATAAATCCACAGATTAGACCACTAGACTAAAGTCTAGTTCAAAATCTAGTGCAGGGCTCCAATTGTTCGTGGAATCTGACACCAGTCCCAATCTCTGTATGCATTGTCCTGACAGTTACTTCTTATAAACTGTGTCTCCTTGTTTAAGCTTATTTATTTTAATCTCTTATGGGGATGTTGATACCTAATTCAAAGGATTTTCATACATTTATGAGCAATTACATAGGAAAGTCTATTCCAGTAAACATAACAGATACTGATCTAGCAGCTTGATCTAAAACTAAATTCTTTATATGTAAAAAAGAATAGTAACTTTGGTTGCCATTAAAGAGTACGGTCTCAAGAGAATGTGGAAATAACTTAGTGATAGAACACAGGCCTTGCACATAAAAGACCCTGGGTGATCTGACAACCCATCCCACAACATACCAAATCCTTTTTCCTGAGGCTATCCTGCCTGTAATATAACTAATCAAGATATAGAATATAGAGAACTTTGAGGGGGAACAAAAGTTTGTTTGTTTGTTTGTTTGTTTGTTTGCTTTTTTGTGTCACACCCGGCAATGCTCTGGGGTTACTACTGGCTCTACACTCAGGAATTACTTCTGGCGGTGCAGAGGGAACCACATGGGATGCCGGGATTGAACCCAGGTCGGCCACATGTAGGCCAAATGTCCTACCCGCTGTGCTATCCCTCTGGCCTCCAAGTGTTATTTTCAAAGGAAAGAAAGAAATTCAGCAGACTTTATAAATATAAAAAAAAATCTGCACTTAACCTAGTCATAATGCAGTATAACAGGAATTAGTTGATATTCGAAAAGATCTGATTCTGATACTGACAAGATACAGACTTTGTTTTGGGGATGGAGAGATAATACAGTGGGTTGGCATTTGCCTTGCACATGATTGATACAGGTTGTATCCCCTATATACTATATGACTCCCTGAGCCTCACCAGGAGTGATTCCTGAGTGTAGAGCCAGAAGTAAGTCCTGAGCACTGTTGGGTGTGCCCCCAAAACAAAAAAGGAAGGAAGGATCAGGAAGGAAGAAAGGAAGGAAGGAAGGAAGGAAGGAAGGAAGGAAGGAAGGAAGGAAGGAAGGAAGGAAGGAAGGAAGGAAGGAATAAAGGAAGGAAGAAGGAAGGAAGGAAGGAAGGAAGGAAGGAAGGAAGGAAGGAAGGAAGGAAGGAAGGAAGGAAGGAAGGAAGGAAGGAAGGAAGGAAGGAAGGAAGGAAGGAAGGAAGGAAGGAAGGAAGGAAGGAAGGAAGGAAGGAAGGAAGGAAGGAAGGAAATAGAAGAAACAGAAACACTCCCAAACAGCTTCTACGAGGCGCATATCACCCTGATACCCAATGCAGGGAGAGACAATACAAGGAAGGAAAATTACAGACCAATCTCCTTGATGAACACAGATGCTAAGATCTTCAACAAAATACTAGCAAACAGAATCCAAAGACTCATCAAAAAGATCATACATCATGACCAAGTAGGATTCATCCTGGGAATGCAAGGATGGTTCAACATTCGCAAATCAATCAACATAATACATCACATCAATAAGAGAAAAAATAAAAACTATATGGTCCTATCGATAGATGCAGAAAAAGCATTTGACAAGATCCAGCACCCATTCATGATTAAAACCCTCCAGAAAATGGGAATTGAAGGAAGTTTCCTCCAGATAGTCAAAGCCATCTACCAAAAGCCCACAGCGAGTATCATTCTCAATGGGGAAAAATTGAAAGCCTTCCCCTTAAGATCAGGAACATGACAAGGTTGCCCTCTCTCACCTCTTTTATTCAATATAGTACTGGAGGTACTCGCCATAGCAATCAGAGAAGAAAAGGACATTAAGGGCACCCAGATAGGCAAGGAAGAAATCAGGCTATCATTATTTGCAGATGACATGATATTATACCTAGGGAACCCTAAACTCTTGACCCAAAAACTCTTAGAAACAATAGATAGGTATAGTAGAGTGACAGGGTACAAAATCAATACCCAAAAGTCGGTGGCTTTCCTATATACAAATAACGAAAGAGAAGAAAGGGATATTAAGAAATTGATTCCATTCACAATTGTGCCACAGAAAATCAAATACCTAGGAATCAGCTTAACCAAGTGTGTAAAGGACCTATACAAAGAGAAGTACAAGACACTGCTTCAAGAAATAAAAGAGGACATGAGGAAATGGAAACACATTCCCTGCTCATGGATGGGGAGAATTAACATTGTTAAGATTGTAATACTCCCTAGAGCTTTGTATAGATTCAATGCGGTTCCTATAAGGATTCCCATGACATTCTTTAAAGAAATTGACCAAGGGGCCGGAGGCGATAGCCCAGCGGTAGGGCGTTTGCCTTGTATGCAGCCAGCCTGTGCCGGCCTGGGTTCAATCCCCGGCATCCCATATGGTCCCCCGAGCACCGCCACGAGTGGTTCCTGAGTGCAGAGCCAGGAGTAACTCCTGAGTGGTGTCGGGTGTGACCCAAAAAAAAAAAGAAAAGAAATTGACCAAACACTTCTGAAATTCGTATGGAATAATAAACCCCCACGGATAGCTAAAGCAATCCTTGGGAAGAAGAAGATGGGAGGCATCACCTTTCCCAACCTCAAACTGTACTACAAAGCAGCAGTAATTAAAACAGCGTGGTACTGGAATAAAAACAGACCGGTGGACCTATGGAATAGAGTTGAGTATCCTGACACCCATCCTCAAAGACATGATCAGTTAATCTTTGATAAAGGTGCAAAGAGTCCAAACTGGAGTAAGGAAAGCCTCTTCAACAAGTGGTGCTGGGAAAACTGGACAGCTACATGTAAAAAAATGAATTTGGACCTGTGTCTAACACCTTGCACAAAAATCAGTTCAAAATGGATTAAAGATCTCAATGTAAGACCTGAATCCATAAAGTACGTTGAAGAAAATATAGGAAAAACCCTCCACGACATCGATGCTAAAGACATCTTCAAAGGTGAAACACCATTAACAAAGCAACTAGAAGAAAATATAAATATATGGGACTACATGAAACTGAAGAGCTTCTGCACCTCGAAAGAAACAGTGACCAAGATAGAAAGACAGTCGACAGAATGGGAAAGAATATTCACCCAATACCCATCTGATAAGGGGTTAATATCCAGGATATATCAGGCACTGGTACAAATACATAAGAAAAAAACAGCCAACCCCATTAGAAAATGGGGAGAGGAGATGAACAGAAACTTTGACAAGGAAGAAATCCGAATGGCCAAAAGGCATATGAAAAAATGCTCATCATCAGTAATCATCAGAGAGATGCAAATCAAAACAACAATGAGATATCACCTCACACCACAGAGAATGGCCCATATCCAAAAGGGTAAAAGCAACAAGTGCTGGCGTGGATGTGGGGAAAAGGGGACTCTCATACACTGTTGGTGGGAATGTCGACTTGTACAACCTTTCTGGAAAACAATATGGACATTCCTCCAAAGACTAGAAATTGAGCTCCCCTTTGACCCAGCCATACCACTCCTGGGAATATACCCTGGAAAGCCAAAACGCACAGCGGAAACACAATCCGCACTTTTATTTTCATAGCAGCACTGTTCACAATAGCCAGAACCTGGAAACAACCAGTATGCCCGAGAACTGATGACTGGATAAAGAAACTGTGGTACATCTACACAATGGAATACTATGCAGCTGTCAGAAAAAATGAAGTTATGAAATTTTCCTATAAATTGATGGATATGGAAAGAATCATGTTGAGTGAAATTAGTCAGAAGGAAAGAGAGAGACATAGAATGACTGCATTTATTTGCATGACATAAATATACTAGGTGATCTTACCGAAAGTGGAAATTACCACAAGCGTGTGGGAGTCAGAGGTTGGTTTAGATAGAGAAGGGAACATGTGTGAATAAATGTCTAAAGTTCTGATAGTAACATAGAACTGAGCATTAAATACAGACAAAAAATGCAAATGATGGCTTCTAAGTGTACGTAGTGCAACCCACAATGTGTGGGAGAAGGAGGAGAGAGAGAGGGAGAGAGGAGAGGAGATAAAGAACCTGCCATTTAGGCAGGATGTGGGAGGGGGAGGGAATTGGGGACATGGGTGGTGGCTGAGGGGCACTGGTGGAGGGCGGGGTGCTGGAACACTGTGTGACCGAAACCCCCAAGCGTGAACAACGTTGTAATTGTATATCTCACGGTGGTATAATAAAATGTTAAAAAAAAAGAGTTGTCTACATATTGTTTCTACTAAAACTCCTATTAATTCTTTTTAGTATTAAAAAAATTAATTCAGGGCCAGAAAGAAAGATAATCTGATGGATTGAAGCAAATGCTTTGCATGTAGACGGCAGGCTTAGTTCCCAGCACTGCTAAGTTCCACTACCATACTGGGAGTAGCCATCTGGGCACAGAGACAGGAGTAGCCCTTGAGCACTGCCAGATGGGGCCCAATTCT
This sequence comes from Cryptotis parvus, assembly GCA_021461705.1. NCBI lineage: Eukaryota > Metazoa > Chordata > Mammalia > Eulipotyphla > Soricidae > Cryptotis > Cryptotis parvus. The sequence goes on from JAJIBD010002071.1 coordinate 42,249, forward strand.
CCTACCCCACAATCAAGTAATATTCTCAAACTTGGAAGATTTGCATGGATGACAAAAAATCCTCATATACTCCCAGATGCACCAGAATTTAATATATTGTCCTAATCTGCGTCGTTATGCATGTATGTACATATTTTATTATTTATGCATGCATGTATTTTTCCTGAATTGTATGAATAGCATTTACTTCTAATAAAGTAAATATTTACTTCTAATAAAGTAAATATACTTCTAATAAACATAAATATTTCTGTGCACTTTTATTTTGGTGGGGCTTGGGGGTGAGCTGGACCAGACCTGATAATCCTCAAGAGGCTACCCCTGGCTCTCTGCTCAGGCGTGACCCCTGGTGGTGCTGGAGGGTCATTTGTAGTGCTGGGGAGCAAACTGAGGTAGCTCATGCTAGGCAATGCCTTAAGCCCTGTATTATCTCTGCGGCCCCCCCAGTGTTAGTTCCAAGAAGAAAGACATTTTCTTATTTGTCTGCATCATCCCCTTTATGATGAAGTTCAGGAAATTTAGCATTGATATAATTCATTTGTCATAATGCATAGACCTATTTAAAGTTTATAGAGCAATTTTTCTTCAGTACAGGAACTGATTGATTATGCATTGCACTTAACTGACATAATGCTACCATTTCCTTTAATCTTGGGCAGTTCCCAGAAATTAATCATTATTCATGGCATTAACATTTTTAAGTACCAGTCAGTGCTTTATAGAATATCCATCTACTTTGAAAATATTTTTCTATCAGATTTATATCTTATTTTTTTTGGCCTTTTTGGGTCACACCCAGTGACACTCAGGGGGTTACTCCTGGCTCTGCACTCAGGAATTTTTCCTGGCAGTGATCAAGGGACCACATGGGATGCTGGGAATTGAACCCAGGTCAGCTACATGCAAAGCCCTACCTGCTGTACTAGTGCTCCTGTCCCTATCTTTGTTATTTAGGGGACAAGTATCACATGAGGAAAAACAAGGTGTCACTTGTTCTCATCATTTATAGTGTTGACTTTGATCAGATAAGGTGGTATCTACCAGGTTTCTACCCTGTAAAGCTAGGCTTTTGTTTTATGTTTGTGTTGGAGTCATAGTCAGTGTTACTATAACCTAAAACTGTTTGGATCAGATTTTTTTCCCCCTCAGAGTAGTTAGAATTTATTTATTGAAGTGTTTTGCTTGTTTAGGTTTTGGGTCCATTCTCAGTGGTGCTCAGGGCTTACTCCTCGATCTGCACTCAATAATCACTTCTGTAGAGGCTCTAGGGACCATATAAGATGTCAGCCATGTGCAAGGCAAGTGCCCTACTTGCTGTACTATCTCTCCAGCCTAAGAAATTAGAATTTAAATATATTGTACTCATTCTATAATTATTTTGCCTTGTGTTTTTAATTGGTGGTGGTGTTTAGTTGTTTTTGTTTGTTTGTTTTTCATGTAAAAGTGGGTTACAACCTGTCATCTTGTTTTCGCCAGCAGCAATGGAAGTTTGTTTCTCTTCTACAATTCAAGCCACAAGCCTACAATTCTCAGTGCATGGACATTGTCAATATATTTTTAAATGCCAATTTGCATGGTTTGTTCAGAACATTACTAATAGTACTGTCACTCCACCCAATGAAGAGCCATCAGCAAGAGAGGAACTGGAGGGTTGGTGAAGTTGCTATGAGTAAGTCAAGTGACAAGACTCCTATCTTGTGCTGAAAGAGAGAACAGCATGTTTATATGTGCTCTATATTGCTGTAGGTTGCCTTTCATTCTGCTGATTCCATTTTCTCCATACACAAAGCATATGGAATGCTTCACAAACTTGCCTGTCATTTCTGTGAAGGAGCCATGCCAATTTTCTTGTATTGCTCCAGTTTAATATTTGTACTGCCAAAATAATTTATTTTCAAACTATTTGATGCTTGCTAGCATCACCCTACACACACACGTGAGCACAGACACACGCGCACACACACACACACACACACACACACACACACACCAGTCCCACATCCAACAGTTCTTGTGCAACGTCGCAGAGCATTTCTCTCCTAATGTTATCAAACCTCACCACAAAACTGACCCTTCTGGATTTACTCTCCTCGTTCCTCTTGTTCCTTCAATCTTCCTGACACGTGGTTCCTTTCACTTCTTTATGTGTACATATTCTCTTTTGAGATTATTTCAATTCTGATAATGTTACTTTTGAATTGACCTCTGTGTGTGTGTGTGTGTGTGTGTGTGTGTGTAGAGCTACAGATTGAACACAGGACATCACACATACAAGGCAATTGTTCTACCACTGAGCTATATCCCACGGCCCTAATTTCATATCTTTGTACCCAGACCACTCTTTTGGTCTCAGACTTATAATCAACTCCTAATTGACACCTACTGGAAATATCCCTAACAGCTCTAATTTAACAAGTCTGAAACAGAGCTTCTAATTGTCCTGCTAAACCTGCTTGCAGCACATCTACATTGTGCTTTAGCCAGAAACCTAGAAGTTATTCTTGATTCTTATTTTTATCAAGCACTATGTCCAATCCCTTGGCAAAATATGAGAACTTTAAATCCAGAACTATGCCAAATAAGTTGATTTCTCCGCTGTGCCCACCATCATGCATCCTGTCTATGCATCAGTCTTTATGAGGGTGCTTCCTTTTTATTCTTCACTCAGTCATTCTCCAGGCTACCCTGACCATTCAAAAATAAAAATACGAGCTTACATATATTCATTGCATGTTAGATGACAGAAATTGTATTTAATTTTCAGAACTCTATAAAGTAAAATATAATTCCAAGTCAGTTTTGGAAAATGAGGCACACAAAGAGATTGAATCATTTTTACCATGTCGTATAGCATCTCAACAGACTCTAGCTTTCAAGCTAACCCACATGTTACCCTGGATAATGTTCTTTCCTGTCCTTAACTATTCTCATGACTTTTCACCACACTTGGACTAAACTCCCAGTTTCTTCTCCAGGGACTACCAGGTCCCAAGTGACGTGCTTCCTGCTTACCTCTGCTTCCAATGCCAGGGATGCAACTCAGGACCCCACGTATGTATGGCAAGTTACTATCACTGAGTTCTATCCCTGGTCCCTTTCAGTTTTGGATTGGGTGTGTGTTTAAAAATCAAATTCCTTGGGCTGGAACGATAGCACAGTGGGTAGGGTGTTTGCCTTCCATGCAGCCGACCGGGTTCAATCCCAGGCATCCTATATGGTCCCGGAGCACTGCCAGGAGTAATTCCTGAGAGCAGAGCCAGGAGTTACCCCTGAGCATCACTGGGTGTGACCCAAAAAGCATAAATAAGTATAATAAAATAAAAAGATAAAAATCAGATTCCTTGAAGATGATAAAGTACTTTCCGACTGACACGCATGATATCTCTGCTACCTCTAGTTCTTTTCTCCCAGACTCCCCATTCTCAGGTCTCGTGATAACGATCCGTTCTGAAAGACTCCCTTCCTCCTACTCTCTTTTAAATAGTTCCGTCTGGTAATGTTCCTCAGCCCCATATTTGTTTGCTTTCCAGACCTTAACATGTTTGCAATTATTTATTGGTTTGTTTCCTTGCTTTGTCTCTCCTCCCAACTAAAATTAAAAGCGGTGATTTCAAATGCCAAGTCTAAGTCATTTTTTGTATATTCAGAACCTAACAAACCTCAGTCCATAGTAGGATTTCTGGTAATATATATTGTACTTTGTGACTTTATAGCTTCTGTTTGTTTTATCTGCTTCCGGGTCACTCAGGTTTATCTCGGTTCAGACTTTCCACCCGCGCATACTTCTACTCAACCTCATGACCTTTCTCTCCAAACCTTTTAGTCATAGTTTTGGTGGCTGCTAATTGCCTCAGTCACCTGATGTTTCCTAACTCAAATTCCTGAGAGAGAAATATTGATCTGTTCGTTGTTGTTGTTGTTGTTGTTGTTGTTGTTGTTGTTGTTGTTGTTGTTGTTGTTGTTGTTGTTTTGGGGGTCAGGTCACATTTGTAGATCTTTGGCAAGCTCAGTAGGTGGCTTGTCTTTGGATCCATCCCAGCTCTCATCCAAATCAGCTGAGCAGTGCAGCAATGGGGAAGGGGATCTGCCAGCACTGCATTTCCTCAGGGCTGAGGAGAGAGCAACCACCGTCAGTGGTTCTTGGGCCAAATTGTATCAACAGAAGCAGCCTCAGCAGCACATAATCCATGAGGCCTCACGGAAACTGGTCTCAGGTTATCACTGAGGCTTGTTTCTAGTCCCTCTGGGGAGGATAGAAACATAAATGGGAAACTCTCACATTTACACAGCATTTCTGGTGTTTGCATCCATGTGAGTCAGCTTCCTCAGCAGCCTTCTGAGGCCAAGAGTATGGGCTCCATTTGACGCATGAGGAAACTGAAGCTCAGGGATGTCCTGGGTCCTGCAGCCCCAAGTGCCAGTACAAGATTCGAGGTCTCTAGCCTTTCATGACTGCTACTTTCGCAGACTCTTGTGGACTCGTTTCTTTTCTGGGATTGTCATCTTGAATCACACACCAAGAAATATGCAAGTCTAACCCACTGACTGTCCAGTGAATGTCCTGAAGGAGTTTGATGCCGGTGGAAGTTTCCACGAGGCAGCGCTGCAGGTAGATTTTCAAGGGGCCCTGGGCTTCAAACCTTGAAAGGTTCAAAACCCCACCTGCCCAGGTCCTCTCTTCTCAATTTAACCTTAAAACGTTTGGGTGAGGTTGATGTTATTTATTCTTATTCTTATTCTTATTCTTATTAGCTTTTTGGGTCACACCCGGCAATGCTCAGGGGTTTCTCCTGGCTCTACACTCAGGAATTACTCCTGGAGGTGCTCAGGGGACCATATGGGATGCTGGGGATCAAACCCACGTGCAAGGCAAACGCCCTACCCGCTGGACTATCGCTCCAGCCCCGGTTGATGTTATTTTTATCCCCACTTCACATGTGAAGAAACTGAGATTTAAGATATAAATCCACAGATTAGACCACTAGACTAAAGTCTAGTTCAAAATCTAGTGCAGGGCTCCAATTGTTCGTGGAATCTGACACCAGTCCCAATCTCTGTATGCATTGTCCTGACAGTTACTTCTTATAAACTGTGTCTCCTTGTTTAAGCTTATTTATTTTAATCTCTTATGGGGATGTTGATACCTAATTCAAAGGATTTTCATACATTTATGAGCAATTACATAGGAAAGTCTATTCCAGTAAACATAACAGATACTGATCTAGCAGCTTGATCTAAAACTAAATTCTTTATATGTAAAAAAGAATAGTAACTTTGGTTGCCATTAAAGAGTACGGTCTCAAGAGAATGTGGAAATAACTTAGTGATAGAACACAGGCCTTGCACATAAAAGACCCTGGGTGATCTGACAACCCATCCCACAACATACCAAATCCTTTTTCCTGAGGCTATCCTGCCTGTAATATAACTAATCAAGATATAGAATATAGAGAACTTTGAGGGGGAACAAAAGTTTGTTTGTTTGTTTGTTTGTTTGTTTGCTTTTTGTGTCACACCCGGCAATGCTCTGGGGTTACTACTGGCTCTACACTCAGGAATTACTTCTGGCGGTGCAGAGGGAACCACATGGGATGCCGGGGATTGAACCCAGGTCGGCCACATGTAGGCCAAATGTCCTACCCGCTGTGCTATCCCTCTGGCCTCCAAGTGTTATTTTCAAAGGAAAGAAAGAAATTCAGCAGACTTTATAAATATAAAAAAAATCTGCACTTAACCTAGTCATAATGCAGTATAACAGGAATTAGTTGATATTCGAAAAGATCTGATTCTGATACTGACAAGATACAGACTTTGTTTTGGGGATGGAGAGATAATACAGTGGGTTGGCATTTGCCTTGCACATGATTGATACAGGTTGTATCCCCTATATACTATATGACTCCCTGAGCCTCACCAGGAGTGATTCCTGAGTGTAGAGCCAGAAGTAAGTCCTGAGCACTGTTGGGTGTGGCCCCAAAACAAAAAGGAAGGAAGGATCAGGAAGGAAGAAAGGAAGGAAGGAAGGAAGGAAGGAAGGAAGGAAGGAAGGAAGGAAGGAAGGAAGGAAGGAAGGAAGGAAGGAAGGAAGGAATAAAGGAAGGAAGAAGGAAGGAAGGAAGGAAGGAAGGAAGGAAGGAAGGAAGGAAGGAAGGAAGGAAGGAAGGAAGGAAGGAAGGAAGGAAGGAAGGAAGGAAGGAAGGAAGGAAGGAAGGAAGGAAGGAAGGAAGGAAGGAAGGAAGGAAGGAAGGAAGGAAGGAAGCTTTGTTAAGACTGGAAAAATTAATTTATATGTAAAACTGACTTAACCCTACTACAACTTTAAGAAGTAGTTCTTCTTAGGACCAACATTGATCAGGTTCAGGAAGTTTATTAAGGGGCCTGACATAGGTCATATCTAATTCAAGGGAGATAAGGAATAGGTTTAGCACCATTGAACAGATTTCAGTTATGTGCAGACTGCCTATTCAACGAATAGTAATTTCAGGACACTGGACTAGAAGTTGACATTATCCCAACATGATCCTGTCATCTTACCTATTCATCATTTTTGAGAAAGTTAACCAATTCCACAGGTATCAGCACAATTTAAGTAGCATGCTATTTGTGATGCAACTTTCCCGGATACAAATACCAGTAGCTAAACAAATGTAAGTAATACCATGTAACTGATGTAAGCAGCCGAATAGACAGGAAAGGGCCTGGGAAGTAGTAAAACCACCTAGCCCCAAAGCCGTGAGGACTTGAGCACAGGAACTGAGGCCTGGTAAGATCTTTACCTGGGGCTAGCCCTGACCAGAGATGACTGAACCTACCTTCCAAGAGAAGATCCAGCAGGAACAGAGACAGGAGTAACCCCTGAGCTCCCAGTGGGTCCTGGGGTGGCAGAAGCAGATCGGGAGAAAGTGACTATCTCTCTCCTCCCTGCCTCATCTAAGCCACCCGTGGGGGCCCGCCAACATCATAACAAATACAAGAGGGAGGATAATCTTTGTCCAGCCTCTGTGATAAACAAGGGACATTCTATTTTCTGTATCGCCCCTCTTCAGATCACTCCTTTAAGATATGCATTGTCAAGGTCACTTCACAGATGAAGGAACTCAGTCTGAAAATATTTTAATATGAAGAGGTAAATATTTACTTTTTATGGTCTCCCACCTTCTGTTGCCCCCTTACTATGATGGCAGTACCTTGTGATTTCTTTGGATGTCAAAAGCTTCTATAATAGCAAGTGATTGGATTGACATGAGCACATGATGTGTCAGATCCTTGACCTTAGTCTAAGCTTAGATAAAAGTGCGGAGGAGGAAAAATGTTCCTAAATGTAAAGTAAAGATGGAATGCTCTCCCATAGCTCTGAGGTTGAAATTAAGGCCTACCACCACATTAAAAAATATTGTATCCATTTTAAACCCATTTTAAACCCATTGGAGAGAATCCAGCCCAACCAATAAAAAAACAGAAATGAAGATTAAAATAAAAAGTATAATAAATCAATGGTAGGACTAGTCTTACTATATAGTTATCACATTAAATGCAAATAAGTTCATTCTTACCCATTGAATTTTTAAAAAATTGAAAGTTATGGGACTAAAGAGATAATAGATTAATAAGAAAAAATAACAAAGCATATATGAATAGAGATGAAATCCAACAATAAGAAGGCATGTAAAGAAAGACTAAAAAATATTAGACAAGTGTTCATTAAAACCTCCACGCTCTCATTACTTAAGTTATAAAAATTAGAATATTTGATAATGCCAGCTGATGAGCTTATGGGGAAGATGAATTCTCATGAAAGTGGCGGGAGTATGGGTCAGTTTCACAGCTGCAGAAAGCTATCTGACTAAAATGTGAATTAAGAACTCACATACTCAATGAGTCAGAAGTACCTCTATGGGAACTATTACTGTAAGATTTCCTTCCTTCCTTCCTTCCTTCCTTCCTTCCTTCCTTCCTTCCTTCCTTCCTTCCTTCCTTCCTTCCTTCCTTCCTTCCTTCCTTCCTTCCTTCCTTCCTTCCTTCCTTCCTTCCTTCCTTCCTTCCTTCCTTCCTTCCTTCCTTCCTTCCTTCCTTCCTTCCTTCCTTCCTTCCTTCCTTCCTTCCTTCCTTCCTCTTGGATCATACTCTGCTACTCCTGACTGTGTACTCAGGGGATCACTCCTGACAGTGCTCAGGAGTATATACATGGTGCTAGCGATCAACCACATCCAGTGTCAACCACAACCAGGCAAAGCTCCTTACTTCCTGTACTCTCCCTCTAGTCCCAGATCCTTGACCCTGAGAGTTTCTTATGCAGACACAGGATGGCTTGAGGATAAACTCTTTTTTGTTTGTTTTTGGGTCATACCAGGTAGTTTTCAGAACTTATTCCTCGCTCTGCACTCAGGAATCATTCCTGGCAGGCTCAGGGGACCATATGGAAAACTACGAGTTGAACCCAGGTTGGACACATGCAAGGCTAAGATACTGGCTATATCTCTCTAGCCCTTTTTATTGCAGTGTTACTTGTTATGATGAAGATGTGAAGGCATCTTGCCTTTCTATCTCTGGCAGAGTAAATTGCTAACTGTAGTCATCATTGTTGCTTCAGGTCGGTTAGGCAACAACTAGATTAAATGTATTATACAGCAATATGAATAACTGTATCACTGTATCACTGTTTTCCGTTCGTCATCTATTTGCTCGAGTGGGCACCAGCAACATCTCCATATGTCCTGTCTCATGCAAGTAGAGCCCAAGGGAACCTGCTTGCTCCAGGAACATCACTTGATCACTTGATCACTTGAATCCTGTTATTCATTGATTTGCTAGAGTGGGCGCCAGTAACATTTCCATTGGACCCTGTCACGTGCCAATGTAGCCCAATGGCATCTGGTTGATTCAGGAATATGAAGAGCCTCAAACCGTTCCTTCAGGGAAGCGGTTGAGGTCAGATAAGGAAGTCTGACCATCTTGTAGGTGGGCGGCCCACGTGATCTTTTGACATCCCATGGGATCCAGTCGGTAATGGCTCTAGTCCAGTGGTTGTCTCCAAATCACATTACATGTCCAGCCCATCTGATTTTCGATGCCTTGGCAAACGAGACAGCGTCCCTGATTCTGGAATAGAGACGGAGGTCAGAACTCCGGATTCCTTCTTTTCACTTGAGTGAGGCGTGGTATTACAAACATAGCTCTTTCGATTCCTCTCTGGGAGACCCGAATAGCATTCTCATCCTGCTTTCGTAGGGTCCAGGTCTCTGAGGCGTATGTTAATGCAGAGAGAACGGTGGAGTCAAAGAAATGTGCCCGGAGCCGGAGGGTTCTTTTGTCCTTTTAGCTATTTCTTTGATGCCTTTGAAGGCATTCCATGCCGCTCTCTTCCTCCTGCACAGCTCAGGTTTTAGGTCGTTCATCATGTTGACTTCTCGACCTAGGTACACATAACTGCTGCATTCAGAGATATTTGCTCCATTGAGAGTGCATGGGGCCTCTGGAACTAGTTCATTCTTCATAAACATGATTTTCTTTAGATTCAGCTGTAGACCTATCTTTCCACATTCTCGGTCGAAGTCAGCCAGCATTTGTGCCGCTTGGCTAATGTTTGGTGTTATTAGAACGATGTCATCAGTGAAGCGGAGGTGGTGTAGTTGCCCACCATCTATCTTCACTCCCATTCCTTCCCATTCTAATTGTCTCATGATATTCTCGAGGGTGGCGCTGAAGAGTTTTGGTGAAATGGTATCACCCCTGTCGAACCCCCTCTTTTCACATTAATGATCACTTCTTTGTAGAATGGTGAGATCCTGGTGGTGAATCCATAATACAGCTCACGAAGGATCTTGATGTATTGGGTTTGAACACCCTGTTTGGCTAGGGGCTCCGATGACTGCTTCAGTCTCCACAGAATCAAAGGCTCTCTTTTAAATCAATGAACGTGAGACAGAGTGGCATCTTGTACTCCCTACAAACCTCAATGAGCTTGGTTACTGTGTGGATATGGTCAATTGTGCTGAATCCTTTCCTGAAGCCTGCTTGCTCGCATGGTTGTCCTTCATCCAGTGTTCTGCTAATCCTGTTCAGGATGACTCGTGTAAACAGCTTGTAGATGACGGACAACAGGCAGATGGGGCGATAGTTGCCAATGTCGTGAATGTCTCCCTTCTTGAACAGTAGAACTGTCCTGCTGGTTTTCCATTGGAAGGGCACCTTGCATTTGGACAGGTAGCGTGTGAAGAGCCGAGCTAGTGTATTGATGAGTACCGACGGCAGATTCTTCAGGTGTTCGGGTCTGACTTTGTCTGGGCCTGGTGCTGTTCCCTTCTTTACTGACGATATGGCATGTCAGATTTCAGAAGGGAGAACGTTGGGAATGACATATCCATCCTGTGGAATTTGGTATGTGGGCAGGTGGATGTGGCTATCAAAGAGATTTGAGTAGAAGTCCTGGATAATCTTCTCCATTGCCTTTCTGGAAGATGTGATAGATCCATCAGGGCATCGGAGGGCAGTCATCTTGGTCTTATAGTTGGCGAAGGACAGGCGGTCGATGCGAATGCTTTTCCCGGCTTCTGCTGCATCTTCCAGTATTTCTGCTCTTCTGTCTTTGAGGTCTTCTTTTATCGCTTCTCTGCACCGTTTAGCAAGCTTGGACGTTAGCATTTGGTCTCCTGAGGCTCGCGCCTTGCCAGGTTGGCGAATGAGCTCAAGAGTTTCTGAAGACAAGCGTCCTTTTGTGTCTTTCTCTCTCTCAGCATTCTTCGCACAATCATGGAAGTGCTGAACCAGTCGGCTGTATTCTTCATCGATGTTGTCAATGGTGGTATCTTCCCATGTTGCTGCAATGGTGCCAAAGAGTTCCCAGTTGGTGGTCATTCTGGGAGTTCTCTTCTTAAACTTTGCAGCCTTTTCTCCCCCATTGCGGGAAGTAGAATTTTGCACGAAGGAGACGGTGGTCTGATCCTGTTTGGAATTTGGGGACGACAGCCACATGGGTCAGACAAAACCGTCGATTGAAGATGATGTGGTCAATTTCATTGTGGAACTGTCCGCCAGGAGATTCCCATGTCCAATGTTTCGCTTCAGTCTTCTGGAACTGTGAGTTCCCATGAATGGTCTTGGTGGACATGATGAACTCAGATAGTCTCTCACCCTGTTCGTTCCATTCTAGGTCATGGGTCCCGATGTGGAGTTCTTCAGCCGATCTTCTCGGTCCTATCTTGGCCTTAAAATCACCGACTATGGTCTTATAGGAGGTGTGATCATTTTTATAGAACTCCACCAATTCCATGTAGAATTTCTCAATTTCATCTTCTTTGTATGTGGATGTTGGTGCGTAGACAATGAAGATAGAAATTGCTGGCAGTGGGCCACATCTCTTCAAGTGTAATCGTCCTATTTGGTTTGTTAGGCATTCAAATGAATCAATGTTGACAGCCATGTTCGTGTTGACAAGGACACCAGTGCCACCGACGCCTCTTTCGTCGCATGTTCCAAGGAACAATTCTTCTCTGGTGTCAAATACAGCATGATGCAACTGGCGCCTCCTCGTCTCAGTCAGACCAATGATGTCGTACTTACTCTTTTGCGCTTGCACCATCAGATCCTCAATATATGCTTTCGATGCCAGCGTATGTGCATTGAAAGTGCAGACAGTCATTTTAGTCCTTCGTTTTGGCAGCCTAGGATGGCCATGAAATTTTATCAGGCACTACTTGTTTGCCTTTCCAGGAACATAAAGAGCCTCAAACATTCCATCAGGTCATGGGAATGATGTCTATAATTGTTACTGGTATTTGGCATATCAAATATGACATGGATAGCTTGCCAGGCTCTGCCATGCAGGTAGCATACTCATCTCTAAATCCAGCATTTATTGATGAATCACGCGCCACTAGCGGCCGCGCAAGCTGGGCTATGATAGACTGGTCTGCTGTGTGGAGTTCTGACGAGGGGGAAGTCCAGATCTGGAAAATGGAGGCCCTCATGGAGTTGAGGGTCATCTGGCTTGTTGCGAGGCTCTGCTGGGGTGGAGGGCCAGGGCTAGAACCCGCCTTCCCTCCTGGGCGCCTCGTGAGTGGCTGGGCACAGGGAGAGCCAGTAGCAGCTCTGCCCCATGTCTATGAGTCTCTGGATCAGCATACCTAGGCCGGATTTTTAAAAAAAAACTGCTGCAGGGTGGATCTCGATGAGCTGGGCTGTGATAGGCTGGTCTGCTTCGTGGAGTTCTGATGAGGGGAAGTCTGGATGTGGAAAATGGAGGCCCTCATAGAGTGGGAGGTCGTCTGGCTTATTGCAAGGCTCTCCTGGGGTGGAGGGCCAGGGCTAGAACCCGCCTTCCCTCCTGGGTGCCTCGTAGCGGCTGGGCACAGGGAGCCAGTAGCAGCTCTGCCCCATGTCTGTGAGTCTCTGGATCAGCATACCCAGGCCCGATATAAAAAAAACTGCTGCAGGGTGGATCTCGATGAGCCGGGCTGTGATAGGCTGGTCTGCTGCTTGGAGTTCTGATGAGGGGGGAAGTCTGGATGTGGAAAAATGGAGGCCCTCATGGAGTGGGGGGGTCATCTGGCTTGTTGCGAGGCTCTGCTGGGGTGGAGGGCCAGGGCTAGAACCTGCCTTCCCTCCCGGGTGCCTCATGAGTGGCTGGGCACAGTGAGAGCCAGTAGCAGTTCTGCCCCATGTCTGTGAGTCTCTGCAGCATTTATTCAAAATGTATTCATATTGCTGCTGCTGCTTTTCAGGCTCCTACAGCAATATGAATACATTTTGAAAACATGGTGCTCAATGAGAAACACAAAGAAAATCAGTGAGTTTTAAACTCTATTAACACTATTGTAAATCACAGTGTCTCAATAAAAATTGGTGGTTGGGGTGATAGGGGTTGGGTTGGGGGCAAGTCTCATTCCTGAAGAAAAATGTACATTTATCCATGAAGGCTGGGGAGATAAAGGGTATAGATATAACTAGAATGTGCAAAGCCCTTAGTTTGATCTCCAGCACAACATGATCCCCCATCACCCCACTAGGCGTAGTCCTGAAACACCGAAGAGCTGCAAGAACCAAACCACTGGATCCAGTAGTGGGAGTGTCCTTACCCAAAAAAAAAAGATGTATTCATGCAAAACAAATGTTCACATTTCATAGGAATATACACAAATACGTGGGCCCAGAGCGATAGCCCAGCAGGTAGGGCGTTTGCCTTGCAGCGGCCGGCCTATGCCGGCCTGGGTTCTATCCCGGCATCCCATATGGTCCCCCAAGCATCGCCAGGAGTAATTCCTGAGTGCAGAGCCAGGAGTAACACCTGAGCATCGCCAGGTGTGACCCAAAAAAAACAAAAAAAAAAAGAATATACACAAATACGTGTACCTTGAATAGAACTTAGCTGCCTGTGTAGGGAAAGGGCAAGGGAATATATAAGGGCTATATCTCTCTAAGGGCAAGGGACAAGAAAATATACATAACAACTAACTCTTAGAGGCTGGGGATGTGGCTCAGTGGGGAAGAGCAAATCTAATGTGCATGAGACCTGGGTTCAAGCCCCAGCACCACACATGAAGAACAATTTTAATAAAGATTTTAAGTGGTCTTTTTGTTTCTTGTTACATCTGAGAGAGCAAGATGGATTACTAACAGCTCTACTGGAGCCATCAGAGAAAAATTTAGTCAGGATTCTAGTTCTTGCAGCATCTGCTCAAACCAACACAATTTGATACAAAATATGGCACACCCAATGTTTCTGTCAGTACTCAAAGCACTTAGGCTTTATTAAGCTGGATTTGAGTGAACTTCCTAGAATTCATCATTCAAGACATCCACCTTCTAGAAGAAATCATCAATTAACTTGGCATATTAAAGAACAGCATGGCCAGAGAGACAGTGTCGAGAGCACAGTGATTCCCTTGCGTGCGTTGACCCAGATTCCATCCTGGCATCACGTATAGTCCCCTGAATCTTGCCAGAAGTGATGCCCGAGTAAAGAGCCAGGAGTAAACCCTGAGCCCAGTCAGGTACAGCCCCAAAACAGCACCACCACCAGGGAACCAGAGAAACAGTATAGGGGCTTAGAGTGCTTGCCTTGCAAACATAGGTCCATGAGTTCAAGTCCCTGGTGTTCCAGGTGTGCTGAGTATGATCACGACAACTCTTGTCTATGGCATCTGCAGTTCTAGTGGTGGAAGTGATTTCTAGCTACAAAAATATCTAGGTGTGTAAGCATCACAAAAAGGAGTGCAATGTAAAAGTTCAGTATAAAGTTCATGGCTTTAGCAAGACCACAACGAGATATATGTTGTAATAAGCAATATAATGCATTTAACTAGTGCCTGCTAAGGGAGTATTCCCATGGATGGGAATGGATGGGAAACTAGGGACTTTGGTGGCAGTAGGGACACATTGGTGGTGGAACTGGTGTTGGAATATTGAATATCTGAAACAGCTGTACTGTGAACAACTTTGTAAATCACAGTGTTTAAATAAAGTTAAGAATTTTTTTTCTTTTTGGGTCACATACAATGATGCTCAGGGGTTACTCCTGGCTCTTCACTCAAGAATTACTCCTGGCAGAGCTAGGGGGACCATCTGGGATGCCGGGTTTGAACCCGAGTCGGCTACATGCAAGGCAAATGCTCTACCGGCTGTGCTATTGCTCCAGCCCCAAAGTTAAGAAATTTTAAAAAAGAAGAAGAAAAAAGAAAGGAGTGTGACCCGTGAGGAGTGCTGAAACTAAAGGAAAAGAGGTGGCAAGGGGCCAGGGAGATGGTACAGGCAATGCAGTGTTTCCCTCACTTGTGGCTGAACCCAGGTTCAGTCCCTATTACAGTATGGTTCCCCTAGCGCTGAGGAGTGCAGCCCCTGACCTCCCAGCACACACCTGGGAGACCTGAGTATTTCTGGGTGTAGCCCTACCCACGCCCAAATAGATGTGCAAACACCATGGCCAAGAAGCGAATTCCTGAGGAGCCCACCTGAGAGAACCACGCCAATCTCCTGCAAACTCCCCTGCCGTAGCTGTGTGCCTCACCCCAAGAGCAGACACCAGAATTAAGGGAATGTAAGGCCAGGAGACGATCAAGTGCAGGTTTTACAGGTAGGAGCTCTGGACTCAGTACCAAACCTCTGCGAGCAACTAAAGAGTGCCGAGCCAGATATCACCCTTGAGCACTGTCAGGTTTGGCTCCTCCGACTAAAAATGCCAGTGTTGGTCAGTACTGCTGCTGAGTGTCCAAGCACCTGCCTGACGTGAGCAGCACAGCTAAGCGAATGTCACCTTCTAGTCTTCACAACAGTGCTCAGAGTAACCTCTAAGCACAGAGCTCGGCGTGACAAAAAATTAAGAAGGAATTATTTTAAGTTTGTTTTTTGGGTTACTTTTGGGTTAGTCCTGAGTGTTAAGGGGCTAATCCTGACTTGTGTTTGGGGGGTCATTCTCTGTAAATTGGGAGGATCACAGGGAATCTTATGGGGTTCAAATACAAATCTCCCATGCACTCAGCTCTTTGGATTATCTCCCTGATTGAAATGTCTAAAGGCTCTTGCTAAACAACAGATATGAAAGGCCTCTAATCTACCCCTTACTAAAAACAAGAGCTAAAGGTTTCATGTGGGAGTTCCCATCATCTATGAGGAGAGAAAAATCATCCTCATAACCAAAGCAGGAAGCTAAGACAGAATTCTGCATTACGTCTTGTAAAAATAATTCTCACCACTTTCCTACCAATCACTCTCTTGGTTTAATCCATTACACAAATACTCATACTTTGTACTTCTTGAGACTCTCTTACTTTATGGGTACTCCAAAATCACATAAGATTAATATTCTGTAAATATATATGGTTTTTAAAAAATCTTTTAAAATTTTGTATTATATCACTGTGAGATATACAATTACAAAGATGTTCATGTTTGGGTTTCAGTCATACCATGTTCCAGCACCCATCCCTCCACCAGTGCCCATTTCCCTCCACCAATGTCCCCCGATTCCCTCCCCTCCCCCAGTCTGCCTCAATGGCAGGTACTTTTTCTCTCTCTCTCTCTCTCTCTCTCTCTCTCTCTCTCTCTCTCTCCATTCTCTTACGCATTGTGGCTTGCAATACATACATTTAGAGGTTATCATGTATATCCCTTTTGCCTACATTCATATTGGCTCAGTTCTAGGTTGGTATTATCATTTCCAATAATTGTTAGTACATTGTTCCTTCTCTGTCTTACCTAGCGTCTGATTTCCACACACTTGTGGTAGATTCCACCCACTGACAATACCTCCTGACCCATGTTTTGCCTGACCTTGGATATTGGTATCATACTAATTTTTTTTTTGCTTTTTTTTGGGTCACACCCGGAGATGCTCAGGGGGTTACTCCTGGCTCTGCACTCAGGAATTACTCCTGGCGGTGCTCGGGGGACCATATGGGATGCCGGGGATCGAACCCGGGCCGCATAAGCCGGCCGCGTGCAAGGCAGACGCCCTATCCACTAGGCTATCGCTCCAGCCCCCTCATACTATTTTTTATATTCTGCAAATAAATGCAGTCATTCTATATGTGCCCTTTCCCCTCTGGCTAATTTCACTTAGCATGATCCTCTCCATGTCCATCCATTTATAGGCAAATTTCATAACTTCGTTTCTTCTGACAACTGCATAGTATTCCATTGTGTAGATGTACCAAAGTTTCTTTAACCAGTCATCTGTTCTCGGTCACTCTGGTTGTTCCAGATTCTGGCTATTGTGAATAGTGCTGCTATGATCATAAAAGTGTAGACGGTGTTTCCGCTGTGTGTTTTTGATTTGCATCTCCCTGATGATTAGTGATGATGAGATTTTTTTTTCATATGTCTTTTGGCCATTCAAATTTCTTCTTTTTTGGAAGTTTCTGCTCATTTCTTCTCCCCCATTTTTTGATGGGGTTGGCTGTTTGCTTCTTGCAAAATTCTTCCAGTGCCTGATATATCCTAGATATTAACCCCTTATCAAATGGGTATTGGGTAAATATTCTTTTCCACTCTGTGGACTGTCTTTGTATTTTGGTCCCTATTTCTTTTGAGGTGCAGAAGATTTTTAGTTTCATATAGTCCCATATGTTTATCTTTGCTTCCAATTGCTTAGTTAGTAGTACTTCATCTTTGAAAATGCCTTTAGTTTCAATGTCATGGAGGATTTTTCCTATATTTTCTTCAACATGCTTTATGGATTCAGGTCTAAAATTGGGATCTTTAATCCATCTGACTTTTGTGCATGGTGTTAGAAGTCCAACTTCATTTCTTACACATAGCTGCTCAGTTTTCCCAGCACCATTTGTTGAAGAGCCTTTCCTTACTCCATTTTGTTCTTTTTGCTCCTTCATCAAAGATTAAATGATCATGTATTTGAGGATAGGTGTCAGGATACTAATAAAATAGATTAACATAAGATTTTTTAATCTTTTTTTTTTTTTGCAAAAGGCAAGTGGAGTTTATTAAGCCAGCTAGCTGGGGTCAAGTTCTTAGGCACGGAGGCCAAGGCAAGATCCCAAGTAATGGGTAGCTTTAGATTATTTAGGCATTGCTTGCGTAATAATCCCCACGTACTTAAATTCAAAAAAATCAAAGAAAAACATAACTCAAGGAGAAACACAACTTAAGTTGCACAGACAAGTTATTTGATATGTCTCTGGGATGTTCTAAATGTTAGTATGCCCTGCCCGCACCCGAGCAATTCCCATAGATACCGCTGATAGGCTGCTGTTTTTATTTTGCCCAGATGTCCTTTCCAAGGCCAAAAAGGGGGTGATATTGAGCCCTCGGTAACTCTTCATAGCAATATGGAAGCCCTGTGGCTTATTGAGCCTGCCTGCTGTTTTTCTTCCCTAACATTCCCCCTTTTCTTTTAGCTTCATGAGGAATCTTCCTCATAGTTAGAATTCTTAAGGTCCAGATACTGCTGTTTCAGATTCATGAGCTGCACTGTGCTGATGGTTTTTTGATGAAAGCAACTAGCCTATTAAGAAAGCAAGGTTCAAAAGTCAATATAAGCAATAACAGATTGCTCAGATTCAGTCCCATCTTCTCTCCAAAAGGTACTATCATCTTCTGCACCCCAGATTGGAGATGTTTTATCTTCATCACCAAAAAGATGCTTAATCTTCAAAAAAGAAAATAAAAAACAATAAACCACAACCCCTCAGTCAGTTTGAGAGTTTGTAGCCAGAATGGTGTATAACCTCTCTGATAAGGAATTTCGGAAAAGATTTTTTAATCATATCTCAAAAGAGGGGTTCAGCAGGGTGATACCATTTCACCAAAACTCTTTAGCACCACCCTCGAGAACATCATGTGACAATTAGAATGGGAAGGAATGGGAGTGAAGATAGATGGTCAGCAACTACACCACCTCTGCTTCACTGATGACCTCATTCTAATAACACCAAACATTAGCCAAGTGGCACAAATGCTGGCTGACTTCAACCGAGAATGTGGAAAGATAGATCTACAGCTGAATCTCAGCAAAACTATGTTCATGAAAAATGAACTAGTTCCAGAGGCCCTATTCACTCTCAATGGAACAAACATCTCTGAATGCAGCAGTTATGTATACTTTGGTCGAGAAGTCAACATGATGAACAACCTAAAACCTGAGCTGCACAGGAGGAAGAGAGCAGCATGGAATGCCTTCAAAAGCATTGAAGAAATAGCTAAAAAGACAAAGAATCTCCGGCTCCGACACATCTCTTCGACCCCACCATTCTCCCTGCATTAACATATGCCTCAGAGACCTGGGCCCTATGAGAGCAGGATGAGAATGCTATTCGGGTCTCCCAGAGAGGAATCGAAAGAGCTATGCTTGGAATACCATGCCTCACTCAGGTGAGAGAAGGAATCTGGAGTTCCAACCTCCATCGCTGTTCCAGAGTCAGGGACACTGTCTCGTTTGCCAAGGCATTGAAAATCAGATGGGCTGGACATGTAATGCGATTTGGAGATGATCGCTGGACTAGAACTGTTACCAACTGGATCCCATGGGACATCAAAAGATCACGTAGCCGCCCACCTACAAGATGGTCAGACTTCTTCGTCAAGACCCTGAAGCACAGTACCTGAAGCTAGTACCACCTGACTGTACTGAAGGTTTACTCCTGGCTCTGCACTCAGAGGTCAATCCTGGCAGTGCTCAGGGGACCATATAGTGTGCAAGGCATCAAACTTAGGTTGGCTGCATGTAGGCAAACTGCCCTACCCACTGTATCTGTTTGAGGCTCTTTGTATTCCTGAAGCAAGCAAATGCCATTGGGCTACACCAGCACGTGATAAGGTCAAATGGAAATATTACTGGTGTCCGCTCGAGCAAATCAATGAAAACGGGATGTCAAGTGATCAAGTGATCAAGATTTAAAAAAAAATAGCACCCAAGTTCTGCCAGTGGTTTTTTAAAATCTTATGTTAATCTATTTTATTTCAATAAATCTTCAGACCTCTATGAAGACTGTAAGGAACAGAGAGAATACGTTTGTTTTTTCCCCCTGGGGTCTTGGTGGCAAGACTTCCCCAGAACTGCCCCAAAGGGCTTCAGGAGTCCCACCAGCATTCTCAGCCAAACTGAGTCTGCAACTCAGTGCAACACTGACATTTGATCCACATAACCCCTTCTTTTTGGAGGAGGTGGTGGAGGGTCCCACCTGGCTGTACTGAAGGCTTACTCCTGGCTCTGCACTCAGAGTCAATCCTGGCAGTGCTTAGGGGACCATATAGTGTGCAAGGCATCAAACTTAGGATGGCTGCATGCAGGCAAACTGCCCTACCCACTGTATCTGTTTCTGTGGCACATAGCCCTTTATTTATGAAACATACCTATGCATTCTTCAAGATCTTTAAAACAAGTAACTTTCATCATAAAAATCTTCCCTAAGTCCTGGATTGGATAGATAGTACAGTGTATAGGTAGTTTGCCTTGCATGCAGTCAGCCTAAGTTTGAGGTTGACCCAGGTTCGATCCCTGGCATTCCATATAGTTCCCTGAGCACCACCAAGAGTAATTCCTGAGTGAAGATTAACTTGGATTAACCCCTGAGCATCGCCAGGTGTGACCCAAAAAGAAAACAAAGCTTCCCTAAGTCCACAAGTCAGAGTCTTGTTCACGTTTTTAGCTAATATTTGTGCCCCTACTACACCCTGGACCTTATTTGCAGGCCTGTGCTATCCTGAAATAGAAGCTGCTGAGTCTCACTAACCAAACCGGATGAGTCCTCTGCAATATCCTAGTAAAACAGGAGGAAGGACTCAGCACTTAATCCCCACAGTCAAACTGGAAGTGGTTCCTGTTATTAATCAGTTTCACAGATGCAAAAAAAAAAGAGAAAAAAAGAGGCGCCGGAGAGATAGTATAGTTCAATCCCTGGCACCTATATGGCCTCCTGAACTCACCAAGAATGATCCCTGAGCACAGAGCCAGGAGTAAGCTTTGAGCATTATCAGGTGTGACCCCAAATGAACTAAAAATGAGTCACAAGAAAATTCAATTGCTTACCCAAGGTAACTTAGTTGATCAGCAAAGAGCCAGAAATTGACCATTGTGGCCATGAAGAGTGCCATTCATACTAGCTGCGTCTCTTCTGAATCACTTGATCAATTGACATCCCGTTATTCATTGATTTGCTCAAGCGGGCGCCAGTAACATTTCCATTGGACCCTATCATGTGCCAGTGTAGCCCAATGGCATCTGGTTGCTTCAGGAATATGAAGAGCCTCAAACCGTTCTTTCAGGGTCTTGACGAAGAAGTCTGACCATCTTGTAGGTGGGCGGCCACGTGATCTTTTGACGTCCCGTAGGATCCAGTTGGTAACAGCTCTAGTCCAGCGGTCGTCTCCAAGTTGCATTACATGTCCAGCCCCTCTGATTTTCGGAAGCCTTGGCAAACGATACAGCATCCCTGATTCTGGATCGTTGACAGAGGTCAGAACTCCGGATTCCTTCTTTCACTTGAGTGAGGCGTGATATTACAAGCATAGCTCTTTCGATTCCTCTCTGGGAGACCCGAATAGCATTCTCATCCTGCTTTCCTAGGGCCCAGGTCTCTGAGGCGTATGTTAATGCAGGGAGAACTGTGGAGTTGAAGAGATGTGCCCGGAGCCGGGAGGTTCTTTGACCTTTTAGCTTTTTCTGAATATTTAAAAACAAAAACAAAAACCTGTTTCTATGAGACTGGGAAGTTAGTTCAAGTGGCAGATCAAAGGCCTAGCTTATATGATGCCATGAGTTCTGTCTCTGGCACCACATGTCACTCTACATGTGGTTCTTTGTTCTTTTAGCTACACCTATATGTGGAGGTTCTTTTGTCCTTTTTAGCTCTTCTGAATATTTAGACACAAAAACAAAAACCTGCTTCCATGAGGTTGGGAAGTTAGTTCAAGTGGCAGATCAAAGGCCTCGCTTATATGATGCCATGAGTTCTGTCTCTGGAATCACATGTCCCTCTACACACCCCAACACCACTGGGCATGACCCTTGTGTCCTCCAAGCACATGGTCCAGAGCACTGCCACCCCAAGCACCACCAGCTGAGCATCACTGAGAATGACCCTGGGCCCCCAAGCACCAGTGGAGGTGGCCCTTGTTTTTAAAAAGCTGCCACATTTCACTTCATTACTTGTATGTTTGTGCATTTTCGCCATATAAAGCATTGCCTTCTATCTGTGTATTCACTAACAATAGATATTCACACCTTTGTTTCATTAATTCACTTGGCAGCCTCCTATAACGGAATGGTAGCTCTGAAATGAGCAGCTGGAAGTTAGACAGTGGTGCTTCCTTTGCCTGCTCTTTTCTCTAAACTGGCTCACTCTGCAATTTTCTGATAAGTAAAATCAAGATAGTAATGGCATGGTTGACAAAGCTGTTAGAGAGCAAAGTGGGCATATTTCAGGAGTTTCTCGATTTTCTGAGAAAGAGCAGTAAAATTTGTAAAGAGATATGGAAATACCTATGTTAATAGGAATATATATGTATGTTAATAGGAATATATATATGATAATGATGTTAGTAGGTTATACAGAAAGGAAAAATGAACACAAACCTGCAAACAGTAACAATTACTTATTCATTAGGGTAGAGCGACCAAGGCAATGGCTCAAAGGGCAGGAGCATGTTTTATATGCAGAAGCCCTGGGTTCAATTCCTAGTACTACATCATCCCCATGCCAGGAATGACCCCTGAGCACCAAGTGGGTAGTAGCCTTAAGTACCACAGGGAGTGGCCCTCAAACATAACTAAATTAATTAAATAAATTAGATAAATAAGACAGCATAGAAACAAATGAAGTCCCACAGAGTTATTTATGCTAAGAGGAAGTCTCGCTTTGTTTTGAAGTGCTTGGCACATCTGTAAGAAGAAAACACTACCAGTCACAAGAACAACCGTTTGAACTACTCAGCAAATGCTGAGAAATACATCGAAACAAAATAAGATCCCTGGCTGTATCAAGAAGCTTTGAAAACGAGGATCCAGTTTTCACATTGGTATAGCTACCAACACTTAATTTAATCACCACCATGTTAATGATAGTGGGAACAGCTACTATTTTCTGTCTCCTGAGATCAAACAGTTTACTTAATCCCTTACAATAACATCATGTAATAGAAATTATCACTACCTTTCCATCAACAAGGAAAAAGAGGCAAGACATTCCCACATTTACATAGAGCAAAGGGAGTGAAGGAGAAATAGAAATCCAGGGATCACTTCCAGAGAACTAAATCTTACTCCCAGATTCTGCCAACCTCATGGACATTTCGCCTTCCAAGTCAACACCCCGTGGCTGTGTCACCATTCTTCCCGGTCACAGTTCAGCCTTCCGGTCAGCAGGACTTCTTTATTTCCACCCAGAAGTGCCCTTTCAGCAGCATCTTCCTCCAGCCGCCCTCTGAGTCCTGGTCCTCAGCAGAATCCTCTCTACTTCCCTCTTCTCCCAGGGTCCAAATGTCATCTTCCCTTTTCTCCTTTTTCTCTTTTATTTTTGGCCTCTTCTTCCTGTTTACTTTTTTTTCTGTTTCTTCCTATAGTTCTCTCCTCTGCTCCTTTGCATCCTGTTTAGAATGGGGAATTTCAAAATAGTTTACAGAAAACATAAACAAAGTTAGCCACTTTAGAAATGTCTGGCATCTTCCCACTCTCTTAAAGATTTCTGGAATGGTTTTGATTTACATACAAATATTCTCTGTGTGTAGGGCACAGAAATGTGTGTGTGTGCTGTTCATAAATTAAATTGGTTCAGATTCAATAAATATTTACTAAATACCAACAGTATTGCTAAAACATGTGTTAGGAAAACAAAACACTTTTTTTTTATTCTTTACAGCAATGTATGAGGTGTTACAAGTCCGGCTTTCTAGATGAGGAATCTGACGTTCAGAATAATTAAATGACTTGCCCAAGCTACATAACTCGCGAGTAGTAGAACTGGAATTAGAAACCAGGTATTCCAGCTCTGAATCTACCCCTCTTCCTGCAATATTACAGTAACAAAATCTTTCGGCAGCCTTTAGATCTTCTTCTGAACAGTGATCAGTACTAACTTGCATTCAGTCAGACATGGAGGGGGATCCTATAATCTTTCAGGTGCTTAGAATTTGATTCCAGAGCTGTGATCATAGACATATTTTTTTCCTATTTAGAGGTGCCTTAAATAAAGGAGTGGCCCAGTCCAAACTCCTCTATGCCTTTAATCCCAACCTCTTAGTTGCAAACTTGACATTTTGTTGTGTTTCCCAATAACACTGGGAGGAAAAAAATCTCTCAATCAGTTCTTTTTGCTGCTAATTTTTTGTTTGTTTGTTTGTTTTCATGTTCTCCTATTGGGTGCAGGTGACACACCTGACAGTGCTCTCAACTTACTCTGTGCTCTACACTCAGGGATCACTCCCAGAGGAATCGAGGAATTGAACCCAGCTCACTCGCATGCAAGACAAAGAATCCTATTCACTGCACTGTGGCTCCCAAGTCCCAAGGTCTTCATTCTTTTGTAGCTGCTAAATAGGGATCAATTATATCTCTAAGTCTTGACCTTCTCACTGTTCTGCACTCTGATTTGCTTCCACATTTCATTATTTACCCAAACTTGCTCTTACCACTGGTAACCAAGCCCACCAATTCCACCAACTTCACAGGTCTTTGGACCTATAAGTCAATGAGCTGATCTCCTTTTTACTTTTACCCCAACTTCTGCCTCACCTTTGACCTCACTATTTTCTTTTTTTTTTTAAGATACAGCTTCTTTTTTAATTAATATTTCATTATACCACCGTGAGATATACAATTACAAAGTTGTTCATGTTTGAGTTTTGATCTTACAGTGTTCCATCACCCATCCCTCCCTCCACCAGTGCCCATTTCCCATCACCAATGTTCCTGATTCCCTACCCCTTCCCCTAGCCTGCCTCTATGGCAGGTTCTTTATCTCTTTTCTTTCTCTCTCCCTCTCTCCCTCCCTCTCTCTCTCTCTCTCACTTCCTTTCTTACACATTGTGAATTGCAATACATACATTTAGAAGTCTACCAGCACTCGGGAAATGACTGGCCTACATCAGAGCTGGAGTGATACTACAGAGCTGGAGTGATACTCAGACACAATGGGGCAGAGCAGCTACCGGATCTCCTTGTGCTCAACTGATCATGAGGAGCCCAGGAGGGAAGGCGAAGTTCTAGCCCTGGCCCGCCATCCCAACAGAGACTCGCAAGAAGCCAGAGGAACCCCCACACCTTGAGGGCAGCCATTTTTAACATCCAGACTCCATAGCTCATCAGAGTTCCACCCAACAGAAAAGCCAATCTCAAGCCCTGCTCATCAGAGTTCCACCCTACAGTGAAGACTATTTCCAGCCCATGTATGCCTGATCCAGAGACTCAGATACACAGGGCAGAGCTGCTACCAGCTCTCCCTCTTCTCAGCTGATCATGAGGTGCCCAAGATTGAAGGCAAGTTCTAGCCCTGGCCCACCATACCAATAGAGCCTCGCAAGAAGCTAAAGGAACCCCCACACAATGAGGGCCGCCATTTTCAACATCCGAACTCCACAACTCGTCAGAACTCCACCCAAGAGAAAAGCCCATCTCTTCCCATTGTGGTTCATCATTAAATGCATGAGAATAGAGCCTACTAATGTGTGTGTGGTACCACCCTCACGGCAGAGTCTGGCAAGCTACCCATGTCATATTTGATATGCCAAAAACCAGTAACAATTATAGACCTCATTCCCATGACCTGAAGAAATGGTCTGAGGCTCTTTGTGTTCCTGGAGTGAGCAGATGCCCTTTGGCTACACTAGCACATGACAGGACATATGGAGATGTTACTGGTGCCCACTCGAGCAAACTGATGAAAAACAGGAAGACAAGTGATGCAAGTGATACAAGTGATACAGTTAGAGGTTATCATTTGTATCTTTTTTTGCCTATATTCAATGCTCAGTTCTTGGCTGATATTATTTTCAACGATTATTAGCACACTGTTCCCAACTCTGTTTTATATAACCTCTGACTCCCACATGTTTGTGGTATATCAGGTTTTGAGATATCACATGAGCAGAAAGTGCCTGTGTGTGCCATGGGGACTAGTCTGTGTCCAGTTGTGGAGACCAGACCTTGAGGATGACTTTGGTTGTGTTGCACGAGGTTTTCTGGCTTCTGAGAGTCTGGGGGGGGGGGGCAAGCAAGAAGCAAAACCTGCCCCCATTCCAAGACTCCCCATCAGCCTAGCACAGGGCTGGCAGGCAGAGACTCCACCCTGCTCACCTCACTATTTTCATTTCAAAAAGTTTTCTGTGTGCGTGTGTGTGTGCGTGCGTGTGTATGTGTGATATTTCTCCTACAGATAGCCTCAGTAACCTTTCCCCTCACTCCTTTAGTTGAACAAACTCTCAACTGTCTACATGCCATTATTTAAGCAGAGAAAATGGTTAGCAATAACATATAACCAACTTAACCATTCTCTGGTGTACTGTATTGCATTAGTGGGTTTTTTATGTTTATTTGCAGAGCTGGGCTCAGACTCTGGGCTTCACATGTGCAAGGCAAGTGTTCTACAGCTTCAATACATTCCTTCCCTTTATTGCTACAGTGTACCGGTGGTTGTGTTGCTCACTCACTTGATTACTATGCACTGTGGGTTTTACACATCTTATAAGATAATGACTATCTTTATTTCCAACTTACAGATGAGGGACCAGAGAGATAGTACAGCGGGAAGCATGTGGTTGACCTGGGTTATATCCCTGGCATCCTATATGGTTCCCTGAGTACCTCCAGAAATGGTCCCTGAGAGTTGGGTCAAGAGAAAGCCCTTAGCACTGCTGAATGTGGCCTCCAAACAAAATAAAACAATTCCCAGGTGAGGAAGCTGAAGATAAAAAAAAAAATCAACAAACTTTCCCAAAATCATACAGTGAAGTGAAGAATCCTGGATTTGGATCTAAGCAACCTAGCTCTAGAACTTATACTGCTAACCAAGAAAGCAATACTATATGATAACCCAAGGAGCAAACCCAAACTAAAATGTTTAATAATGATTTACATGATGGTTACTTCAATGACTATTTGAAAATATTAAGTAACAACGTTCCCTGAACATTTTTTTTCTCTTGGGGGTTGGAGAGATAGGCAGGGTTTAAGGCACATACCTGCAGGCAACAGACCCTGGTTCAATTACTGGCCCCACAAATTTCCCCAAGTTTTGCTAGGTACAGCTGTGGAAACCCCAAGCATATCTGAGTATGGACCTCAGGCTCCTCAGCACCTCTTGGGAGGCCCCTCAAAGTTTACTTTGAGGCTAGAGGGATAACTTATAAGAGTGGAGTAAATGTCTAGAATGAGAAAGGACCCAAGTTGGGTCAGAGGACAAAGTTGAGCACCTGTCACTATGTGGCTCTCCAAGGCCTGCCTGATGTGGCCCTAGAGACCCCCCAGTACCACTGGATTTTAGCAGCATCATATCATCAGGCCTTAATCCTTGAACCATCCTGGGCCTAGTTGGCTCAGTATCTGGTGCTAGGCTTTGATAGGACTTTAAGTGTAACATTGGATTTGTGCTGGATTTCAATGGGGGAAATCCAGCGCTAGCCACAAACCTGATTGAACGGGACTTCTTGCAGAACCAAGCAATCTAGATGGAAAGTACATCATGAAGCTAATATCTTACTGATCACCCAAATTCCGGGAGCACAAGGAAGCTTATAAACAGCACAAACACTTCCTTCATTCTCCAGCCACCTCGAGAACTGGGCTTGATGGCTTAGTGGCTTGGTGGCTCTATTCTATAACATAATGAGCTGGGAGTGATCCACAGAAGTCATATAAGTCCGGAGTCTATCTAACTCAACAAATTAAATGCTGCGTGTCAGAAACGTGGCAGCTTGTATCTCTGACTCTTATCTCTATGAGATAGAGTGAGAATAATTCTGTGTGTCGTGATGGATTGTTTCAAAGTCTAGATTGCCTGCCTTGGGAACGTGTTTACAGAAAGAATCAAGTGCAAAATTATAGATGTTCAATAAATCTGAGGTTTTTTCCTCACACTCTTGGGATGGTGAGTTCAGAAAATGAGATAATGACTCTGAGGTTGATTCATAAATGATTCACAGTGAGGAGGCAGATATGTGGAATTTGGGGGGGAGGGAGATATCTTACATTTCTTATTCCCCAGGTTTTATTTCCAACCTCTTCTGCAAATAATGGTCATCATTTGTAAGAAGGAAATTGTCAAAATTAGTATCTGATTTTACCTGTTGAAATGAAAACAATGAGATTATTAGAAGTAGGTTTAGGACTTTAAGAGTCACCAGGGGCACTTGAAAAATGTAAATTCTCAAGCCACATGACTGTTGGGTGACACACCCTACTTTAAGTTCCAGCTGCACTTAGCTTGCAGCTCCTCCCAGCTCAGCTAGGGAGGCTTTGAATCAGCTCTGGCATTGGTAAAGCCAAAAGGCCCGCCTGAAGTGCTGCATTTGAATAGCTGTTTACCTGTATTGATCTCTAGATGGGCCAGGCTGGGAAGTTTTGGCGGATTTCTTCTATAAAATAAGCTGGGAGAAGAGAGAAGGCCACCTTTTTTGACATTTTGGTTTCCCTTGGTGTTTTCCTCTCTCCGTCCTCTCCGTTCTCTGTTGGGTTTTCACATGTGGTGGCAGCCATCTTGGCCTACACGTGGCTAGGGTCTAGCTGGGAACCCGGAGTTTGGAGTTTTTCCTGTTCTTGGATTGTATATCAGAACCTGTGACAGTAAAGCCTTTTAAAACTGTGACTGATTCCTGAGTTTTCATTCATTTCCCGCCATTTCGTCCATTCATCCATTTTACCTCTACCTTCAGAGGTAGAAGGGAACTCATTTCCTGGTATTATTGGGGACCCCAGCGGCTTCCTGACACATGACCAGTAATACCAAACTAAAATTGAAATGAGGGACTGGAGGGATAGTATAGCGGGTAGGGCATTTGCCTTACATACAGCTGACCCAGGTTCAATCTTCCGCATCCCACATGGTGCCTGGAATACTTCCAGGAGTAGTTCTTGAGTGCAGAGCCAGGAGTAACCCCCTGAGCATTTCCAGGTTTGACCCAAAAAGAAAAAAAATTGAGATGAAGTGAAAGAATTCAGGAATTCTCTCTTTAGTGAGAATAATGCATACTAGGAAGAAGATGCTTTACTGTTTCCTCATCTTCTGTGTTCCCCAAGTCTCTTACCATCATTTTATTTCTTTTTCAAATTTTATTACACCACTTTTAGACATACAATTACAAGATGCTCATGTAGAGTTTTGGTTCTACAGTGTTCCAACCCCCATCCCTCCACCCAAACCCATCTCCCATCACCAATGTCCCCACCTCCCTCCCCCTCCCACACCTCAACTACTTGGCGGGTTCTGTATGTCTTTTCTCTCCTCTCTATTTCTCCCTCCCACCTAACTTTCCTACACATTGTAGAATGCAGTACATTAAAGGACATAACTGTTTCCACTAGTTTGATGGATCGGCGTGGCCGCAATCGGCCGCGTGACTTAGGGGCCTCATGGTCAGCATCCGGACAGCAAAGGTGGCGGCTAGTGTGGTGGGCGAGTCTCATCTGGCTGCTTCCAGAACACCCCCAGAGGTGATAGGCCCACTCCAAAAACCCATCTGTCTTCCTGGGGGCCCCATTATGACCATCATTTTAGAGGGTTGTGGAGAAATTTTCTTCATTCCACTTGAACTCAAATTTGAGCTTAGGACTAAGACAGCAGCTACTTCAGATGTCACTTGTAGATAAGAGTATCTCTCAAATTAACTTTAATCAAGCTAAGACTGATTTATAACATAAATTTTAGGTACACAGCATTATAACCTGACATCTGGCCCCTCTTCAACAAGATCACCAGCCAAAGTTTTGGTTTTTATTCATCACTGTACATTTAACTTTACCCTTTCACTTACCCCAATCCTACATTATCTGGTAATCACCAATCTGTTTTCTGTATCTAAGAGTTGTACTTTTTTTTTTTGGTTTTCCCTAATATTCAACATGAGTAAACCATATGATATTTGTCTCTGACTTTTCTCATGTAATATGATACCCTCAAATTCCATCTTTGTCACAAATGGCAAGATTTTACTTTCTTAGTAACCAAATAGTATTCCATTGTGCAGTACTGCCTCACTTACTGACAGTTTGGTTAGCTAAAGGCCACCAATTCCAACAGAATGAACTGCTCAAATAGACTGGACTTTTTGGCCTAGGTGTACATGAGGCTATACCATTATAGGTATGTACTTTCTGTGATATCCACACAATGAAACTGCCTAACAACTGACTGGAGCAATAGTACTGTGGGAGAGCACTGGCCTTGTATGTAGCCAGCCCAGGTTCAATCCTTGACATTCCATATAGTCCCCTGAGTCCTCCAGGAAAGATTCCTGAGCACAGAGAGAGGAATAACTCCCTGAGCCCTGCCAGGTGTGGCCCAAAAACCAAAACAAGAACAGAAAGAAACTGCCTAATAGCACATATCTTAGAATGTTCCCATCATTTAGCAACACATGACAATATAGAGATTTTACACCATGTCTTCTTTACCCATTTGTTTGTTAGTGTACACCTAGGTTGTTTCTATATTTTTGCCATTGTGAATAATGTTTTAATAAATCCTGGGTGCATATATCTCCTTAAATAATTTTGTATTATGATAAGTAGTGAGAAATTGAATACTGGATCAAATAGCAGCTAATTTTTTTTAAATAAATGCCATACTGTATTCTGTAGTCAACTGTATCTACTTATAGTCCTAAAGTGTTTTTTGTCCTTTTGATAACAGTCATTCTAGCAAGTCAGATGTGATAAACGGTTATGGCTTTGTTTGTTTTTCCTAATATAATAAATGGGCCAGGTATAGCTCAGCAGGCTGATGGCATGCTTGACATGCTTCAGTCCCTGATGTGACCCCAGCATCCCATGATCTTCCAGCACCACTGGGAAGCTCCTTGACTACTGAACCATGAGCAGCCCCTGAGGGAGGAAGTCTCTGCCCGGCCAAATAAATGCATAAATGCAAGCACAATTCACAATAGCCAGAATCTGGAAACAAACTGAGTGCCCAAGAACAGATGACTGGTAACACAATGGAATACTACATAGTCAAGAGGAAAAATAAAGTTATGAAATTTGCTAATAAATGAATGAGTCTTATACTGAGTGAAATGAATCAGAGAGAAGGACAGACATAGAATGATTGCACTCATTTGCGGGATATAAAAGAAAAAATATGAGACCAATACCCAAGGTCAGTGTAAACAAGAACCAAGAGGACTGGTCCTCACTTGGAAGCTTACTGTAAGTGAGGTGTGAGAGAGGGCATTTGGCATAGAGAAGGGGCCACTACAACAGTAGACAATTGGAAATGATTACTGGACAAGAGCTGAAAGTAGGTTGACAAACATGGCAACCTTTCAGTACCTGTACTGCAAACCATAATGCCAGAGAGAGAGAGAGAGAGAGAGAGAGAGAGAGAGAGAAGGATCTGCTATAAAGGCAGACTGGGGTCTGGGGTGTGGGAGTGGGGGGGAGGGAAACTAGGGACATTGGTGGTGAAAAATGTACACTGGTGAAGAGATGGGACTTGGAATATTGTATGACTGACACCTAATCATGGACAACATTGTAACTGTATATCACAGTGATATAATTTTCAAAAGTGCAAACAAGACCCAAAGAGACAGCTCAACGGGCTGTAATGAATGTTTTACTTACAGGAGACCCAAGTTCAATCCTGAGGATCATGTGACCTGCTGAGTACTATCAGCAGGAATGATCCCAAGCCAGGAGTAGTGCTGAGCACCACTGGGTGTGACGTGCCCAAAATGTAAACAGAATTTATATTCATTACCATGTTCCTCAACTTACTTGAAATAACATTTTAGTACTTACAATTAAAATAAGAGATAAATCACTGGTATATCATATTTTTAGTGTTTGTTGATTTAATGATAAAGGAATGGACTAGAAAGAGCCCAAATCTTAGAGTCAGACCAACTCAATCACGAATTAGCTGAGTGGCTTTGGACAAGTTACTCCACCCCTTTGAGCCTATTCATAAGTAGGGAATGAACTTAACGTTGTCCTGAGAGAAACAGAAGTGAAGTGTGTAAAGCACAGTGCCAACAGATTTTTGTTAGCATAGAAATGATAGTAATTATTGTCAGAACTTTCAGTTGTTGGTTTTTGTTTTATTGTTTTTTACCTGACTCACAGATACACTTGTTGTTGGGTTTTGGTTTTGGTTTATGGATTGGGATTTTGTTTTTTGGCAGTGCCCAGGGGACCACATAGGATACCAGGATTGAATCCAGACCTGTCACATGCAAGGCAATTTCCCTACCTTCTGTACTATTGCTCAGGGTAGGGCATTTGTCTTACACATGGTTGACCTGGGTTTGATTCCCAGCATCCCATATGGTCCCCTGAGCACTGCCAGGTGTAATTCTTGAGTGTAGAACCAGGAGTAACCCCTGAGTATTGCCAGGTATGATCAATAAAAGAAAAAGAAGAAAGAAAAAAGAAAAGAAAAAAGAAAAGCAAAAGCAGATTTCCCTGTTTTCTTCATATAGTCCACAGAAAAGAAGAGCACATGAGAAAGTCCTTGGTTAGGCTCTAAAGAATGCAAAGTTAATTCTCTGAAAGTTCCCTGGTTTTCTGTGTTAACCAATGATAATTCTAAAGTAAAGAAAAGAAAAGGGAAAGAAACATAAATTGGGGCCGGAGCGATAGCTCAGCAGGTAGGGCGTTTGCCTTGCAAGTGGCCGGCCCATGCCGGCCCGGGTTCGACCCCCAGCATCCCATATGGTCCCCCCGAGCACCGCCAGGAGTGATTCCTGAGTGCAGAGCCAGGAGAAACCCCTGAGCATTGCAGGGTGTGGCCCAAAAAGCAAAAAAAAAAAAAGTAAAAAAACCATAAATTGAGGCAGTTACGAGCTATGGGAGCTGACAGCTCAATTCACTTCTTTGAGCCTCGACTTCCCATCACTGAGGTGGGGTGGCAAATCCTCCTCCTCCCTGCCCAGTGACTCTGACCACATGACTCAGGAATGTCGATAAACTTGGTTTTATGGCAAGGCTACATGTGTTGTACTTTGCGTTTCAAAGGCAAGAAAGACAATTACCCAGGGCCAGAGAGACAGTACAGAGTTAAGATGCCCTGTCTTGGCTAGCCACAATGTGTAAAACAAGAGGGATAGAGATGCAGAGATAGAGAGAGAGACAGAGA
The DNA here is from genome assembly GCA_021461705.1 of Cryptotis parvus. NCBI lineage: Eukaryota > Metazoa > Chordata > Mammalia > Eulipotyphla > Soricidae > Cryptotis > Cryptotis parvus. Next base: position 74,978 of record JAJIBD010002071.1, read on the forward strand.
GAGAAAGAGAGGAAACAGGGCTACCTGCTGTTGAGGCAGCCTGGGGGTGGTGGGAGGGGGTGGGGTACAATGGTGGTAGAAATGGGGCACTGGTGGAGGGATGGGTGCTGGAATACTGTATTACCAAGAACCAATTGTGAACACCTTTGTAATTGTATGTCTCACGGTGGTATAATAAAAATTTTTTTTAAAAAAAGATGCCCTGTCTTGACTGCAGCTGGCCCTGGTTTGCTCTCTGAAACTGGTCTGCCAAACACGATGAGGATGACCCCTGAGCACAGAGTCAGGACCACCGCTGGGTATGACTCAAACCCCAACCCCTCACCAACTTGTCACTTGTCACTTGTCTTCCCGTTGTTTGTCAATTTGCTTGAGTGGGCACCAATAACGTCTTCATTCGTTGAGATTGAGATCCATTATTTTTACTGTTTTGGGCATATTAAATACACCATGGTAGCTTGCCAGGCTCTGCCAAAAGAAAGAAAATAATTCTCTGGGAATCGAACTAGATAAATCAAGGAAAAAGAATCAAATGTATGGTGAAGGGTGGAATTGAATTTTTAGTGGTGAACTTGAAGTTAGTACACATGCTAACTTTTAATGATGCATGCCTGAAACATGTCATCATATAGTTACTTCAATAAAAAAAATATTTGTGGCTGTTTCCTCCCAGTCTCTTCCTCATGAAAGAATGCAATTACTTTTGCCTAAAGTGGGGGGGTGGGGGAACAGGGGCTGGAGCAATAGCACAGTGGGTAGGGCATTTGCCTTGCACATGGCCGACCGGGGTTCAATCCCCCACATCCCATATGGTCCCCCAAGCTCTGCCAGGAGTAATTCCTGAGTGAAGAGCCAGGAGTAACCCTGAGCATCTCCAGGTGTGACGCAAAAAAGCAAAAAAACTAAATCAATAGACAGACGGACCGGACGGACGGACGGACAGACGGACGGACGGACGGACGGACGGATGGATGGATGGATGGATGGATGGATGGATGGATGGATAAAGGAGGGGGAACAAATGTCTTGTGCCTAGAGGTGTGGGAGCAGAGAGCCAGAGGGTCAGGAAACGTAACTGGTGGAGCAGGGCTGGGAATTCCCATTCTGCTCCATGCTGAGCATCACCAGGCTTTTCCAAAGAGGATCAGGACCCTGGGGGTTCTGGGGGTGCTGAGGGGACAGTGGGGAGGAGGATCTTTGAGCTCCAAGCCTGTCAGATCTTAGAAGAACGGGATGGCCCTGAGTAGCATCAGCACTGTGTCACGAGGAAAGAGATGACAAGATAATGTTAGGGTGTCAGAAATGTTGCCTCTAACGCTTCATCCTAGACCTGCTAGGTCAGAATTTGCATTAAGCGTAGGCTCAGAGGACCATGCCAGGAAAGGGTCTACGGTCAGTCTGGTTGCTCTGAAGCTGCTGGAGGAAACCAGGTCCCTTATTTTCCTGGGGTGCCAAAGGCCCCTTCTCTATGCCTGGTGACCACCCTTAGCCCCAACTGTGCCTCATCCCAGATGACTGGGGCCTCTTGCTGACCATCCTTACTGGTGGTGAGGCTGCTGTCTCACTGAGCAGGCCGCTCCTTAGAGATTCCAGCTTCGAGCAAGTCCCATGTTACTGTTTGCCCTTCAGCATCTGTCCGTATGAGGTGGAAGCTGCTCTGGTCTGTGCAACGGCGAGGTTGAGTGGCTTGCCCAGGTTCCAACAGACCTTTCCAATCTCCCACCCTGCCTTGAGCATTATAGCCCCAGATGCTGAACAGATAGTTTTAGTTCTTTTCCCAGCTAACTGTGGTGCCTTGGTTGCTGCTGTCCTCAGAGCCTGGAAGATTTTTTCTCTCCAACCCTAGAGCCCACCTCCCTTGCTTTAATGACTGGAATTCAATGTGCTATTACCATATAAATGCCACACATTAAGCAATTACTTATGTACCAGGCACTGTTTTATATTTGCTACATTATCTTTTAACATAATTTAATTTTTGTTTATGGCATACACCCAGCAGTGCCCAGAACTACTCCTGGTATTCAGGGAACCATGCGGGTCTGGAAATTAAACCGGGACTCCTGCATGCAAAGCATGTAGTCCGGTCCTTTGAACTATCTCCCCTCCCCCTTATTACTTATCTCATTTAATCTTCATAATGATCCTCACAGTATTTGTCTGTGAGAGATTTCTGATTGTGAAATTGACTTTCATGACTTATTTATTTTTGCTCAAGGTCTGATAGTAGGCAGGGTTCTCAGAGTTAGTAAATGGGAAGCCCTGATTAAAATCCCTGTTTTTAATCCAAGAATACATGTATTTTCACACCCTAGTTTGAGACTCTGGTTTCTTGTTTTCAGGACCCACTATTTGCAGGCGTTCATCCCATTTCCTTGGTTTCCAGGTTTCGGGGCAGAAGGGTCTTTTGCCTTCCTGGGATGCCAGACTTAGTCCCAGTCACCCTTCAGCTTCCTGCTGCCACTTGTTGGTTGTTGATTTTGATTTCTAAGCAATGTCGCAGCAAATAATCGGAGTGTACAGCCCAGTGTCTTTGTTGGTCTAGAAAGGGAATAGCATCTAGTTGAGTTTCCTTCTGCACTTCTTTAGACCTTCAGCCTTAAATGCAGCACATGAAATACTTTTCTCTCCTGATGCCCCCTGCCCCCTCCGTCCCCCCCCCCCCCAACTTACTCACAAACACCGTTGACCACAACCCTCACCTTCATTTCTCTGGCTACCTCACAGAGCCTGGGAGGGTGTCATTCTCCTAAGAACATGCTCTCAATTTTTCCTAGTCCCTACCTTCATCTAGCCCCGTTCTGGCCATTCTCTCACCTTGCCTGCTCTCTCCTGTGTCACATTGGTCGTGAGTTTCCTCTGTTGCAAGGCCATGAGTGATGCATCTTCTGTGTCTATAGCTTCCAGCGTTAACCAGCTCCGCTCCACAGGCAGAGCCTGGTGTGTGTGTTTGGGATGGGGTTTGGGGATAGCGGTCCACAGTCCTGCGGGGGAAAGTTTCAGGCCTGGACATAAGTTCTCTGGGCCCTGTAGGCTTATTTATTAACTATTTTTTAATTTATCTAGATAAACAATTCCAAAGCTGTTCATGACTGGGTTTCAGTCACACAGTGTTCCAACACCCATCCCTCTACCAGTGCACATTTCCCAACATCAATGTCCCCAATTTCCCTCCCCCTCCCCACCCTGTCTGCCTCTTCTGTCTGTCTGTCTGTCTGTCTCTGTGTGGGTTTCTTTAGATTCACTTTTTGCCTTGACTCTGTCCTCTGTTGGCTGGGCCACACTCTCAAATCTTGCCTTTTCTCATGCAACGACCTATTCTAGAAATTTTGCCCTCCCTAAAAAAATGATCATAACTCTTTCCCAAACTTCATTCATGTTCTTCATTCAAAACTCTGTTCATGGGAAACCTCTAGCACTTCCCAGCTAGGGCCCTATGGCCACTGGCAGCCCCCCCCCAGAGGGAATATTCTCAGGGGGCCACAGGTGAAAATTGAATAAATGAGGGGGCCAAAGGGATAGTACAATAGATAGAATGTTTGCCTTGTACACGGCTGACCCGAGTTCGATCCCGGCATTCTCTATGTCCCCCCAAGCACCTCCAGGAGTAATTCCTGAGTGCAGAGCCAGGAGTAACCCCTGAGCATCACCAGGGGTGACCCCCCCAAAAAAAAGCAAAACAAAATAAAAGAAAATTGCATAGGTGAGAGGTTACGGCACAAGATTAGGGGGACCCACTAGTAGGAAGGGACCTAAGAGGGAAGCAAGGTAGGAAAGGCGCCATGGTTAGAGAAAGTCTGAGAGACACAGCTCTAGGAAGCGCTTTCTGAGTCTCCAGTTTTGGAAGGGGCTTGTGTGCTCCCACAGAGTATGATGATGCTAGGAGACCCCGCTGGCCCTCACCTTCACTGTGCTGGGAGTTCTGATTGCTTAGGAGCCATGGCTGGCTCACTTCACTCCCAGAACAAGGCCTAACACCAAACTGGCACTGGGTGAACGCCTGTAGAGTTGCTTCTGGCATCCAGCTCATATCCTCAAACTAGGTCTCATGAACCGCATGTTACTAAGATAAACCCACCTTCTATTTCTTTTTTGGGGGTTCACACCCAGCGATACTCAGGGGATACTCCTTGCTCTTCACTCAGGAATTACTCCTGGTGGTGCACAGGGGACCATATGGGATGCCGGGGGATCAAACCCGGGTCGGCCGCATGCAAGGCAAACGTCCTACCTGCTGTGCTATCGCTCCGGCCCCACACACCTTCTATTTCTAAGCCCAGCGCTATGCACTGAGGCCTCCCCTTCTGACACAGCACAGATGGCTGGGCCATGCGAGTATGGTTCCAAAGGAGGACAACAGCTTCCCAGGCTTTCAGATCAACCGCCTCCCATGGGAGCACCTGTCACTTCCAGCTCCCCACTGTCTTTTTATGACCTGTGTAAGAGGAATGGCAACATTTAATGTATAGGACTTTAGCAGGGATTCCCCTGAACACACTCACCCTACACTTGATGCTCTTTTTGTTCTCATGGTGTTTCCCTCGGTAAGGAAGAATAACAGGTACTCTCTTGTTGCTAAAGCAACAGATGTCAGGGGCCTAAAAATTAAACCCCAATTTCATGCTTTATGCCACTTTTAGGCAGTTTGCCTGCATATTAATCAGGGTTCCTGTAGGAAATAAATAGCACACTCAAATTTGAGGAAGGGGTGGCGATTTGAGGAGAGTTTAATTAAAGGTCCACATACAAAGGTTGAGATAAAAGAAGGAATAGGGCAAGGAAGAGAGCTCAAGTGGTAGAAGACATGCCCGGCACATGCAAGGCCCTGGGTTTGATTCCTGCATTGAAGGCCCCTCACAGCTCCCCTGATATGACCCTAGTGCCCCCAAGTCCCACCATGAGTATCACTTGTATCACTTGTCTTCCCATTGATCATCGATTTGCTCAAGCGGCCACCAGTAACATCTCCATTCATTGGGAATGAGGTCCATTTTTGTTACTGTTTTGGGCATATCGAATACACCACGGGTAGCTTGCCAGGCTCTGCCGTGGCTCTGGGTTCATCCCAGGCCCCCCGAAAAAAACTGGGCCCCCTGGGATCTATGTGCCAATTACTCCCAAATGTGTATCTTCAGCCTTAACAATTCTCCTGAACTCTACATTTCAAGTGCCTACTTGCTTTCTCCATTTAGAAGTTTGATTAACATCTAGACTTTATTACCATGTCCAAGATTAAATTCCTGAGGTCACCCCTCTGTTCAAGCTCTCCCATAAACAGGCACATGTGTGTGCACACACAGGAACCTCCCCACCGTCTCTCCACCTCAGTCAACGGCAACTTTATTATCACTGCTCAAGTCAAAACTGTGTGTCCACACAGAGCCCTTCTTCATTCAGATCCTACAGTTCTGCCTTCAGGTCATATAATAGAACACCACTTAGCAACATAAAAAGGAACTATACTTACCTGGCAGGGGAGATACCATGATCACCATGACTAACCCCTTTAAAAACAATGCTGTGCTCTGTGTCAGAGGCAATGGGGCTATTACCTATCCCCAACTCTTCAAGTCTGGGAGACCAGGAGAAGCAGTGACCAGAGCCCCAAAGAAGAAGAGCTCAGTGGAGACGGCAGCCAGGAGGGAAGCAGTGACGTCCAGCCCTGGGCACAACGCTCTTTCCTTGCTCTGATCTCCTGCCAAGACTTCCAGTGAGGAAACCCAGCAGGAAGCCCACCTATGCCAGGCACTTTTCACCCTGGCCCTTAATTCCCAAAATAAGTAAAGTGCCACCCCCACTTTCAGCTGGGAAAATTGTGACCTAGAAAAGTGAAACAGCTTACCCGATATCAAACAGCTGGGAAAGTAGCATTGCTGGGATTCAAACTTAAGTCAATATAGAAACTAAATCTGTGACTTTTGCTGCTCTGAGGAAACTTGAGCTTAACCTGACAAAAATCTGAGAATAGGGTTAACCTAGTTTTTCAGTCTCATTTCCCACTGTTGTTACTCTCCAACTAACACCAACACACACACACACACACACACACACACACACACACACACAGATGACACTGGTCTCTCTGGTTATTCTACTTGCATTTAAATTCAGACTTCAGAGCTTTTGTGCAAACTGTTTCCTTTGCCCTCATTTTATTTCCTCCATCTCCTTTCTGCCTAATGAAAATGAACTCGTTTTTCAAAGAACTATTAATACCTCCTCCCAAAAGTCCCCATTAAACTGAGTCATGCCAGCTTTTGTGATCTTATAGTGGCTCACCAATACTGTTTCTAAGTAGGTTTCCCAGTCTGTTTTTGAAAAATTGTTTATAGATCCATCTCTGCCAAATATAAGGCAAATGGTGAACTAGAAAAAGTATTGGCTTTGAAGCCAGACACACTGAGTTACAATTCTGATTACCCACTTACTACCTTGGGGGCAATGTCTTGCCTCTATTTCCTCGTAAAATGGAGATCATAACAACAAAACTGCTTGAGTTTTATAAGCATCAAATACTATTCAAATGAAAAGGGAAAAATCACATTAAAATGATTTTCAGTTTTCCTATAGACCTTGATATACATATACACATATAAACTGTGAGAAGGGTAGAGTTTCAGAATAGAGGTGGACAAAGAGATATTTCCCCACCTAAAGTGCTCTATTGTTCTTCATAAGAAAGAGAAATAAGGAAGAAAGATGAGAAGTGGATTAACAATCAACAACGACAAAAAGACTGAAGAGGATTTTGACAAAGAGAAGTGAAGCTAACTGGGGAAAGAAAAAAATATGGGGACCGAACTGACAGTACAATGGGTAGGGTGCTTATGTAGCACACAGCCCACCCAAGTTCAATCTCCTGGCCTCCCCTACGGTCCCCACCCACGCACTGTCAGGAGTAATTCCTGACTGCAGAAACAGGAGTAACTCCTGAGCACTGCTGGATTGGCCTCCAAACCAAAAGAACAAAGGAAACAAAAAGAAACGAAAAGAAAAGAAATAAGCAGAGACTTTACAGGAAATTCTGCTTCATCATGCACAGGGTAACCCTTTCCTCTGACCACATACAAAAATGTTCACTAAAGTCAGCATTCTTGATCCGAGTTTTGGGGGTTGGGTGTGTTGCTGTTCTTGATTTTGTTTTGTTTGGTTCGGTTTTGTTGTTTGTTTTTGAACAGTAACGTTGGTTGAACTAGATTCTAGGTTGGAGCAAAGAGCTGCAGTGCCCCCAAGGCGGTCAAGTGACTCACTGAGGTCACAGCTGCATTCTTCTGGATACCTGAGAGAGAGCTCATCAAGGTGCCCACCCTCAGAACACACAGTCCTAATGTTATGGACCCACATAGGATTTTTGCACCATGGATGCTTCATGCACGAGTCTCTTTGCAGTTACTGGATGCTTGACATTGCCCCTGTGACTCTCCACCTCTTTGGTCTATTTTTATTACCAGTTAGGTTTAGAGTTGCTTTCCCCCAGGTCTTTGAAGAGTCTTGCTGCACAGGGAGGCGGAGCTAGCCCAGCAGGAATTTCCTGTTCTAAGTCCATCTGTGGCTTTTTGAATCCACTGGTTCCCATTAAGACCTCAGGGGCGGACAGTGACTGCTAGCAGAGAGTTAACCAAACATGATGTCATACTCGGATTGTGAACACAAATCCTCCTGGTTCAGTGTGTCAGGAAAGAGTTTCACATAACCGCCACCACAATCAATGTCTTGCTCATGTTTTACTGAAAACTGAACCACCAAGGTCTTGTTCTCATTGCTGAATGGCTTGAACCTGGCTAAGAGGGCATAGAACTTGCCATCTTCACTGGTTTAGAGACCTGGGAGCAAAGAACAAAGAATATTTAAGTTGAAATACCCCAAAAAAGCAGCCGGAAAGACACGGTACATAGATTTGCCAATCACTGGTGGTTTTGGAGATGCCCCTGTGTACATGGGCTGTGTCAAGTTTCAGAGAGACGCTGCAAAGTGATATTATCTCCACTTTCCAAATTTGAAATCAAAGTCAGGTCTCCAAAGACCCCACACTCTAGTAAGGAGCTAAACTGGGATTTTACCCTATTTTTCTGACTCTGTTGCCCCTATACCAGATTGTCTTTGATTTCAAAAAGACGTTTGAAGACTGTTTTGCAGCTTTATAAAACAAAGTCCTGTTTCTTCTAAGGCTCCCTGCGTGATCAGAATCAGAAGGAGGAAGGAGGAAGGAAGGAAGGAAGGAAGGAAGGAAGGAAGGAAGGAAGGAAGGAAGGAAGGAAGGAAGGAAGGAAGGAAGGAAGGAAGGAAGGAAGGAAGGAAGGAAGGAAGGAAGGAAGGAAGGAAGGAAGGAAGGAGCGAAGCGAGGGAAGGAGGGAGGGAGGGAGGGAGGGAGGGAGAAAGGGAGGAAAGGAAGGAAGGAAGGAAGGAAGGAGGGAAGGAGGGAGGGAAGGAGGGAGGGAGGGAGGGAAGGAGGGAGGGAGGGAGGGAAGGAAGGAAGGAAGGAAGGAAGGAAGGAAGGAAGGAAGGAAGGAAGGAAGGAAGGAAGGAAGGAAGGAAGGAAGGAAGGAAGGAAGGAAGGAAGGAAGGAAGGAAGGAAGGAAGGAAGGAAGGAAGGAAGGAAGGAAGGAAGGAAGGAAGGTCTAAGTAATGAAATAATCAGGAACAACAAGCAGAAACTGCAGTGCAGAGGCTGAGGGCTCTGCAGAGCCCTAGGAGCCCCCAGAAGCGAGTGTTCATATGCCTGTCAGACTGTCTCCACTTCTCTTTCCTCTGGGAACAAGCTTCCAGAGCAGGTTTAAATGAATTTTTTTTTCATGCTCAAGTCAGTTCCTAATTCTCTCCTCTAATAAACATGAAAATGAGATTCATAACAGTAGCCAGAAGAAAGAAGATGAGAAATCACTCCAGGGGACGATCAATGGATTCTATTTATAGAACAAAAGCTTTCTCAGTTAAAAAAAAACTCACATTAAAAAATCCCTGGCCTGCAGACTTTGTCGTGTGAGCTCTGCCTTCCCCGTGTGATTACTTAGCTCTTCCAGCAGCTTGTCTAAGGAGCATGGCAAGGGACAATAGTTATCTCTGTCTAATATCAAGACTTGAAGAAGGGGAAAACCTTGCCCAAATGTTTCAGCTAGCAAGTGCTGAGAGTTAGCCAGGTTCATCTGCTCCACTTTCCACAGTGAAAAGCTGCTCTGGGGGGAGAGAACACTGGGAGGTCATCCAGCGCTTCTCCCTGTTTCAAGAACAGTTTTACATAAGAAACCCTTGGGCTGGGAGAAGCAATAGAGGCCAGTGGGGGAGGCGGTACAGTCCTGAGGTCAGACCTAGACCCAGATGTCAGCTCCGCCTCACCCAGCTGTGTCTGCAGGCCTGGGAAACCGCCGAGCCTCTGAGGCCCCTCTGCATGAAGCTGGCACAGACTAACGGCCCACAAAGTTGTCAGAGGGTGAATGGGCAAAGTGCAGCCAAGGGCTTGGTTTTAAAGAACTATTACGCCCCCCAAAATTGACATTATTTTTGTGGAAAGTTCATTCTTCTCCATCTACTCCATTTTTTAATTCAAGAAAAAGAGATTAATTGGTGATCATGGATAAAATCAATTGTATAAAAGTCAGAATTTTTCCAGTTAGTATAGTCCTGAGAGCTGCTACTGACTCTCACTGTGCCCAGCCGCTCATGAGGTGCCTGGGAGGGAAGGCAGGTTCTAGCCCTGGCCCACCACCCCAGCAGAGCCTCACAACAAGCCAGACGACCCCCCACTCCATGAGGACCTCCATTTTCCACATCTGGACTTCCTCCTCATCAGAACTCCACCCAGCAGACCAGCCTATCACAGTCCGGCTGCGCTGCCACAAGCGGTTCATCAATAAATGCTGGATTTTGAGATGACTACAAGAGTATGCTACCCACACTGCAGAGCCTGGCAAGCTACCCGTGTCGTATTTGATATGCCAGATACCAGTAACAATTATAGACCTCATTCCCATGACCTGATGGAATGGTTTGAGGCTCTTTATGTTCCTGAAGCAAGCAGGTTCCCTTGGGCTCTACTTGCATGAGACAGGACATATGGAGATGTTACTGGTGCCCGCTCGAGCAAATCGAAGATGAACGGGAAGACAGTGATACAGTGATACAGTATAGTCCTGTCTTTACCTTTATCTTTTCTTTGTCTCCATAAAATTTTCCAGCAGTGAGCTGAAATTTGCTGTAATCTGGCCTGGGTTTAGATTCTACTCTTCATTCTCCTGCTCATCTATAGAGGCTAAAGAAAAGCATCATATTAAAATAATGTGCAGTTTTTAAACATTACAAGATGTAACTAAGGAGGCTGGAGAAATAGTATAGTGGGTAGGGTGCTTTGTACACACAGCCAGCCCAGCCAACCCAGGTTCCATCCCCATTACTATAAAGGATCCCTTGAGCTTGTCAATAATGGTCCCTGAGCGCAGAATTGGGGGTAAGACTTGAGCACAATGACTGAGCCCACTCTACAAAAAAAAAATACTAAAATGGATCAAGACATCACAATAGGAGGAATATCAGAGCACGCACACAGAATTGGGAATAAGGCACAATAGCTGAGTCTCACTCTGCAAAAAGATACTAAAATGAATCAAGACATCCCAGTAGGAGGAATATCAGAGCATGTTCCCGAAATCCCTCTTATTCTCTGATACCAAAGTCCCTACTTTCATGTACTCTTTGCTTAACCACCAAATGGTTGAACCACTTCTGTATTAATGCTTTATTCTATCCTTTTCAATGAGAAATAAGTTTTTTAATCCCCATCAGGAATATGTAGTTGAAAGACACGATTCATTCTCATAAAAATAAATGGGAAAAGATGGTTAGGAGACTAAGGCCTTGTGCATATTTGTGTTTAGTGAAATAAAATCAATCCACCAGATAAAAAAGATGGGAAATACCACTCTATATTCAGTGAATTAATCTTGATGATATTAGTAATCAATCTACACTTACCTTTTTTTTTTTTGCTTAAACTTTTTAGACTCTCCCTTGCAGCTTTAAGGACTCACTGAAAAGTTTGCTTTGCTTTGGCATTGATGGCAATGGAGACAAAGAGACATTCTTTTGGGGACCTGGCACTCTATCTGAACATTCAGTGCCTTTCTGATTTTATGCTTCAGAGTTGTTGACTCCCATTTCCTGGACCCGCTGTGGTTCCAGAGTCACGGGGCAGGGGCCATTTGGCCAAGATGGAGGAAGCCTTGGGGAGAGTCCTAATCTCATCTCCTTCCTGTCACAGAACAGAAAGCCCTCAAATCCTAGTCCCTAAGATCTAGGGTTTTGACTAGCTGGTTTTGTCCATGAAATGCCCAATCAACATGCAACCAGGGAGATCACCCTGAGACAGCCCTGCTGGTTCCTGTTACTGGTTTGAGGACACAGATGATGTCTGTGAGGTACCAGAAGGTCTTGGTTTTAGAATATTTTCCCCCTCTCTGGGTCTCAGCATTACATGTGTTGAGACATTGCAGTGACAACCTCACCCAGTCCAATTGTGAGAAGTACCAGAAGGTTCTTTCTGCCTAAAGTTAATGCAAGTTAAAAAAGTGAATCCTGCATTCTTGACCATAAATGCACAAAAACAGATAAAGGTTAATGCCAGTGTAGGGGTTGAAACCATAATACAGCAGGTAGGGCATTTGCCTTGCATTTGCCAGCCCAGGTTCAATCTTCAGCCTTTCATATTGTCTCTTGAGCACTGCCAGGAGTAAAATTTGTGCATCACCAGGCAAGCCCAAAAAGTTAAAAAAAAGAAAAATAGCTTAATTTCACTCAAAATAAATAAGTGATTAAAGAGGAGAAAAATGGAAAGCAAATAAAAGAGTCACTGTCTTCCCATTGTTCATCGATTTCCTCGAGTGGGCACTAGTAACATCTCCATTAGTCCTGTCACAACAAGTGCAACCCAAGGGCATCTACTTGCTACAGGGACAGGAGGAGCCGAAACCATTTCTCAGGTTATGGAACTGAGGTCCATAATAGTTACTAGTCTCTGGCATAAAAGCAAATAAAACACAGTAGTTTGCCAGGCTTTACCGTGTAGGTGGTATAGTCTCAGTAGAAGGCTCTCAACCCAAGCATATACTGATGAAACTTAAAGAGAGAAGATCAGGTTTTCTCTTGGATGGAGCTCTGAGGAACGATGGAGTCTGGAGGTTGAGAATAACTAACTGCATGATGTGTGGTTTGCTCTGGCTTCTTGCCAGTCTTACTGGTATCAGTTAAAACATGTCTATAACTGTGTACTATATATAAATGTGAAAGAAATTGGGAAGAACCTTATTCAAAATTCAGTATCCTATAAATATATCACACAGCCACTTTGCGGCCGCACGCCAAGGGACATGTGGCTCTAGTGTGGGTGGGTCTCTCTCTTCCGGGGCAACTGGCATGGAGGTGGAGGAAAGGGCAGGGCCCAAAGCTCCACTCCAAGTCCTGCCAGCATGGTCTCTCCCCGCTCATGAAAGTAAACCCTTAGAGCAATGTTGGACTCGGCCAGGGGATGGCTGAGCCCCTTACCGGGAGGTCAGCTCCATGGGTTGCTTCCACATGGGGCTAGCCGAGCAGCACAAATAAAAGAGTACTGCAATGTAAAAGAAATGTTTGCATGGATTAGGACCTCATATGGCTTCCTAAAAATTTCACCTCACTTAATGTCTACAAAAGTCAATCTCAAGCCCTGCTCGTCAGAGTCCCACCCTACAGCTTTTTCAAGCCCAGGTATGCTTGAACCAGAGACACAGATACATGGGGCAGAGCTGCTCTTCCTGTGCTCGGCTGATCCTGAGGCATCCAGAAGGGAAGGAGGGTTCTAGCCCTGGTGTGCCAATAGAGCCTCACAAGAAGCCAGAGGAATCGTAGCAACAGAGCCTCACAACAGAGCCTCACAAGAAGCCAGAGGAACCGTAGCAATAGAACCTCACAATAGAGCCTCGCAAGAAGCCAGAGGAACCGTAGCAATAGAACCTCACAATAGAGCCTTGCAAGAAGCCAGAGGAACCCCTGCAGAATGAACCCTAACCCTAACCCTAGCCAGAGGAACCCCCTGCAGAATGAGGGCAGCCATTTTCAACATCTGAACTCCACAGCTCATCAAGCTTCACCCAAGAGAAAAGTCGAAGTCTCCCCATTGCATGTGGCCACTTTGCGACCGTGCAGTTCATCATTAAATGCATGAACTGAGAGCCTACTAATGAGAGTATCCCACCCACACGACAGAGCCTGGCAAGCTACCCGTGTCATATCTGATATGCCAAAACCAGTAACAATTATAAATCTCATTCCCATGACCTAAACGAATGGTTTGAGGCTCTTTGTCTTTCTGGAGTGAGCAGATGCCCTTGGGCTACACTAGCATGCAACAGGACGTATGGAGATGTTACTTGTGCCCGCTCAAGCAAACTGATGAACAACGGGAAGACAATTGATACAAGTGATAATGTGTATGGACAAAGCAATAGGTGTTATTTTTTCCATTTTATACTTATAAAGTGATGGACCTGAGATTTTAAAATCGGTTTTCTGGAGATAAAGGGAAAAGGACTATGAATTTATATATATATATATATATATATATATATATATATATACTTATGTATGTATATTGACTGCCCCCTCTAAGTGTTGCAGGTGTGGCTGCAGTGCCTGGCTGCGTCAGCAGGTGGCAGACAGGAGACAGGCTTGTCTACACCCAGGGCTCTGCTCCATGGACCATGGATGGTTGATGGCCTGACATAGAAAAAGACCGGGGCCCCCTGGGATGAACCCAGAGCCACAGCAGAGACTGCCAAGCTACCCATGGTGTATTTGTTTGATATGCCAAAAACAGTAACAATAATGGACCTCATTCCCAATGAATGGAGATATTACTGGCGCCTGCTTGAGCAAATTGATGAAAAACGGGAAGACAAGTGATACAAATGAGATGTATATATATGTGTACAGATATATGTATATATAAAATTAACAGTAACATTACTATTTAGCAACCAACCATACATCAGGCATTGTGTGGAGTGCCTTATGGACACAAACACACTGCATTTTCATGCTCCTATTTTTTGCCATGAATTCAAAAAATGAGGAAAGGGAAGCTAAGAAACTTGTCCAAGAGCACAGTTTGCAGTTAAGTAGATGAGGCATTTTAGACTTAGGCTTATGCAAGTCCAAAACTGTTCTTCCAATTCCAATATGCATGACCACATGGTCTTTTTTTTTTCCGGGTCACATCCGGCGATGCTCAGGGGTTACTCCTGGCTCTGCACTCAGGAATTACTCCTGGCAGTGCTCGGGGACCATATGGGATGCCGGGATCGAGCCCAGGCCGGCATGGGCTGGTCGCGTGCAAGCAAATGCCCTACCCGCTGGACTATCGCTCTGGCCCATGACCACATGGTCTTACATGCATTTCAAAAGTTCTTAGAAACCTAAGACTGTATAGCAAAGATGAGAGTCAACTTTAATACTCTATAGCTTGTAATTCATAAAGGGGTGTCTACCTTGAGTAGTGTCTGCTTTCCCATCAAACTGGTAGGTCTCATTACTTGCGATTGTCTTCCAGGTATCAATAGCTATAAATATTTGTTCAATAACTGAATGGACATATGCTTATGCCTTTTGCTTATACAAAGATTCTCAGACTTGCAAAAGGATCTAGTCACACAATTAACAAATATTAATTGAAGCTGACCCATATGTAGAAATAGTGCTCAACTTTGACCTTGATCTTAGGTAGGAAACATTAGAACATAACTCAGAACTTATCACCAGTCAGGGTAAATAATTTTCTCCCCCCCAGGGATGGGGAGGCTCCCAAGAAGTGCTAAGGAGGTGAGGGAACCCTCCCAGAGACTCTGGGTCAACTGGGCCAGTGATTCGATGTGAAGGTCTAAGGATTCAGTGCTTACTTGGGTTCCGTAGTCCTGACCACCCTGGCAGTGCTGAAGGCCACCAGCACCTAGCAATAATCAGAGCATTCTGGGGTGCTGGGTATTAAGCAGCTGCATGCAAGACATATGCCGTAATGCCTGAACCATCTCTCTGGCCTCTAAGAGATATTGTGACACAAAGCCAACTTGACATATTTCACATTAGTAAAATCCCACTTTCATGTTTTATACTTTTCCTCTTAAGTACTTTTGCTTGTTTTAGGACCACACTCAGCAATATTCAGGGCTTACTCCTGGCTCTGTGCTCAGGGATCACTCCTAGAACTGATTGGGGGACTTTATATGGTGCCAGAAATTGAACCTGGATCAGCCACACGCAAAGCGAGTGTTTCCCCACTGTACTATCTCTCTGGCACTAGGGAGGGTTCTTATAATTGAGATATGGAGATGAGTAGTTATTGAGTTTTATTTTTGTTTCTGGGGTACACCAGACAGTGCTTAGGGCTTATTCCTGCTTCTGCACTTAGGGATCATTCCTGGTGGGCTTTTTGGGGTATCATGTGAAGTGTTGGGGATTGAACCTGGGAAGGCCCTGTGCAAAAGCAAGTACCCTACCCACTCTACTATTGCTCTGGACCTAGAGAAGAGGACTTACACCTTCCCCCTTTTTTGTTTTTGGATTATACCTGATGGCACTCCCTGCTCTGTGTTCTGGGTCACTCCCAACAGTGCTCAGGGGATCATAAGCAGTGCTGGGGGTCAAATCTGGCCTTTTACATGCAAAAACCCCTTGAGGGGCCGGAGCCATAGCCCAGCGGGTAGGGCGTTTGTCTTGCACGTGGCCAGCCTGTGCAGGCCCGGGTTCGATCCCCGGCATCCCATATCGTCCCCCGAGCACCGCCAGGAGTAGTTCCTGAGTGCAGAGCCAGGAGTAATCCCTGAGCGTGGCCGGGTGTGACCCAAAAAGAAAAAAAAAAAAACCCAAAAAAAACCCTTTGAATTATTTCTGTGGCAAGGGAAGAATATATTAGCCAAGGTTGAGTGTTGTATTAACCAAATATATGTAGATATCTGCGCACAATCACATTAAGCCCAGAGACATAGAACCAAGGAGGTCACATAACCGTGATTGTTCTGTCAAATCACAGCATCGCTCTCCCTTCATGTCTGGTTTGCAAAGTAGCACAAATCAAAGACTCAGCTTCTAGAGAGTCAATTCTGCCCTAACTCCAACAGGATATTTAACCTCTGTAAGATTCCATTTCTTCAGCTGTGGAAATAAGTTCCCAAAGTCAGATTTCTTGGGAGAATGAAAAAAAGCAAGCAACAAGCCTGGAGAGATAGTACAGCAGGTAAGGTTTGCCTTGCACACAGCCAACTCGGGTTCCATTCCCAGCATCCCATATTGCCTGCGAGCACTGCCAGGAGTAATTCCTGAGTACAAAGCCAGGAGTAACCCCTGAGAATTACTGGGTGTGACCCACAAAGGCAAAAAAAAAAAGTAAGCAACATAGTATGCAAGTAGTCTAAAAAGGTTCAATGAACACTATTGAATATATATACATATATTCATATATATATATATATACATATACACATATATATATATATATATATATATATATATATATATACACACACACACACACACACAAATATATACAACACCAAAGCAAAGAAAGGGAAATTTTATTTGAGGGGTGGAAAGTGTCACACCTGATGGTGCTCTGCTCCTGGCTGTGTTCATGGATCACTCCTGGCTAGGCTTGAGGGACCATAGAGGGTGTGGAGAATCAAACCTAGGTTATTTGCATGTGTGTCTCTACCGATCCAGAAAATAAATCTTCTATTGCTCGATTTTCTTCTCTTCCCTTTGTTGTGCTGGCATTGATTGTTGTAGTGTGAGTGTGCGTGGGGGAGGAGGGTGAGAGGAGGAGTCACACGGCTGTTGGCAGAGCGAGGATCATACAGCAGAGCTGAGGATCTCATTCCATGCGGTGCTGAAGCTTAAACTGGTGACTTCAGACAGGCAAGGCAGGCACTCTACCTCTGAGTCACACACCCTCAGGCCTCAACACTGAGCCCTTGTATAGAGAATCATAAAGTTTCAGGTTCCTTCTGTTTGGCTGTATGTTAAGCTGCAATATGCAACAGAGGTAGGAGTTTGCTTTGAAATGTTTGTTTCTAGTTCCTGTTCTGCAAGACTTCTTCCTGCAGTCAGGGTGTGCCTTGAGCTATCTGTTCAGGTCACCAGAACCAGTGGAACTTTGTTCTGAACCAGTGGAACTTATATCACCTTTCTGCCAGCTTGCCCGCAACTTTCTTTTCTTTCTACCAGTTGAGCTATACCTCAACCTCAGAGAACACACTTAAACATTTACTGGTAAAAAGTCTTCTGAGGTATTGAACACACTGAATGAGTAGGTAGATAGATAGATAGATAGATAGATAGATAGATAGATAGATAGATAGATAGATAGATAGATAGATAGATAGATAGATAGATAGATAGATAGATAGATAGATAGATAGATAGATAGATAGATAGATAGATAGATAGATAGAGATATAGAGATATAGATTATAGATATCTATCTATATAACTATATGAATTTGTACTTCAATATATGTGACTTGAGCCAATCACTTTTTTTTAAATTTTTTAGGTCACACTTGGCAATGCTCAAGGATCATTCCTGGCTCTGCACTCAGGAATTACTCCTGGTGGTGCTTGGGACCACATGGGATGCCAGGGATAGAACCTTACAAGGCAAAATCCCTATCCATTGTACTATCACTCCAACCCCCCCAATCACTTTTCTGAATCTGTTTTCTAATCTGTAAACCAGGGTTCCACCTAAGTTATTTTAAAAAGGGCCACAGTATACATAGTAGCTGCTCAATAAATGGTTCTTGAGTAATGGATTGTTATGAGGGTCAAATATGTACATTTCCTCTCATTTAATAGGTATCTATAGGTGCTGGGAACACAAGTCAAAGTGCTGGAGCACGAGCTTAGTATACAGGAGACCTAGTTCAAAATTCCCAGCATGGCCCTGAACACAGCCTGGAGCAACCTACTAAGTGCTGATCGCCACAGGGCATCGCCCCAAAAACCAACAACAAAGTAAGTGGTGTCCTAGTGGGTCTACCATTCATCAACAAGGTTTCATTTCTAATAAGTTATACTGTAGGAAGCAGACAGCCATGTTTACTAGGAAAATGGGGATGGAATTAAAATGCAGGGTAAGGACTTAATGATAGACCATGTGATTTGCATGTATGAAAACTTGGGTTTGTTCTCTGCCACATTCAACCTCCACGTGTCATTACCCTGCCCCCTACACAGCCAATTTTTTCCAGGGGCTGCCAGGGGATGATTTCTAAATAATCCTTCCAGCCCTCAGAAACTCACAGTCTAATGAGCAAGAAAGGCAGATGATGTTCCTGCTTTGCTTATTTAGTATTTCATGATTTTTCAAAGTAAAATCAATTATGATAGAAAATGTAGGTAGCTTGGAGTAAGCAAATAAGCAGTAAACATGCCCATAAAACCACCTCCCAGAATGCCATAGCCAACCTTTGGATAGAGTTCCTTCCCGCCTTTGCTTGTGTGTTAACAAAGGCCCCTGCTCTCAATGTCACATCCCTGCAGCCTCTGGAGAGATTCTTGCCATCAGTTTGCACTTGAGACCTGGAAAGCCCAGCTGGATCAGAGGATTTGGGTTTGGGCATCTGTCCAGGGGGATTCTTCCCAGGCCCAGCATGTCCAAGTAGCCACGATTCACAGATGGTCCCAACTGCTTATCAGTTGGGAGTCTGAGCAGCAGGCTGTTCCTCAGTCCTGCTGGGCTGTCCCTGGTGGGCCTGAGCCAGCTGGGCACAGAGGCCCTTTGTTCAGAACGTCTCTTCAGCCAAGTTTTCTTGGTCAAGTCTGAGAGCTGAGAGAACTCGCATTCACATGCATACACACACCCCTTGTAACTCCTGGTCGTTGTGCCCTCATCTGAATTCCAGGGTCTTTCTGACTGATTTTATACTTTTGCAATGACCACTGCTCTCACCACGAGTCTTCCCCTCACACCTATTTGCATCGCTAATACAACTCTCGGTCCAGTCAGTCCAACAAGATCCCTTCATATATTGATATGCCAGCTCTAGTGAAAGACCTGGGAGCCTACAGGCTCATGCTGTCCCCCTACGTGCTTGTGATAGGACACTGGCAAGTTGCAGCAGTGACTTTTGTGTCTTATGGAAGTAAGAGTCCTGGGTTTACAAACGTCTCTCCTGGACCAATGATAGACCAATAACTGGAACGCATGCACTGTGTGCAGGAGGGTTAGGTTTGATCCCCATCAATGTATGGACTCTGAGACCCGCCTTGGGTAACCCCCCCAAGCGCAGAGCTGGGAGTAGCACCTGAGTACTTGAGTATCACTGTGTGTGGCTCAACCATACACATACAAAACAGAACAGAATCTCTGCCGCTGAGTCCCTACGCAACTTTGGGGGAAACCATCTCTTCTACCCTGGTCCAATTCCTTCATCTGGACAATGAGAGGCTAGCTCGAAAGGCTTTGTACACCCTCTGGTTATGAAATAGTGCTGTGGCTTCTAGAACAGTATGGGGAAACCATGGAATGAAATGAGCCCAAAAAGCCCTTAGTCACAAACCCATGAGATGATTCAGCCCTGTCAAATACTCTCTGGACCTCAGTTTTCTCAGATGTGAATGGGGAGAAGGTCATTTTGGGACCACAGGTTTGCTCTAGGCCTTTTCACTGCTGCCATTCAAATAATCTATGATTGACCTCTTTGTGTGTTCGGTTGGTTTTTGGACCAACTCAGCAGTGCTCAGGGCTTACTCCTGTTTTGTGCTCCATGGGCCGTTTGTGATATCAGGGATCCTTGCACCTCAGGTCAACTGCTTTCAAGGCGAACACCTCACTAGCTGTACTACCTTGCGGGCCCAGATTTACCTTGTTTTGTCTTTGTGTGTGTGTATATTGTTGTTGTTGTTGCTGTTGTTAGTTTGGGGACCACAACAGGGGGTGCTGGATGCTACTCCTGACTTTATGTTTGAGATTTGCTCCTGTTGGTGCTGGGGCCGACTTAGTGCTGGGGCTTGAATTTGAGCCTTCTACATGCAAAGCAAATGCTCAGACGTTGAGCCTTCTCTCCAGCCCTATTCCTGCTCTGGACCTCATTAACTGTCTCCCTCCCTTCCTTCCTCCCATCCTCCTGACTTCCCCTCTCACTGAGCTGAGGCAGAATAATAGCAGAATAATAATGCATCATCATAACAGCAATCCCCAAGGCCTAAGCGGAACATAAGAGGCTCTGATCTAGCATGAGATATGAGGAAACTCCATTCTGCTGATTGATGAGCACTACACCAACTATTTACCACTTGTCAGCTTTAACCTCGGATTTAGCTACTCTTAGTCCAGAAATATTACCTTAGATACATATATTTTTGGGGTGGAGGTGAGGGCCTCAGGGGGCCTAGGATCCTTTCCTGGTGACCCTCAGTCAACAGGTCTTGAGGACTCAGAACCACTGGGGGTGGGGGAGAGCGGAGCAATAGCCCAGCGGGTAGGGCGTTTGCCTTGCACGCGGCCGGCCCATGCCAACCCGGGTTTGATCCCCAGCATCCCATATGGTCCCCGAGCACTGCCAGGAATAATTCCTGAGTGCAGAGCCAGGAGTAACTCCTGAGCGTTGCCAGGTGTGACCCAAAAAAGCAAAAAAAAAAAAAGAACCACTCGGTTCTTGGATTCATAGATTTTGAAGAGGAGAGGGATAAACCACTTTCACATAACATTTAGTACAACATATTGTCACAATTGTCCTATTTTATTATTGTTGTCACTCGCTTACTTAAACATTTTATCATGGAATGGAATGTGTGCATAGACAAAAGCATAGCATGTGTAGCGCTGAGGACTATCTGCAGGCTTCAGGCATTACCGGGCTCTTGGACTCCCAAGGGGCCCGGGTGATTGCTATAGCTCACTTCACCCCTCACCCATCTTGTGAGGTCTGCACTAGCATGCTCACTTTCCAGATGAACCAAGGGAGGCTCTAAAGACAGACTAACTTTCCAACATTATAAGGAGCTGAAACCAGGGTCAGGGAGATAACTCAAAGGCTGGAGTGTGTGCTTTGCATGCTGGACTCCTGATTTTGAATCCAACACTGCATGGGAGCGATCCATAGGCATTGACGGGTATGGACCCAAAACCAAAAAAGCAAATGTAAGAGAAAGAGCTGAAGTAGAACCCAGAACTCAGGCCTTCTCAATCTCCGCCTTCCCTTCGCCTGCCTCTTACTCATCTATTTATTCCCTGTGACAGGGGTCCCACTGTGAAGGTCCATGAAGGGCAAGGCTGACAGGTGTGGAGCCTTCACATTCTAGCAGGAGAAACACAGTCACCCTGGAAGCAGGAAATTAGCATATCAAAGCACAGCAAGGTCATGACTTAGTGGGAGCAGCTGGGGCAAGTGAAGGGCAGAGGAGAGAGATCTCCATCCAGGCAATGCTTGCCTGGACACGGGAGTGAGAAATCACCCACTGGACTGGCAGCTGGCCTGCACACAGAGCCACGTTCTGAATTGGGGAGAGAGTTTGGCAGGGCCAGTGCAGAGGAGGACAATGTCAGGAGGAGAGACAGCAAGACCTCACATGGCGCTGACAGCTGTCAGGAGAGTTTGGGATGGCCGCTGCACTGTGAAGCCCTTGAAAGAAATGACACCACTGGATTTGTACTTTTTAAATGCTTTGTTTAGGAGCCACAACTGGTAGTGTTTAGGGCTTACCACTGGCTCTGCACTCAGGAATCATTCCTGGTGGGGCTCAGGGACCATATAAGATACGGAGGCTCAAATCTGGGTTGGTTATGTACAACAAAAGTGCCCACCTGCTGTACTATTGTTTTAGCTCACTAGATTTAAGCTTTTAAAAGGTCACAGTAAAGGGGGCCAGAGCAATAGCACAACTGGTCAGGCATTTGCCTTGCACGCGGCTGACCCGGGTTCGATCCCTGGCATCCCATATGGTCCCCTGAGCACCGCCAGGAGTAATTTCTGAGTGAAAAGCCAGGAGAAACCCCTGAGCATCGCTGGGTGTGACCAAAAAAAAATAAAGGTCACAGTAAGGGGCTGAAGAGATAGTATATTGAGTAAAGCACTCACCACACACCCAGTCCCAAGAGTGACCCCTGAACACAGAGCCAGGTGTAAACCCTGAGCACCACAACATTTAACCTGAGCCCAAAACATTTAAATTAAACCCTGAAACCAAATTAAATTAAACCCTGAAACCAAAACATTTAAACTAAATTAAAAAATAGATCATGGAATGGTTGTATACCAAGCTAAGGATATCTATTCAATTGAGGATATCAAGTAGACTGTTAAATGTATGTAAATCTGGAGTTCACAGAAGTCCTGGCTACCAATATAAATGGGAGGGGGGTCATGCAATGATATCTTAGAGGACATCAATGAGATCTTTCATAAGAGGGAGGTACCTGATCTCTAGTTTGCTAAGTACCCAAGCACTAGAGAACCCCAACCCTGAGCAGTGGGCAGAGGAAATGGAGGCAGCAAAGGGAGTCACACCTGGCTCCAAAAGAGAGAATTTCTTTTGGGATTCCAGATGTTGCCTACAGGCAGAGACTGGCCTTCCATGAAGTGAGCATCAGAGTGTTCACTCATCTACTCTTTACTGACCACTTTTCATGGGCAGGATGGAATGGCAGATGGACTCCAATCCTTGATTTCCAAAAAATTTTTGCACCAGCCAAGAGAGACTTTTAGGACCAACTAGCACAAGAGCATGGAAGCCTGAACTTTAGCCCTAATAAAGGCAAGGGCACAGGGGCAGAGGAATGTGCCCGGAAGTGCCAATGGCTTTACTTGCATTATCTTGATGGTTGAGTGCACTAGCAATCACTTCTCAGTCCACTGAGCAGAGAAAGGAACTGACTCTCAGAGATGGTGGGTGGGACCTCCAGTGACAGGTCTGGAGACACAGCCACATCCACCTGCCCTTGGACCCAAGCATCTTGTCACGCTTTTCGATTCTGTGACAGCCCCATAGGACTGAACATAAGGCTTCTGATGAGGTGGGGGTGGGGGGGTGGGAGGGGGGCTCAGAGAACAAGTAGGCAGAGATAAAATGGAAAGTGAGAAGGGCCAAGTAGGTCCCAGGCTTGAATGCCAGCAGGAGCCTGGGTTTGGCTTCCCAGCCAGGACATTTCAATGGGGACTGGTGAATCTTTGCAGCAGGAGCCTCATGTGTTGTTGGGTGCTCAGCAGCTCCCCTGCTTCTACGCATTATATGCCATGAGCATCTCTCCGCCCCTGCCTGCCTCTGAGCTGGTCTCCGCCTGAGAAAGGCTGCTCTAGGCATGGGTGGGCCTGGGAGTTTTGAAAGGAGCGTAACATGAGGCACATGTAACCTTCTTTTCAAACTGGATAACTGTGTGTGCTTTCTGAGCAGAAGCGGTCTCTGCCCTTGCCACTCTCCTACTGTGAGAAAGAGATTCTGTTTCCATTCCGAGAAGTTGGAACCACCCTTACCGCTTTGTTAACATTCCTGGGGAGTTTGTTCATTGTGAAACACGTAGATTAGGTGGACCATGTCTTCCTCACTAGCCACTCACTGTGGCTGCTTTTGTCTTTCTGTGTTGGTTTGTTTTAGCAATGCCTACAATGGGTCTCAGGGTCCCTCACAGTGGAGACAGACGCCATTACTCTGTTTTTATATTCTCAGTTCCTAAGAGTGAATGTTCTAGACTGAGTGAATGTAAAATTTTATATATATTTATCACTTGTCACTTGCATCACTTGTCTTCCCATTGTTGATCGATTTGCTCAAGCGGGCACCAGTAACATCTCCATACGTCCAATGCTAGTGTAGCCCAAGGGCATCTGCTCACTCCAGGAACACAAAGAGCCTCAAACCATTCCTTCAGGTCAAGGGAATGAGGTCTATAATTGTTACTGGTTTTTGGCATAACAAATACTTGAGCATATCAATACATAGCTTGCCAGGCTCTGCCGTCCGGACTCCATGTTTCAATTTATAAAAGCACTAAAGAACCTGGGGACTGCAGAAGAACCCAAGCACCCTGTGGCCAAGCTCCTGTACTGGACGGAGTGTGGTGGATCAGGCTGTGGGTCAGCGTACTCAGGCCTTACCCACACTTCCTCTAAGGCTCTCTGTGACAGCGACCCCAAGCCCTATGACTCAGGAGCTTTGAGGGATATCTCAAGTGTGCAAATGTGTCATTCTCATTCATGTGTGTGTGTGTGTGTGTGTGTGTGTGTGTGTGTGTGTATGAAAGCCAGGAGTAACCCCTGAGCATTGCTGGGTATGAACCAAAAAAAGCAAAAAAAGAAAAAAAAAGGCAAAAAGGTGCCTACTTTACATGTGACCAATCCTGATTTGATCCCTGACACCCCATACGGTCCCCTGAGCACTGCCTAGAGATCCCTGAGCACAGAGCCTGGCGTAAGTCCTGAGCAGAGCCAATTGTGTCTAAACCCACCAGCCCTCAAAAACAAAATAAAAGCAAGATACAAAACTAAAGTTCTAGTTATACTGCATGGCATAAAGACAAATATAAAATGGACTTATTAGTATATAGTCATTATTATTATATTAATATTTTCTCTGATTTTTTTTTTTTTTTGCTTTTTGGGTCACACCCGGCAATGCCCAGGGGTTACTCCTGGCTCTGCACTCAGGAATTACTCCTGGCGGTGCTCGGGGACCATATGGGATGCCGGGGATCGAACCCTGGCCGGCATGAGCCGGCCGCGGCAAGGCAAACGCCCTACCCGCTGGGCTATCGCTCCGGCCCCTATTTTCTCTGATTTTAAAAGAACTTAAGACATCAAAATGTTTTTTTGGGCTCTGAGCACTGATAATTAGCCTCACTTGGTTCTCTCTCTCTCTCTCTCTCTCTCTCTCTCTCTCTCTCTCTCTCTTTTGTTTTCTGTTTGTTTGTTTTGGTAATGTTCAGTGATTATTTCTTGTTCTTCACTTAGGAATTATTCATGGCAGTGCTCAGGGGACCATGTGGGATGCTGAGGATCAAACCTGAGTTGGCCACATGTTAGGAATACACCCTATCCACTATATTATCACTCTAGCCCCATAATTGTCTTATCTTTAAAATTCTTTATTTAAGGCCAGGGATGTGCTACAGTGGTAGGACACTGACTTGCCTTACATGGGTTTGATTCATAATACAGCATATTCCCTGAATGCTTCTGGACTGAGCCCCATGCACTGCCAAGTGTGACCCCCCCAAAAAAAAAACAGAGTTAAATTAAATCTCGGGGCCGGAGCAATAGCACAGTGGGTAGGGCATTTGCCTTTGCACGCAGCCGACCCAGGTTTGATCCCGGGCATCCCATATGGTCCCCAGAGCACCACCAGGAGTAATTCCTGAGTGCAGAGCCAGGAGTAACTCCTGAGCATTGTCGGGTGTGACCCAAAAAACAAATAAAAAATAAAACAATTACCTGCAGGGCTAGCCACAATGTGTAAAATAAGAGGCAGAGAGATGCAGAGACAGAGAGAGAGACAGAGAGAGAAAGAGAGGAAACTGGGGTACCTGCTATTAAGGCAGCATGGGGGTGGGCAGGAGGGGGTGGGGTACATTGGTGGTGGAAATGGGGCACTGGTGGAGGGGATGGGTGCTGGAATACTGTATTACCAAGAACCAATTATGATCACCTTTGTAATTGTATGTTTCACTGTGGTATAATAAAAAATAAAAAAAAACAATTAATTAATTAATTAATTTCATACTTGAAGCATTGTTGAAGGTATTACTTGGGATACTTAGATACCGCATTATATTGGAATCCAAATACACTTTTTTCTCCACGGTGCAACTGAAATATTTAGCATGGAGAAGGCACTCAACAGGACGAAGGTGAAATTAGGGACACAATGCCAGAAGAGTCACCATCAGCTTACTCTCAGACTTCTTTTACCAGATCCCACAAAGAGTAGCTCAGAACTTACATGAAAAATATCAGAAAGCTGAATTGTCTGGTTCAGATCCTAGCTATACCAGGAAAAGCTGTGTGGATCAAACAGTGCATAATTTACAAGCTTTTTGAGTTTTGTCCATGCATCTTTCCCCTGGGATTACTTAAATTGCATTTGCAACATAAATCACCATGAGAGCGAGCGAGAGAGAGAGAGAGAGAGAGAGAGAGAGAGAGAGCACTGAAAAGGAGTGTCAAAAATCATTTTATACTCCTGTTTGGTGTATTTATATATGCAAGGAGTTGTGCCAGTCTTGCCAGTGTTTTCAAATCCCCTTCGGGTTTTATTACAAAACTACAAAGTAAGCGCATAAATTATGCACCAAGGCCCATGCTTTATAAACCGCTGTGTGATTTGGGGAATTAGACAAGAGTTTAGATCTTTGTGGTAGATATGCTCCCATTTAAGGATTGAATCACGATGGGTCTGTGAGAAAACTTTTTTTTTTTTTTGTCTAAAGAGAGTATGTCTGCAGTTTTGCAAAGCTAATTGGACATTTAACTTCAAGTGTTATGGTGGAAGCAGAGGGGAGAGGAGAGATTTCAGGTTATCTAGTTAATTTAATTGGTCCCTTTAAATTTTAGCCCATCAAAAAAGCAGTCAATTAAATGAATAATGGAAATGACTGGGGGTAGGAAATAGTAAGAGAAAAGAGATCTCAGATGCAGGTAGATTATACAGTGGGTAGGGCTTCCATTTTCTCGGCCAACCCGAGTTGGATCTTTTATTGTCTTCTGAGCACCACCAGGAGTAATTCCAGGGAGCAGAGTCAGGGAGCAACTCCCTGCGCACAGTTGGGTGTGGCCCAGGGGGAAAAACGGGGTGCTCAGAGAAGGTAAGTTCCTCTTTGCCCTTCACTTTTGCTCAGATGAATGCAGCACAGCGGTTTCTCACTGTGCACACATGGCTGTGGCCAGGGAACCAAAGGGACAGGGCGCTGCTGGGAGAGGCCAGTGACAGAGCATCAATCCCCAACAAGGGGCACAGAGGACAGACACACACCTCAGACTCAGAAGGCTCACACTGTTCAGAGAATTCTGAAGGAACAGGACCGGGATTTCGTGATCTGGACAAGGCCTTGAGGGACAGGATGAGTGACCCTGTTCACCAGCAAAGGGAGTTATCTGGTCACCATGGAGGGACCTAGGAACCCCTACTTAAACTATGCAATAAACTGACTTCCTAAGAATTTGGAGTTTTGTATGTAAATCTTTCATAATACTACTCAAGAATCTTTAAGTTCACTTATTTTTATTTATTTATTTACCTATTTATTTGTTTGTTTGTTTTGCTTTTTTTTTTTTTTTTTTTTTTGCTTTTTGGGTCACACCCGGCAATGCTCAGGGGTTACTCCTGGCTCTGCACTCAGGAATTACTCCTGGCGGTGCTCAGGGGACCATATGGGATGCCGGGGATCGAACCCAGGCCGGCACAGGCCGGCCGCGTGCAAGACAAACGCCCTACCCGCTGGGCTATCGCTCAGGCCCCCTGTTTTGCTTTTTGAATCACACCCGGTGATGCTCAGGGGGTCACTCCTGGCTCTGAACTCAGGAATTACTCCTGCAGTGCTCGGGGACCATATGGGATGCCGGAGATTGAACCCAGGTCGGCTGCGTGCAAGGCATATGCCTCACCTGCTGGACTATCGCCTCCAGCCCTGTAAGTTCACTTTCATGGTAACACAAACTACAGATACTAGAAGGGAAAGAAATTTGCAATAGCTCTCCAGTTGGGTCCAGGTGTCTCCCCGTCGGCCGCGACTCCCAATAAGGGTTACTGGTTCTGCTTACTCCACTGTATCTGGAAGGATAGGCCAATTCCCACAGGCACAGCATATCCTCTCTGTAATATCCTTCCCCTTTTCTTTCTGAGAATTTCCCAAAAGACTGCCAATTCCTCGCCATAGTTACCCTACAAGTGTTAACTTCCCTAAGTATAAAAATAAAGGCTTTTGACAATGTGCAAAGTGGGAGGGGGAGGACAGAGACAGAGAGCGAGAGAGAGAGAGACAGACAGAGACAGAGAGACAGAGAGAGACAGAGAGAGAGAGACAGAGAGAAGGCTTCTGAGGTCTGGAAGGTTAAGTAGGGGCCAAAGCAGTAGTAGAGTAGGAGGGTTGCTTGCACTCAGCTAGCCTGGCTTCGGTTTCCAGCATCATGATCCCCCAAGCCCTGCAGGAGTGATCTCTGAGTTTAGAACCAGGAGTAAGCCCTGAGCACCACTGGTGTGGCCCCCAAACAAAAATAAAACAAAACCCCTAAAACAGATTAAGGAGTTTGGACAGGGCGCCCTCCTAATAAAGGGTGTAGGTAGAATTAGAGCTTGGTTTTGCTTGGCAGTCTCTCTTAGGCAATTCAGGAATTCGTTATTGAAGATTTCAAAACCCTTCTATCATATTCCAACCCTATGGATTACTGCATACCAAGTCATTTATATGCCTTTATCATGCCTTCACAAATTCTTGAGTCAGAGACTAAATCTTATTTCTCTCTGTATCCTTAAAGTCAGGCACAAGACAGGCACATAGTGGATGCTTGAAATAGGTGGTGGGTATTGGAAAGCAGTTCAGTGATAAAATATAGGCGTTGCCTATATGAGGCCCTGGTTCAATCCCTGGTATTTCTGTGCGCCCCACTACTTCACCCGCCCCCACAATGAGTAATAAAATATTTGATAAACGCAAGCCATTTTCAAATATATTATTTCACTGAATTTTAATAAGAGGACAAAGTTCTGCCTTGGGAAGCTAGAAATATCAAGGAGAAAACCAGCCATACATCAGACAAAAAGATAATGGTGGGGCAGTACTAGACTAGCCACATTATACAAAGAGATAATGATATAACTTGGCTAGGAGGTGAGGGCAAGGAGAAAGGAGACTGAGACACAGACTTCAAGACTTTGAGAAACAAGATTTCATCTTCACAAAAGCCTGAAGTGAGTGAGTCTACTCCCCAGAGGTGATCAAAGTCTCAGTTTGAGAGGCCAAGTTTCTGCCCAACATCCCACAGAGAGATAATAGCAAAGCCTATTATCCTACTTTCAAGTTTTAAGCTCCCTTTTAAAAAAGCTAAATTATTCTGTGCCAATATTTTAGGGGCTATTAATAATTTATGTATTGTATATTTAACTCTTTTACAGGCAACAAAGACCATTTTAGCTAACTTTTTTTTGACTAAACATTGTGCTATGGCAGAATGACTTGTGTGTGTGTGTGTGTGTGTGTGTGTGTGTGTGTCTTCGTTTAGTTTGAAATGGAAGCAATTTACTTAGGACATGATGTCAGGAGACCTCAGTGAGCGGAGGGTAGTGAGACGGGGGAGTGGAGATGCCAAAAATGTATACATTATCTAGCTAGTTACCATGGTAGCTAACTGGGGAACTCTGGGAGAAAGTCTAGGACACATTCAGGATACCCTAAATGAGGGGTGATGGGGCTGGGGTGCCATCCCTAAATGAGAGGTGACAGGACCCAACTGCCATCCCTGAATTTAGGGCTGCTTATGGTGATGTGATCCTCTGAAATCCCCAGTTAACTCTGCTTGTATGTTCTCTGACCAGAAAAGGGCACAGGGAGTGGGGTAGAGGTGGGGACGACCCCTTTAGGGAAAGAACTGTAGTTATTTCTGTCAGAGCTCCAGTTTCAGTGTGTAGAAATGAATGCCAAGAAAATTGGACAAGAAACTAATAGCATCCACTACATAAACGTAATGAGATACAAACCTTGCCTCTACCATTTCATTATATATTCAAGAGACTCTGCTAGCTACTCATTGTTCTATATATCATATACTAGGGCAGCAAACTGTGGTTCTAGGGCAAATTTGACCTGTTGCTTTTTAAATAATCTTATAATTATTCAATAATTTTATTAGAACAGGGCCAGGCCATTCATTCATTTTTACCCTACATGAGCAAAGTTGAGTTTCCATGACAGAGAATGTTGGCCCACAAAGCCTAAAATATTATTTGGCCTGTTGCAGAAAATGTTTGACAATCCTATGTGAGGCACTTGAAATGCTTATGTGAAAAAATAATTTTCTGGGCTTTAATTTATAATCCAATGAAAATGGCCACTAAGTACATCAATGACTATAGTAGTCACTCAAATGAGTGAACGGCAGTTTCTGATTAGAGGAGAAAGCAAAAGAAATGAAGAAAATATACTGGGAGCCTCCCCAGCAGTGGAGGAGACCATCAAGGCCCCACCAGAGAAGCCGTGTGATGTCAGGGGGTTGGATCTAGGGCCCTGTGAATGCCAGGCAGACACTCTATCCTTGTGAGCGCTTTCTCGGGTCTCAAGAAAAAAAACTTTATTACATAATAGAGAGAACAGTCACTCCAGCAGAGTAAAAGATGAGTAGACATTTTCCAGAAAAACTTAGAGCAGTAGCCGTCAGAGAGCTAGAACAGAGGTAAAGGAGCTTGTCTCAAATCCTTCGCACTGCATTTAATCCCACAAGCATGCCTGAGCACAGAGTCATGAATCCACCAGGCGTGAGCCCCAAACAAAACAGAACAAAAATGATAAAGAAGAAAAGATATTCTTGGGTGGGGGGGAAAGAAAAAGCAAAGATATTACATAAAGCAGAAGCAAAATTCCTTGTTCTGAAACATGAGTGGTTTTCACAGTCAGCGTGGAGCCGAGTACAAAGTAGACATGAGTAGTAATACTGGCAATTCCAAACAAGGGTCGCAATTCCAAACTGAAATGGTTGCAGTCTTGAGTCAGTGTGATGATAATGAACGCAGAAAGGAAACACCACTTCCCGTGCAGAATCACTCACTCCACCCTGCCACCAGGGTGCCTTCTTGAGCAACTTTAACGCCCTTGCTCATCACTGCCTTTCACACATCACCTATTATAGAAACCTACTGTGTTTCCAGATGAACTCTGAGCTCCCGGAGAACTTGCGCCAGGTGTGACTGATTCTGGGACCCAAAATATCTGGTCCAGGGCTTGATGGAGAAATTCTGCTCAGCGGAGGCTGCTTCCCTAAAATAACAAAGGAACGAAACTGCAAAAGCTCATCATTACGGAAACTTTCTTTAGGCGTATTACAATATCAGCTCATAATGGAGTTCTAGAAGAGTTCAGAATGAGGAAGAGGGCAAGTTTAAATCTAGCTGAGGCAGACTGTTGACAATCTACATGATTTGGACATTATTTTACAAACTTTGATATACGTTTATTCCAGTTCCTTAAGAAGGAGGGCATATTATGATTATAAATAATCACATGATCATAAGCAGCAAACACCTGGTAAATTCAACGTGACTTAGTTCATAAATTTATAAAAAAAATCTTGATGCTATTTTTCTGTGTCTCTGGAGAATATCCACACTGGAATTGTAAAGTGCTACTATGAATAATTAACGTCCATAAATAATTGATAAGACTCAAATAGTCACAAAAGTGAACCCACCCTTTTCTAAGGGAATGGAAACTCCAAGCAATGCTCAGGAAGCCCAGGAGTCCTGTTGGCTACTAGTCAGAGCTTGGGTTCAAGGTTGCAGTGTTGTTCTGGCCCCATGGTGCTGAGAGTCTCCAGGGCTACACCTGGAGATACTTGGAAGCCAAGGACTGACAGGGGATTAAATCTGGAGCCTTGCATGTGCCCCAACATGCTCCGAGCCCTCTGCGATATACCTACTATAATCACAACCTAGTTTCTTTAGTTTTTTTGCTTAGACCCCTGAGAAATTTGCAGGATCATAGAAAAAATTCTCCTTTGTTATTGTCCTTTGCCTACTTCCATCCTTAAGGCTATAGCATCTCATACACAACTTTCAACTCCAACCCCTTCATCAGACAGTTAATTTTGAGTTCCACGTAAATGAAGTGCCTGGCATCCTGGCTTCCCTACGTCTAGGTCTCCTATAATTGATGCCTGTCCGCACACTTCATCCTTTCCCATCTGGAGCTATACTGTTACGCTTCTATCAGCTGGCTCTTTATGATTATAGCCTCTTACCCTCCAAGCTCCGCTAATCCTGTTAAACCTCTTGAACCTCGTAGAAGAGCCTATCTAGTTTCTTGATTCCCTTCTCATAATCTGATCCTTCTTTCACATCACAATCAGGCTAGCTTTCAGGGTCTTTCTCTGTGCTACTCTCAACTCCTTTCTTCCCAGTTCTGTGGCCACATCTACCCTCTAAATGTCTCTAATCTTGATAATTCTCATTATGTTCTTCCTCTGTCCCTCTAGCGAGATAGCAATGAATTGGTGTATGTGGGGGAGAGGGGAAATTAACAAGTATAGGGGCCAGGGAGGTGTTTCAGTGCCTTGTATGCATGCATTTCAGGGGACATCCTGGCATGGATGGTGGAGGTGAGACCATACCCAGTAAGTCAGAGCTAATGTGTGTACCTGAAATGCAGTCAGGTCCTATTTCCTATTTGAAAATCCCTTCCTTCTGTTCTACACTTC
Source organism: Cryptotis parvus (assembly GCA_021461705.1). Taxonomy (NCBI): domain Eukaryota; kingdom Metazoa; phylum Chordata; class Mammalia; order Eulipotyphla; family Soricidae; genus Cryptotis; species Cryptotis parvus. The sequence continues at coordinate 107,383 of JAJIBD010002071.1, forward strand.
ATTATGCTCTTAAATTTACTATTTAGATCTCCTACCCTCATACTTTCTCTCTAACTCTGTGCTAATGACCTAATCCACAGAAAACAGAGACCAGTGAGGAGAAAACTATTCACTTCTAGCACTTAACTCTGAAATATTCTCCTTCAGTGTTGCCTTCCCCTAATCCTCTCATTCTTTCTTCAAATTAATTATACATTTGAATATTTTTTTCTTCCCATTATACCCTGGCATCCTTCATGGTTTGATCTCAAACCAGACACTGTTCACTTTCTTTGCTTAAAACAAATGTCTACCATATTGTCAGGTACCACCTATGAATTTAAACTCTCATTCTGCAATTCCATTCCAGCTATATTTCCTGAGCTCCAACTTAATCTGTTGTCTACTTAATCTGTATGTATGTATATATACATACATACATATATACATTAGTATATATATACATTAATATATATACATATATGTATATATGTATGTGTGTATATATATATATACTGTTGCCAACATTCTTCAAATTCAACATATCCTGAGACTTGAGAGACAGCACAGGGGTTAAAAACCATCCCTGCAGCCAACACCAGTTCGATCCCTGACATCACTGAGTGACTCCAAGCCCCCTGGATCTGTGGGCATGCCCAACATTACATTTCTCCTGTTCCCTGGAATTCCCTTTTCTATATTTGCAAAACTAGGACTCTAGAGTCTGCCTTAAGACCTCCCTTACCTCATCTGTTAACATCTTTCCTCCCTACCACCTTCCTTTTCATCTCTCCTGTTCCTGCTTTAATCCCGTCTTCATCCTTGATCCTCTAGACTCTTCTTACAGACTATGGTACCTGAGTCCAGTATGCCATTCATGGCAGACAGAATTGTCCTTCTAAAATATATCCTGTGGGGCTGGAGCGATAGCACAGCAGGGGAGGGCATTTACCTTGCAACTGGCCGACCGGGTTTGAGCCACGGTACCCCATATGGTCCCCAAAGCACAGCCTGGAGTAATTCCTGAATGCAGAGACAGGAGCAACCCCTGAGCATTGTGGGTTGTGACCCAAAAAAGCCAAAGATAAAATAAAATATATCCGGACACTATGACACACCCTTGCCATAACACCTTGCAGATAAACTCATAAAGGACACTGTGAGGTTGTCGCTATCTGGAACATAGTAAAAGGGTAAAATTAGTACATCTGGGTGATGAAAGAGGGTGGGTAAGGTTATCAGAAGAAGGACCCAAGGAAAATAAAATTTGAATTGAGACTTGAATGACCAGTGAAAAGTTCCACAGGGGCGGGGAGTGAGGACCGGAGAGGCCGGAAGAATAGTACAGCTAGTGGGGCATTTGCCTTGCATGCGGCTGACCTGAGCTCCATCACTGGCATCCCATATGGTCCCCTAAGCACCAACAGGAGTAATTCCTGAGTGCAGAGCCAGGAGTAAGCCCTGAGCATTGCCGGGTGTGACCCCAAAACAAAAAACAAAAAAGAAAGAAAAGGGAAAAAAGAAGATGGAACAGGGCCAGAGCGATAGCCAGTGGTTAGGCGTTTGCCTTGCATGTGGCCGGCCGGGTTCGATCCCGGCATCCCATATGGTCCCCCGAGCACCGCCAGGAGTAATTCCTGAGTGCAGAGCCAGGAGAAACCCCTGAGCATTGCCGGTGTGACCCAAAAAGCAAAATAAATAAATAAATAAATAAAATTTAAAAAAGATAGAATAAAAAGATAAAGGCCATGTTCCAGTGTCCTCACTGAAGCATGTGGAGAGGTGGCCATTCCAGAAGACCAGGAGATTGTGAGGCCACTATTCTAATATACAACAAATGCCAATGAAGACTCATGACAACCATAACAGCAATTCCAAAACAGCAGCTGGTAGCAAATCTAGGAAGAGAAAACAGCAAACCACCAACAATAGAAAGCACATTGAAGCAATTTATACCTATAACTCTGCTGATGGAAGTTGGAAATCAAGCTTGCCAGAAATTTTTTTAAATGACATTTCTAAGCAGCTGTGTGAAGGAAGGAAATTTCATATTGAGAAATAGACGCCTTTGTTGTTCAAAGTCAAAGGAAAGAATCTTGATTAGTGGATTAGAGATAGTACAGTGGGTAAGGCACTTACTTGCCTTGCATGCAACCAATCCAGGTAAGATCCCCAGCACCGCATATCGTCCCTTAAGCATCACTGGGAGCACAGGAACTCCCATCACCCTGAGCACAGGAACAAGAAGAGTCCCTGAGCACCTCTGGGTATAGTCCCAAAGCCCCAACTCCACCCTCAAAACACCCAAAGAACCAAATCCGTTCAGTATTCAGTTTCACAGTTAAAAGCCATGATGTTATCTTTGCCTCCCCCTACTTTCTGCTCAGTTAATTCTATTGTTTTCCCCAGAAGGGCGGTAAGGGGGCTCGGCCAGCGCCCCCCCCCCCCCCCCCAGTCCAACATTGCTCCAAGGGTTCGCTCACACATGCGGGGAGGGGACACGCTGGCCGGACTTGAGTACGGATTTGGGCTTCTCTGCCCTTTCCTCCACCTCCATGCCAGCTACCCCAGAAGAGAGTCACACCAGACCCACAGGTCCGTCAGTGCGTGGCCGCTCCGCACGACAGTCTTAGATAGTTCTAGATGTTAGGATCAGGTCCTTCCCAGGATCTTTCACATTTATACACTGTATACAGTTCTAGGCAGGTTCTAACTGATACCCATCATCCCAGTAAGCCTTGCAAGAAGCCAAAGCAACCCACACATCATGCGGTCAGTCATTCTCAACATCCAGACTCCACAGTTCCTCAGAACTCCACCCAAGAGAAAATCTGATCTTTCCCCTTTAAGTTTCATCAGTAAATGCTCGAGATGAGAGCCTTCTACTGAGAGTAGACCACCTACATGGCAGAGCCTGGCAAGCTACCCTTGTTTTATTTGATATGCCAAAAACCAGTCACAATGAGGGACCACATTCCCAGGACCTGAAGGAATGGTTTGAGGCTCTTCCTGTCCCTGGAGCAAGCAGATGCCCTTGGGCTACACTTGCTTGTGACAGGACTAATGGAGATGTTACTGGTGCCTGCTCCAGCAAATCAATGAACAATGGGAAGACAAGTGATACAAGTGATACAAGTTTTCTGAGTTTTCCAATATTATCTCCAAAGTATTTTCCAATAAATATGTAAGAAAAATCTTCCCCTTTCTTCATTTCTGCTGACATTATACAAGTTTAGACTTACAGTTTGTCTGGTTTTTGTTTGTTTTTAAATCATTTTGGTCTGTTTTCTTGCCTCTAGTCTTATCACTCTTGGAGTTCTCAATTTTGCTCTGAGAATGATCTTTTTTTTTTTTTTTTTTTGCCTTTTTGGGTCACACCCGGCAATGCTCAGGGGCTACTCCTGGCTCTGCACTCAGGAATTATTCCTGGTGTTACTCGGGGGACCATATGGGATGCCGGGATCGAACCCAGGCCGGCAGAGGCCGGCTGCATGCAAGGGAAATGCCCTACCCGCTGGGCTATCGCTCCAGCCCCGAGAATGATCTTTTAAAAATTGATTTTTATTTTTATTTATTTATTTTTGCTTTTTGGGTCACACCTGCCGACACTCAGGGGTTACTCCTGGCTCTGCACTCAGGAATGACTCCTGGTGGTGCTTGGGGAACCAGATGGGATGCCGGGGACGAACCCGGCCGGCACAGGCCGGCTGCGGTGCAAGGCAAACGCCCTACCCGCTGGGCTATCGCCTCCGGTCCCTAAAAATTGAATTTTTAATGTAACAGTTGTTACTCTAAGTGGCAGGATAAATTAGTCCCAGTTCCTGCCCTTGATAAACTTAGGCTGCTTAATCGTTAACACTCTGTATTTTCTGATTCTAAATCTAATCCTCATTTTCTGCTCTGTTTCCGCTGCTACCTCACTCCATGAGAAGCCAGTGATGGAGGAATGTGGGGATGATAGACAATGTGTCTCCACCATGTCTAATTTTAGCTGATGACCTAACACATGTAGTTTAACACTTGGTGTAGGATTCACTGCAGCTGGACATGGTCTTTGGCATCCAAAACTGCCCATGCTTTTGCCTCTGCCTGACCAATGTCTTGACGTTTGGAGCTAAGTAGAAGAACCTGCTAATACTTAGTATTAGTATTAATCCTGATCAAAAGTTCAGGCCAACTTCAAAACTGCTTCTGCTGCCTTTGATATGGTCCAAGATATTATACATAGACAATACAAATATAGCTTGCAGCTCGGGGCCAATGGACCTGGAGGTGAAAAGACCTAGATTTTAATTCTGTTGTTTACTTACTCTTGACCTTGGGGCAAGCAACTTGATAGCTCTGTCTCAATGTCCTCATCTGTAAAATGGGTATAATACTAAAAACGGTTGGAAAAAACCCACAAAAATGGATGTAAGTCTTAAGATATTATTGTATGAACTAAAGTAGAAAATGTTGGGGCTTGAGTGATAGTTCAGCGGGTAGAGCATTTGCCTTGCACGCGGCTGGCCTGTGCCGGCCGGGGTTCGATCCCCCAGCATCCCATATGGTCCCCGGAGCATTGCCAAGAGTAATTCCTGAGTGCAGAGCCAGGAGTAACCCCTGAGCATTGCCGGATGTGACCCAAAAAGCAAAAAAAAAAAAAAAAAAAAGTATGTGGTGGTGCCTAGCATAGACCTTGAAACTTTCTAGGTCAGTTGTAATGGAATACATAATTCAGATAAAACAATAATAACTATTAGTTTTTCCCTTTCTCTTTGTGGTGATGGTGCATCTAGAGTGACACACTTTGTTGTTGTATGTTGTACATGGTGGTGACCCGGGGATGATGCCAGGGATCCATCTCCATGGATGTACAGGATCCATCTACACAGGATCTCAGTCATATCCCTGAGCCACAAGTGAAATAGTAAGCATCTCCTGGGAGTTAGACAGTGGGCTAGTTTCTAAGGTTACAGAGATAACTAAACTGCTTCCCACTCTTAAGAAGCTAATGAAAGGATAGTAATTAACATGACATGAATCTTCTAGCTTAGTCTGAATCATGACATTTCAAGGTATCAGCACTTTATTTATCCCCAAAGACATCAGCAACATGAGATGTTTTGCTGAATAATGTTTCTGGAATATCAAGTTTCTTGAGAAGCTTGGAGTATGTTTTGCGGAGGCCTATAGCATAATGAAAAGCCAGACAAAAGTTTATTTGGAGTCACACATTAATGATACTGTTAGATGTCTGGGCAAGTTGATTAATTTCTTGAACATCAATTTCCTTCTTTGTAAAATGTGCAGCTACTATACTCAGATATAATGACTAAATGTGACATGGTATCTAACATTCCTGGAATAGTCCATAGCCTAAAGAAAGAGACTGCTGGGGTCAGAGAGATAGAACAGTGGGTAGGGAACTTGCCTTGCACTCGGCTAACCTGGGATTGATCTCCAGCATCCCATCTGGTCCACCAAGCCTTCCAGAAATGATTCCTGGGCACAGAGCCAGGGGTAAGCACAGCCGGGTGTGGCCCCCAAAACAATAACAACAAAAACAAAATAAGCAAAAGAGAAAAGGAAAAGAGTGGCTTTGTATTACATTCAAATATATATATATATATATATATATATATATATATATATATATATATATATATATATATATAATTGATCCAGAGACTCTCAGACATGGGGCAGAGCTGCTACTTGCTCTCCCTGTGCCCAGCCGCTCATGAGGCGCCAGGGGAGGCATGGAGGGTTCTAGCCCTGGCCTGCCACCCCAGCAGTGCCTCACAACAAGCCAGACGACGCCCCTGACTCCATGGGGACCTCCGCTTTCCACATTCGGACTTCTTTCTCATCACAACTTCACCCAGCAGACCAGACTATCACAGCCCGGATCATCGACACCTACCCTGCAGCAGTTTTTTTTTTTTTCAAGCCGGCCCAGGTATGCTGAACCAGAGACTCTCAGACATGGGGCAGAGCTGCTACTTGCTCTCCCTGTGCCCAGCCGCTCATGAGGCGCCCAGGAGGCATGGCAGGTTCTAGACCTGGCCTGCCACCCCAGCAGAGCCTCACAACAAGCCAGACGACCCCCCAGACTCCATGGAGGCCGCCGTTTTCCACATCCGGACTTCCCTCTGGTCACAACTCCACCCAGCAGACCAGACTATCACAGCCTGACTCGCGTGGCCACTAGCGGCCGCGTGGTTCATCAATAAATGCTTTATTTAGAGGTGACTACAACAGTATGCCACCCGTATGGCAAGCCTGGCAAGCTGCTCGTGTAGTATTTTATATGCCAAATACCAGTAACATTTATATTAGGTCATTCCCGTGACCTAATATAATGGTTTGAGGCTCTTTTATGTTCCTGGGCGGATGCCTTTGGGTTCTCCTAGCATGAGACAGGACATATGGAGATATTACTGGTGCCCGCTCTAGCAAATAGATGATTAACGGGAAGATAGTGATAGTGAAACTTTATTGAATTGCTATCTTCAGTGAAGAGCCTATCCCATAGAAAAAGAAAGGAAGAGGGAAACCAAAAGGAACTCTGGGCCTTTTGATGCAACCGTGAGTAAGTTTGGTTGCCTTGCACGTGGCAGACCCATGTGGTCCCCCAAGGATCTCTAAGAGTAATCACTGAGTACAGAGCCAGGTATAACTGTACTGTCTCTGATAGGAAAAGTATTGAATTGTCATATAATACAAATAAAAGACATGTTCCCATTTATGAGATCAGTGGAATTCCTTAAAGATAAGTTGTTATTCTTTTTTTTTTTTTTTTTTTGCTTTTTGGGTCACACCCGGCGATGCTCAGGGGTTACTCCTGGCTCTGTGCTCAGGAATTACTCCTGGCGGTGCTCGGGGACCATATGGGATGCCGGGGATTGAACCTGGGCCGGCATAGGTCGGCCACGTGCAAGGCAAACGCCCTACCCGCTGGGCTATCGCTCCGGCCCCTAAGTTGTTATTCTTAATGAACAATATGAAGACCTCAAGCTGCTAGGAGGGTGCCAGTCGGCTGACACACACTGGATTGTCGGTAACAAGATTCACTCTCAATGATGGTGCAATGCTCTTTCCCTAACTCTGCTGCTTGAATGCGTGTGACAGTCCCCTTTTGTGACTTTGAATTGCATTTTCTTTGTACCTTTTTGATTACTTTTATTTTCCTCTGACTTTGTACATGATCCAGTCTTCCCCTTAGACTGGAAACTCCCCTGGGGCAAGCACTGCATTAAGACTTGAATAAATCAGAACCTTTCACCCAGACATTTTAACTCACTGAATTGCTGAATTTGATTGACAGGTTCTTTTTTGAGGAAAAGAAAAGCATTATTTCCATAAATGTTTATGGATCCCAAATTCTATTTTAGGTACTACTTTGATGGCAGGGAATTTGGTTCTAAGTATAACAGACAAAATCTCTATTGTCATGGAGAATGAATGCATCTGAGGCATAAGGGTAAATATGTAACCACAGAAGCTTCCATAGTATCTTATATTTGAGGAGATTGCTACTTTTTTTTTTATCTTGGGGTCCTAAAAGTGAATTCAGTGGAAAGTACAAAAGTGTAAAGAACTTACCACACTGTATTGTTATTGCTTCTATTAGTGTCTTCTGCATTGGATTCTCCAGATTCAAGGAAGGGTCTTACTCTCCTGTGTCCTACGAGTGTCTAGTCCAGTGCCTGGCACATAGAAAGTACCACGAATTCAGGGCTGAGCCAGAGTGGGGGTCTGGCAGAAGGAAACTGGGGACATTGGTGGTAGGAAATGTACAGTAGTGAAGGGATGGGTGTTGGGCCATTATATAACAAAACCCAATCATGAACATCCATGGAACTGTTGATCTTACTGTAATTCAATAATAAAATAAAGTAATTGACTTTGGGGCTGAATGACAGCTTTGTTATTTAGTACCTCTGTGAACCTGGTTAATCTTTCATGCTCAGTTTTCTCACAGTTAAATGTGGCATTGTTATCAGCCTGACCATTATTGTCAAGACTAATGTCCTCGGCTGCCACTAAAGCATTTTCTCTTCCTCCCCTTTTCATAAAGTGATTTTTTTTTACATCTTTGCCATTTTTGTCCCCAATTCCCTCCCCCTTCCATAGCCTGCCTCTATGGCAGTTTCCCCTATCTCTCTTTCTCTCTTTCTCCCTCTCTCTCTCTTTCTCTCTTCCTTCTCTTATATATTGTAATACATACACTTTTAATACATATGTTTTATGTATGTTTTCTTTGTGTCTTTCTGTTATGGTAAAATAGTTCTCATCTTAAGCATTTTTAAGTGTGAGCATCAGTGGTTCTAAGTATTTAGACATGTAAGTTTTAACCTGTGTGGTTTGTGTGTTACTGGTTTTGGGGGCCACAACCATAAGTATTCAGGGATCACTCTTGGTGGGGCTTTGGAGACCGTTTAGGGTGTTAGGGATTGAACCTGGGTCAGCAGCGTGCAAGGGAAGTGCCCTTCCCTCTGGCCCATAATCTAAGTGATTTAAGTAAAATAGAAATTTATTGCATATGGAGGTGTGGGGAAATAAATGATTATATGTCAGATCGTTAGCATTCTAAGACAGACCTGGGGCAGAGCTGCTACTGGCTCTCCCTGTGCCCAGCCGCTCAGGAGGCGTCCGAGAGGGATGGCAGGTTCTAGCCCTGGCCCGCCACCCCAGCAGAGCCTCACAACAACCCAGACGACCCCCCCACTCCATGAGGACCTCCATTTTCCACATCCGGACTTCCCCCTCATCAGAACTCCACCCAGCAGACCAGCCTATCACAGCCCAGCTCCGCGCGGCTGCTTGCAGCTGCACAGTTCATCAATAAATGCTGGATTTTGAGATGACTACAAGAGTATGCTACCCGCACGGCAGAGCCTGGCAAGCTACCCGTGTCGTATTTGATATGCCAGATACCAGTAACAATTATAGACCTCATTCCCGTGACCTGATGGAATGGTTTGAGGCTCTTTATGTTCCTGGAGCAAGCAGGTGTCCTTGGGCTCTACTTGCATGAGACAGGTCATATGGAGATATTACTGGTGCCCGCTCGAGTTTTTGTTCTGCTTGGTAGCTGTTATCTACCCAACCTCTGGGCATAAACTCCCAGCCAAAGATTTTGTCCTGTAGCTCTTTTTTTGTGCTGCTATTCTGGTAATGTTGACTTCATTACCATTACATTACCATTACCATTACTCAAGTGAGAGAAGGAATCCGGAGTTCTGACCTCCATCGCTATTCCAGAATCAGGGACGCTGTCTCGTTTGCCAAGGCATCGAAAAGCAGATGGGCTGGACATGTAATGCGATTTGGAGACAACCGCTGGACTAGAGCCGTTACCGACTGGATCCCACGGGATGTCAAAAGATCACGTGGCTGCCCACCTACAAGATGGTCAGACTTCCTTGTTAAGACCCTGAAGGAACGGTTTGAGGCTCTTCATATTCCTGAATCAACCAGATGCCATTGGGCTACATTGGCACGTGATAGGGTCCAATGGAAATGTTACTGGCGCCCGCTCGAGCAAATCGATGAATAACGGGATTCAAGTGATCAAGTGATTCTGGTAATTATTCTGGTGATCTCAATGTAGACCCAGACAATACAACTTTTGTGCTTCTCTGTTCCTAGATTGCTGCATGTCCCACAAGTTAGTCTATCTGACCTCAAACATCCATGCCTGTCCCTTCTCTTCAGCAGTAACTGGTTCACTTCCAAAATCTTGACTTTAGGTGTGTCTCATCTTTTTTCCCCCTTATCTTTTGTTGCTTTGTTTTTGTTTATGGTCACATCCAGCAGTGGCCAGGGGCTAACTCCTGAATCAGTGCTCAGATGTTGATTGGAGGTGATTGGAGAGCTTTCAGTTCTGGGATTGACCTCTGACCTTCTGCATGTGCCTATCCCTTAGATCTATCTTTCTGACCCTTGTGTGTCCAATCTTTTGAACACCACTTTTTACCCTACTTACTTTGTTGTTTATGCTTTATGCTTTTGGGCCACACCCAGTGGTGTTCAGGGGTTATTCCTGGCTATGCACTCAGGAATCACTCCTTGGGTGATGATTGGGGACTCTTTGGGTAATGCTTGGGGAACCAAATGGAAGGCCAGAGATAATAATCTAGGTTGGCTGTGTGCAACACAAGTACCAGGTTAACTACTTGGGGACTGCTCTCTGTTTTGGGTATGCTCAAGGGATCACACACTGTCAGAGATTGAGCCAGTCAGCTGTATACAATATTAACAATTTAATCTCTGTACTATATCTTACCAGCCCTCACATTTCTTTGAAATTTTCTAAGAACTAATATATATTGAGTGTCTACTATCTATCAGGTTCTATTTTAAGTTCTTTACACACATGACTTTATGCTCTCAAAACTATGTGCTGTTACTATCTACTTATTCAAGATGCCTTTTCAAAATGGAGATATTGGGCTGGAGTTAGGATATAGGATAGTTAGGCTTTTGCCTTAAAAACTTGCAAAATATGTTTTGAATGAGGTTAACCCTTTATGCTATCTCTCCAGCCTAAGGCCACATTCTTAAGGAAAATATTTAAGCCACTTCCTCAACTAGAAGCAGATGGAAGCTCATTCATCCCTTTTCCACCAAACTACCAATCTGTGGCATACTCTGCCAATAAATGTTAATCCTTCTCAAACCCTTAAACAACAACAACAACAAAAAGAAATAGAGCAAACAGTTCCAAACTCCCCTTACAAGACCATAATCACCCTGAAAGAAAACCCAGATAAGGAAACTATAGGAAAACTACAGGTCAGAGCCCAGAGGAACAGAACCATGCCTAGAACATCTGCCATGTTTCCTCCTGTGCCAAGCACAATTCTGATCTGGCAGCTCTGATGTTAGACCCTGCAACTCTTTCATAGTTCACCACGTTATGGTTGCAACCCTGTATTTTCAGCTCAGATGAGAGTTTGAGTTTATAACCTCTCATTGCATAATCATCTCAGTCTGTTCGACATGTTGCTTAAAAAGGTAAACAGAGCAGGAAGGAATACGTGCTTGTCTTCTGGTGCACAAGCCCAGAGTTCTTAGAATATAGGCAATGTCAGTATATCTCTGAAAGCTGACTTATGTTGTTCATTGATAGCATTACTAACAATACTGTCTCTCAGCCCAGTAAAAAGCCATAGACAAGAGGGCAGCTGGGCACTGAAGCTTTACAAGTCATGTGCCACGATAAGATACATATCTTCCCGAGCCAAACAGTTCAAGTGCCCATGAAACACACTGAAACAACTTGTTTTACTTCTTTTAGTTTCCAAGGTCACAATGTGGAGGCTGTGAAGTAACTTCACCAAGAAAATAAGATGCAACAGGCCGTCATTCCTGGTGGCCCAACTTTTTATCTTGCAGCTACCGGATGATGTGTAACAAGCGCCTTTAAAGGCCTCTCACCATTTTTCTTTCTTTTTTCTGTTTTGTTTTTGGGTCACACATGGTATTGCTCAGAGGCTACAACCAGCTCTGTGCTCAGAGGTCACTCCTAAAGATGCTTGGGGGACTCTGTGGTGCTGGGGTTAGAAACTGGGCCTCCCGCATGCAGTGCATGAGCTCGGTGTGTCAGGCTCTCTCCAGCTCATCTGTGCAGTTAGTTTCTGCACAGGAATGATGAAGTGGTGATCACCAATTGATGCCTGATGGAAATACTAAACACCTGTCCTTAAAACTGTTATGCATGTGGGTAATTAAGAGTTCAGACCTTATATAACATGAAACAGTCATCAAAAGCTTCAAAAAGATGAGAAATTCAGATGAACTAGATGAATCTGAAGATGGTGTACTGCATGGTCCCTCAAGAACTTCTGGGGGCGGAGGGAAAGTCCAGCAGGTAGGGTGTTTGCCTTGCACATGGCCAACCTAGGTTCGATCCCGGGCGTCCCACATGGCCCCCTGAGCACTGCCAAAAGTAATTTCTGAGTGCAGAGCCAAGAGTAACCCCCTGAGCATCACCGGGTGTGATCCAAAAAGAAAAAAGAACTTCTAGGTGACACGTCCCCCAAACTGAACGGGGAGAAGTGAGTGATAGTGTGTAGGCTGCTTGACTTGCACGTGGCTCACCTGGACTTGATCCCAGGCATCCTGTATGGTTCCCTAGGCCCCGCCAGGAATGATCTGAGTGCAGAGCCAGGAATAAGTCCTGAGCACCACTAGTTGTGACCCCAAACCAAAACAAAAAAGCAAACCCCCACGACTAAGTTGAACTGGGACTATTCCCTGAGGACACCAGGTGTGGCCCAGCCGACTCCCAAAATGTATGATTCTCCAGTTCTAAGGTAAGTAACGAGGATTTCATGTGCAGTATGATGACTGTAATTGACAACACTGTATTACACACCTGAAAGTTGTTGAGAGTAGATCTTATAGGTTGTCATTATGAGATGATGGATGTTCACTTAACTTAATGCAATAATTTTGTGAAATATACATATATAAAATCATTACCTTGTATACCTTAAAGTTATACAACACTAAGTTTCAATTATCTCAATATAATTGGGGATGAGGAAGAGTGAACAAATCAAGCCTGATCCATTTTATCTTCCATCTTCACCCAATTAGCTAGCAAATAGTGTCTCAGTTTTGCTCCTAAAGTGTTTTTTTAATTGCAAAGAAAAGAGATTCATGAGGGTCAGAGAGAGAGAGCAGAGAAGTTAAAGTGCTTGACATGGATATGGGACAGAGGTTCGCTTGCTCAGCACCACCAGGAGTAAACCCTGAGCACAGAGCCAGCACTAGCTCCTGAGCATCACTGTGTGGCTACCCACCAAAGAGAAAGCAAAAGAAAAGAGGGGCCAGAGAGACAATTCAGTGGGTGAGGTGCTCCAGCTGTGTAAGGTGCATCCCATAAGGTCCCCCCAGCACCACCAGGAGTAATTCCTGAGTGCAGAGCCAGGAAAACCCCTGAGCATTGCGGGTGTGACTCCGAAATCCAAATAAATAAATAAAGTCTTTGCAGTGGGTAGCGTGACTTTTGCCCTTTTTATACGGCAACCCGGGTTCAAAGCTTTGCATCACACGGAGTCCCCCCAAGCAGCGCCAGGAGTGATTCCTGAGTGGAGACGCGAGAAACCTGTGAGCACCGCCAGACAGGCCCTCTCCTCCCCCTCCAAGTCCTGTGCACGCTATGTGGGCCTTTCCCCAGGCTTCTCTCCTTCATTTTTTTAGGTCTGCTCAAAATTTACGAGGCCCTGAGAGATGGTACAGGGGTTACGGCCTTGCATGTAGCCTCAGCCACAACACATATGCGCCCCTCAGCACCATGAGTGATCCCTGAGTACAGAGCCCAGAGCAAGCCCTGAACATCATTGGTTCAAACCACCTCAGGAGCAAACGCCGAACATCATTGGTTCAAACCACCCCCTCCCTTTTAAAAATTACCTTTTCTCAGGTCTTCTCTCTGGGAATTTTTAAATAGCCTCTTCTTACGGTCTCTTGCCTTGCTTAATTTGCTTTTACTGTACCTACCTATTTTTAGTGTATCATTCATTAACGTATATTTTGTTGCCTTTTCATCTGTCCTCCTGAAAGCTGACTCTCAAAGCTTAAACATTCTTAGCACAAAACTAGTATGTATATAATGAATGCATAAAGGATCTGAAATCTTTCGGAAGCGCATGCTATTTATCTTGGTCATTAATGCTATGAATGATAGCAAATAGTCTTACTAGCAGCTTGCATTGAAAGCCCTCCACGCTAAGGTCTTAAGGAAAGCGTGCTGGAGGGGCGTGGGTCCACGGGCCCCCAAGGAGCCGCCTCCCGCGGGCCCCGCCCCGCCCCGCCCCTCCGGGCGAAGGCCCCGCCCCCGCATGCTGGAGTGCCTTATAGGCGAGTGACGTCAGGTCGTTTGTTGTCATTGGCGGCTCCCAAGATGGCGTCCATCATGGAAGGGCCGCTGAGCAAATGGACTAATGTGATGAAAGGTTGGCAGTACCGTTGGTTTGTGCTGGACTACAATGCGGGGCTGCTCTCCTACTACACGGTGAGTCCCTAGGGGGCACAGGTCCAAACGCCTCGAGGGTCGTGGTACCTGGGGAGGGGGCGGGCTTTTGGGAAGCCGGGTCGCCGTGGCTGGGCTGGGGGGTGCCGCCGTACGAAAGAGTTCCCTCGTTGGGGAGGGTTTTACGTCCGGCATAGCCAATGAGGGCGAAGGGAGACGCCGGCGCAGCCAATAAGCAGACTTTAGGTTTTTGATTTATGGGTTGGGGGCGAGCCGCCTATTTTTGCAGCCCCGGGCCCTCTGTTAAGCTGTGGTGGGGTCGGACGCAGCTGTACGTGGGGGAGGGTCGTTGTATTCAGAGTTTCAGAGGGTCTGGTCGCGCGGCCCAAGTGCGAGCTTCTACTTTGTTAGACTTAACGCTGCACCCCGAGCCCCGCAGGCGACCGCGCCCCTTCGCTCCTGCCCCGGCTTGGAAGCTCGCTGCTTTCTGCAAGCTGGGCTTGGCCAGGTGCTAAGGCTCTCCCGCGACACGGCTCCAGCAGCCCTCCGGCCCGTCCAGCCTGAGCGTCCCGTTCGGGACAGGCTCTGTGCAGAGCGGAAGGCGACTGCAGTCCACGCGTGAACTTTTGCGAGCAGACGGTTTCCTCCACGCGAGTCTCTGCTTAGCGGAGACACAATGACTAGAGCGGCGTCTTCGCAGAGTTGCACTCCCGAAAGAGCCGATTCTAGCGCGGTTATCACCAGTCTGACTGTGGGCTCGTGCTTGCATGGCTGTGGATTTTGTGTTCTATCCCTTCCTCCACCCCCGTAGCATTAGAATTGGAAAGTGGGTGGTATTAGCGAGATTACTCCCAAAGGTACATTGTCTGAATGGTGTATAGTTAATAATAGCCCAGGAGAGGGAGGAAACGACTTAAAAGAACTAGCTAGAATCGTGACGAAGCTTTAGAAAATAGTACAAGATAGAAGGCAAACAATTTTGATGATGGAAGAAGGGTTAATGGAGTTGGGACACGTATTCGTTAGTTTAAAATACTTACTGAGCTCCCAAACTAATGTTAATTATTACTGATTCAGGCCAGGTGTGTGCGGGAGTGTAAATACATGTGTATGAGAGCAAAACTTGAACAGACATCTAGACATTTCCGCTCCTTTTCTCTAGAGTTTATGTTCTATTTAGTGGTTTTCTTAATTCATTTCCTCACAGTAACTCTGCAAAGTAGGTATTCATTATCCCTATTTTATATCCTGGTTTTTATAGTTTTGGAATTTGAGACTCCAGGCTTTTAAGAGGCATGCCAGTGGCAAAGCTGGCTGTAAGTGGTGTAATCAGGATTCCAAATTTCTGGCCTTGTGACTTCCGCTACACCTTCACTACAGGAAAGTTGAGTTACTTAAAAAGTGAAAACTAAGTTTGAACATTCTTTCCACTGGCAGCTAACTTTCTCTACATACTTTGTAGAAGGAAAGAAGACCAAAGGGAGTGAGCTTTAGATAATATTTCTCTATTATCTTGTATAGGTTCGAAAGAGGCATTTATGTACTGAGAGTTGTGTCCTGAAAACTCTGAACTGTCAAATCCTATGGTTTAAGTAGGTGAAGGGTAATACTGAGTTTTAGTAGACGTGGTAGATCAGAAAACATCACTGACTTAATGTCAGTTTAAGAGAAACTAATTTCAGTGAGTGGTACACTGAAGTCAGGTTCCTCTGAGGACCCCAAATTTGTGAGGAACGTGGTCCTGGAGAGGCCCAGAGCTCAGTTTCTTAGGAACTCTTGGCTCAGAAAGATTCATCCATTTTCTTGTCTCATCTTTCATTGCATACTTTTAATTTTTCTCTCCTCTTAGCTTGTTTAGTTTCTTAGTCTCTTGGCAAATCTCTTCTTGTTTTTATGGCCAAAATACAGGTTTTTTCATGTACTCTCCCCACCCTCCTTCCAATGCTTAACCTCCCAAGACAGTATTCTATAAAACAGCAACCTTGCCAGGAAGGAGGTATCGTATTTCTCACTAATGGCTATTTAACTTTTTGTTGTTGTTGTTCCTTTTAAGTTCTTCCATGATAAAGTATTTGCTTGAACAGGGTGGGGGAGGGAACTGCAGAAAGCACGTTGTACCCTCTTGTGAAAATAAAATGTTAGTTGTAAATTAGAGGAGGTCCAGAGACAATCCTAGAATGCTGATGCATTTCGGACACTTTGAGCCTTGTTCCAGTACATAGAAAAGGTTCTTATTAATAAGTTACATATGATTGATAATTTAGAGCTCCATCTTTCAGGAAGAATATCTGAATGAGTTGGAAGGTCTTTTGAGCAGAACAACAAATAACAAGTCTCCAAAATCTCAGGTTCTAGTTTGATTCTGTGATTACATGTATTCTAAGTTAGCCATGGAAACATTGAGTTCAACTAGATTGGTTTATTTTATTTTATTGCTTTTTGGGTTACATCTGGCAACACTCAGGGGTTGCACCTGACTCTTTGCTCAGGAATTACTCCTGGCAGTGCTGGGGTGCTGTGGGGGGGTGGGGGTGGGACGGCCATATGGGATTGGGGGACTCCAATATGGGATTGACTCCTGTTGACTGACTGCCTGCAAGGCAAAGGCCCTCCCCACTGCGCTATCGCTGAGATTGGTTTTGTTTTAGCCTTGTTCTCTACTGAGAATTGATACTGGATTACCTCAGGGCGTGGTTAGGATCCTGGGGATTGTTGTAGGCTGAGGAGATTTACTCAAACCTCACTAAAATCTGAGTGTTCCCTGGGCGGGCTTCCAGGCCCACACTTAGGCTCTGGGAATAGAAAGACTTTTAAAACTAGACTTCCTTTGTTTTCATAATCTGAATCTTCTGTTTTTTTTTTTTTAAAGCTGAATTTCACTGCCCTCTAAAGGAACAAAATCTGATTATCTTTAGAAAGTAGATTTAGGCAGTCATTTTATCTCATGCTCTGTGTCTTAATTATTATCAATTTACATTGTTCACTCACTGTACACTTAGGACTGACTTTGGGTAGATCTTAGATATGCTGAAGGTGTAAGCATGAAATAGAGATACCTGCTTATCTAGGAAGCTACAGTTTAGCAAGCAGACATCTGAACATAATTGCAAATCAGTATAACACATTCTACAATAGAAATACATATAGGAGGCCAAGGAGATAACGCAAAGGGCTAGAGCACATGCTTTGCTCATTTTTATGAAGCCCAGGTTCAGCCCTTACATCACAAGACCTCCCGGTTTTGCCTAGTGGGTCACGCTGGCCCCCAAGTCCCCTGGGTCCAAGCAGCACCTTTTGCCAGGCCTCCACAGCCTGTCCCAGTATTTTGGGAGGTTGCCGTCGTCCACTCAAGCACAGCTTGAGAGCCTCATCCTGAAAGGGAAAAAAATGAAAATAACTCCCTTCCTATTGTCTGGAAAAGGCCAGAAAGACGTTTGAGGAGAGACTTTTCTTATAGACTAAGTCTAGAAGATAAGAGTGGTATTTCAGGGCCGGAGGGATAGCCCAGCAGGTAGGGCGTTTGCCTTGCATGTGGCCGTTCGATCCCGGCATCCCATATGGTCCCCAAGAACCGCCAGCAGTAATTCCCTGAGTGCAGAGCCAGGACAAACACCTGAGCATCGCCGGTGTGACCCAAAGAGCGGAAAAAAAAAAAAGTGGTATTTCAAAGAAGGAAAAGTTGCATAAATTATTGAGTGCTAGCCATCCCTGGGTTCGGTCCCTGGCTTCCCACATGGTTCCTCAAGCACTGCCAGGAGTGAACCCTGAGTGCAGAGCAAGAACTGACCCCTGAGCAGATAACATCAGGTGTTGCCACACTGCCCCCCAAATTAGGGAACTTAAAATGTAAGGAACATTATTGAGAAATTATAAGCAGCTCTAGCATAATGTGTGTGGTAGATAAGGGACCAAATAATGAAGATTATTTTTTGTTTTCTTTTTGGGCACACCTGGCAATGCTCAGGAGTTATTCCTGGCTCTGCACTCAGGAATTACTCCTGGCGGTGCTCAGGGACCATATGGGATGACAGGGAATCGGACTCAGGTCAGCCGCGCAAAGCAAATGTCCTTCCCGCCGACTGTTGCTCCAGCCCAAATAATGAAGATATTTCAAGCCGAAGAGCATGCCTTCAGATGAAGATATGTGTCACTATGGCATAGAATTTGTAAAATGAATTTTATTTTTTCGCGGGGCTGGCACAGACCACTCAAGGGGTGCTCAGAGGCCAGCTGCTTGCTGGGCATTGAACCAGAGTTGGGGACAAAGCAGCCACACGCAGGACAAGTGTCTTACCGTTTAGAATACTCTCTGGCCCTATGAACTGCATTTTTATTGTTACATGAGATCAGGAGGGCTCAAGGTTAGACCTAGAGGAATACTGTGTCACAGCCAACCAGTTCATGAACCAAGATCACAAAGGAAAGTGAAAAAGCAGGAAAAGTTGAGGGAGGCATAAATGTTGGAAAAGTCGGAAGAGAACATGTGTTGGAGGACAGGTTTAGCTCTGCACTCAGAAATCACTCCTGGCGGTGCTCGGGGGGACCATATGGGTTGCCAGGGATTGAACCCAGGCTGGCACAGGCCGCCGCATGCAAGGCAAACGCTCTACCGCTGGGCTATCGCTCTGGCCCCCTTCTGATATTTTTAAACATGTTTCTTTGTCTTATTTGTTTCCTAAGAGTTGAGACAGGGCCGAGCAATAGCCCAGCGGGTAGGGCGCTTTGCCTTGCATGTGGCAGGCCTATGCTGGCCAGGGTTCGATCCCCGGCATCCCATATGGTCCCCTGAGCACCGCCAGGAGTAATTCCTGAGTGCAGAGCCAGGAGAAAGCCCTGAGCATTGCCTGCATCGCGGGTGTGACCCAAAAAAAAAAAAAAAAAGAAGTTGAGACAATTTAAATCTGTTTTTCCTTAGTTTGGGCAAGAATGATTCATATGTGGAGTTGTACATGATTTCAGGTTGTCTGGTTGTCTTTATCAGTAGGTTCAGGCGAGGCTTGTATTCTTTAAGGAGCACTGTGAGGGGACACGGATAGCAGAGTGATGAGAGCACCTGCTTTGGGCACAGTCAGATATCCAGCATTGCCCATGAGCGGGGGACGGGCCTGGGAGAGCTGTTTGAGCCTGGCCACTCTGCAGTCCAGTCCCTGCGCCGTCATGATTTCTGGCTACACCACAGCCATGTGTAAGCCCCACAAATAGGGCCAGTTAAAAAAGACCCCTGGGATCAAGAGACAGTATAGGTGGTAACGAGCTTGTCTTGGTCCCACCAATCCCATTTGTTAAGCACTGCTGGGAGTGATCTCAGCACAGAGCCAGAAGTAAACTCCAAGCACCACTGGGTCTGCCCCCTCCTCTCCCCCGCCCCCTCCCCGTCAACAAACATAAAGATAAGCAACACCATGGCCAAGAAGTGCAGATCTGGGTGAGCATTTCGCACCCTGAAGAGCACCGTAACTTGTGTGACCCTTGTTAGTATCACAGTTAAAAATGCGTGGACATTGCACAGCCATGTGTGCAACCCGGTGGACATTACAGCTTCATCAACAGTGAAGGGAAAGGAGTCGAGGGTGATGGGAGAGGGACGGGAGAAAGAAAAAAGCAATAAAGCAAATTCTAAATCAGAAGGACCTGTGGTCACATGATCGAAGTGATTCGGGTGTGTAAGCCTGGTGATGTATGTGGGTGAAAGGTGCGTAGGATGATGCCACCTGGTCTTGGTTGACCTGCATGAACGGTCAAGGAAGACAGAATAGTGTTGGAAGTGTTTAATGCTAGTTTGTAATCTGGAGTTTGGGAGAGAAATCTGGGGAGCAGGTAAATATTGGCATTTGGAGAGTTGAGTAGGAATAGAAAGCTTTGGATAAGAGTCAGATTCCATAAACGGTGAGGGATCTTCTGTTTAGTGCGCTACACCAGATGAGTGGTCAATTTTTATCCTATTGAAAGCGGTTTTATGGATGGTAATTACTTGTGGAAACCTAGAAGCTAGAGTTATTCTACAATGTACCATGCAATTAGATTAGGATTTGATTTTCAAATAGTTGTATAAAACCCAGTCAAAATATAAGCAAAAATGCCATTGGATTAATTATGTACTGCTTTGTTACAAATTACATCCCCTCAGCCCCCACCATACTTTGTAGGGTTTTTTTTTTTTGGGGGGTGATTGGGCACACCCAGCTGTGCTCAGGGGTTACTCTTGGCTCTGCACTCAGGAATCACTCCTAGCAGTGCTCTGGGAGAGGGACGGGAGAAAGAAAAAGCAATGAAGCAAATTCTAAATCAGAAGGACCTGTGGTCACAGAGGAATATGGGCTACTAAATGCTAGTTTATAATCTGGGGTTTGGGAGAGAAATCTGGGGAGCTACTAAAGATAGAATCTGGGTTGACTGTATGCAAGGCAAATGCCCTACCTGATGTATTGTCTCTCTGGCCCCAAACTTTGCAGTTTTAAGCAACACATTTTGGGAATGACTTAACTGGGTGCTTTGACTCAGGGCTCTTGTGAGGATGCAGTGCACAGCGTGGCTGGGGCCGAGGGAGCCATCCCCAGAGGGATAGCATTCAGGCTTTGCATGCTGGAGACCTGGGTTCAATCCCTGGCACCGCATGGACCCCTGAGCATTGAGCTGGGAGTACCCCGGCACACTGGCTAGTAACACAGAGTTGTAGTCACATCCAAGGCTGGACTGGAGCTCAAGGATCTGCTTCCAGGATGACACGGACATAACCCCTGACAGAAAGCCGCGCACGTTCTTGCTGCCTTGATCACCGTGACATGGCACCGTCTTCTCCCAGAGGGAGTTCTGTCAGTCAGAGCAAGGCGAAAGCCGCAATGCTTTTTATGACCTAGCTTGAGAACATCACTTCTGCGGGTCGTCCTTTTGTTAAAAGCGTTTTTAATTTCAGTTCATGCTCATGGGATGTTCGACCAGGAGAGCAGCAGTAGGCTCCACCTTCCAAAAGGATTGTCAGAGACTGCACTCAGATTTTAAGTCACCACAAAGACAGTTTTAAGGTATTGGCAAAGAAAAATGCTTGCCTAGGAGGTCTAAAAGGGACAGCCAGGGATAAAGGAGAAAAATCAGAAGAATGTGGCAGTCAGGTGAGGACTAGTGAGCTGACTTGAATGCTGTTAAGACTGCGTAGATGGGGGCCGGAGCGATAGCCCAGCGGGTAGGGTGTTTGCTTTGCACGCGGCCGCCCATGCCGGCCCGGGTTCGAACCCCGGCATCCCATATGGTCCCCGAGCACCGCCAGGGAGTAATTCCTGAGTGCAGAGCCAGGAGAAACCCCTGAGCATTGCCGGGTGTGACCCCCAAAAAAAAAAAAAAAAGACTTCGTAGATGGAGTCTGTTTCCATTCGATCGATCAGCGTGAACGTCGCTGGTTAGTGAAAACTTGCTTTAGAGTAGTGGGTGTGGAAGGTAGATTGTATTGGTTGGTATCATTTGGGAAAGAAAGTAGTAGGACGGACTAATTAGTGATATTAAAAATAGAATAGTCGCCAGAGTCATGCAACGTGTTCACCACACTGACTGAGAGACCATGTGCGGCACTGCAGAACCTCTCCCAGTAGAAGCATCTTAAAATGTCATTTGGTGATCCTTAACAATGTTTAGAGAATGGTGGGGAAAAACCTGCAGTCTGGTTCTTTGGATTTTACTATTTATAGATCTTAAGCGTATTTTTCTTGTAAAACAGGTAGTCCCAGATTCCTCTAGAAAGATATCTGCAGCCCTGCTCCCATCAAAAATGAATAGACTTTTTTTCTGAATAAAGTATATCAAATGTAATTTTTCTTAAACTTACCTGATACACACTAATAGTTAAAATCTAATACAGTTGCTTCAGAATGATAGAAGTAAAAAAAAAAGTGTCTGAGAGTCTCGAAATTGAACAAAGAAGCCTCCTAAGATGGCAAATTGTGTGGACTGGAAGAAGTATGTGCAAATTTTGTATCTTTTGTTTTTCTTAGAATTCTCTGTACTTAGCCTAGAATTACTCCCCTGTTGTGTTATTCTTGAGCATTGCTCATATAATTCCTTTGGGTATTTAATCAGTTTAGCATCTGTTACAGTTAACTGGCCCTATAGCTTGTTCATTTTTTATCAGTGTAGCAAGTTTGTAAATTCAGCTCTGAGCCTTGAGCATTATAAACCTCAAGCCCTACAGTGTGGTACATTTTATCTCCACAGCAAAGGGAAGGGCCAAGGCCATTCAGAGCAACAAAGAGCAGAAGACTGAGTATTGTTGCTTATATAGCTTGTGATAAGTTTTTACTGACTGTACTGACAGCAGATATGTTTCCAGTCTATTGAGATTACATGAACATTTTTTTTTGGGGGTCACACCTGGCAATGCTCAGGGCTTACTCCTGAGTCTTTGCTCAGGAATTACCCTGGCGGTGCTCAGGGGACCAGATGGGATGCTGGGGATCGAACCCGGGTTGGCCACATGCAAGGCAGACATCCCATATGGTTCCCTGAGCACTGCCAGGAGTAGTTAATTCCTGAGTGCAGAGCCAAGAGTAACCCCTGAGCATTGCCAGGTATGACCCAAAAAAGAAAAAAAAAAGGAAATTACTTGTTGCAGAAATTAAGTTTACATGCTAACGTGGTGTTATATAAAAAGTCTTACTGTAGAGCGTATCCACTTACCTCATATCTGGTGTTTTATTTTAGCAATATTATATCACAGATGGATTAATAAAATATTGGTTGGATGCTTTACTGCTCTGGCAACTATCGTTATAATCTCAGTGCTCCTCTTCTCTTCTTCGCTCCGAGGGCAGCCGCGCATGGCAGAGACAATAGTTTATTTGGTGAGAACTCTCGACCCCGTACTGTCCCTCTAGTTAGCATAAGGCACCCCTGCGTGCTTTCACCTGCATCCTCCGTCAGCGCCAAGGTGGTGATCCTTTGGGGTTCCCAGTTCCATTTGTTCACATATTTGGAAGAACCTCAGTCTAGATTTTCTCCTTTCTTTTCTCCCCTTCCTCTCTCTTAGCTGTCTACAACTTCTTTCTGTGTGGAACTTTTTATTGTTTAAGAATATTAATTTTGCAGTATGGCAACTAAACATCTTTTATGTGCCTTACCTATCTGTTTAGGAATCATTTCTTGTGGGCTTGGGGGACCATATGTAGGTGCCAAGGATCAAACCCAGGTCGGTCATGTGCCAGGCAAGCACCTTACCCACTGTACTGTCTCTCTGGCTCTGACAGATAAACACCTTAGTTTTAACAGTTTCATACAAATTTTTTTTTAAATCACAATTAAGATCCAAGGAGATACCTCAGAGGGCTGGAGCGGAGCACACATCTGGCATGTGCAAGACTTCAAGTGTGACCCCTAGCACTACGTGGTCCCCCGATATGACTGCGTGTGGCCCTGGAGGTCCCCACATTGCTGAGCTCAACAGTCGCTACATCACTGAGTCATCCAGCCTGTACACTGGCTGTACACGGGCAGAATATTGCTGTGTGTCCTCTGGGCTCCCTCACTGCTGCTCGGAGTCTTCCCTAGCTGTGTTACAGCAAAGTGGTGGTGCAATCCAGTGGCCACTGCAACACCGTGCCCGGAAGGAGCAACCCTGACAAGCACAAGTACGGGTTCCACAGTCACACCCTCACTCCACCTCAGAGAGCACTAGCACCGACATGTGAGCGCGCAGTCCCCACAGCACCCCAGCCGGGCCGATCTGTCACCCACGTCTTGCAAAACAACAGTAAAGGAAAAGAAAGGAGAGTGAGAGGAGAAATAAACCCTGGACATTAAAGACAAAGAGTTCATAAACCATCTTTTTTTATAGCAGGTAGGGGACTCCTCAGTTATAAAAACTTAAGCAGAGATTTCCTAGTCTTGAAGTGACCCAAAGCTGTGAAGACCAAATCCTGAGACCAGGTGCATGTAGAACAAATCCTTTACCTGCAAACCCTAAGCTCTTTGGATGGAGAGGGAGAAACTGAGGCACCACTCAGAGAAGGATTGGACCCCTCAGAAAAGGAGAGGCTGGAGAAGAATCCATGAGAAGACCATCAACAGTTCACTTTTTTTTTTTGTTTTGTTTTGTTTTTGGGTCACACCGGCGACGCTCAGGGATTTCTCCTGGCTCTGCACTCAGGAATCACTCCTGGCGGTGCTCGGGGGGACCATATGGGATGCCGGGGATCGAACCCGGGCTGGCACAGGCTGGCCACGTGCAAGGCAAACGCCCCTGCCCGCTGGGCTATCGCTCCGCCCCCCAACAGTTCACTTTTATGCATGCAAAACTAAAAAACAAAAAACCCAACAAAACCCATTTGGAAGAGCTGTAGCAAAGCCTCTTCCGCGAGCTGCTCAGGGCTCACTCTTCAAACCCATGTTCTCCCTTGAACACGTACCTTGCTTGTCTCTGTTTCTTTGCCTATTCCACTCTGTGTGTGACAAGCCTGTGTTCTTTCTCACACACCCGCTTCTCCCTTTCTCTCCCCTCACATCTTTCTAAATAAGTTTCAGTAAAATCTTTTCTTTCTTTTTTTTTTTTTTTTTTGGTCACACCCGGCAATGCTCAGGGGTTAGTCCTGGCTCTGCACTCAGGAATTACTCCTGGCGGTGCTCGGGGACCATATGGGATGCCGGGAATCGAACCGGGCCAGCACAGGCGGCGCGTCAGCAAGGCAAACGCCCTACCCGCTAGGCTATCGCTCGGCCCCACAGTAAAATCTTTTCTTGTTTCACCATTTCACCTTCTACTGAAATCCTAAAGCGATGGACCCGCGAGTGCCTGTGCTGAGCCAAAGCTGACCTGATCTCGGCATGTCCCCAAGTCCTGGTGATCAAGGTGGGTCGAGCAGAAAGGTGGAAACTCTTTGCTCCAGTCTACCTCCTTTGCTCTGTATTTTATGGAGCCATTGTCAGCGCTTTGGAAGTATGCAGTTTAATAGTTTTACTACAGTCACAGGAAGGTGAAGCCAGGTCCATGAAGGATTTTACAAGTTTTTATTATTTCCAGTAGAAACATTGTTTTTGTTAACAGTCACTTCTCTGTATATCACTCCCAGGTGTCAGCCAGTCTGCTTTGTGTCTCAAAAGAGTTGCCTAATTGCGACATCTCATATAAAGTAGAATCATATTGTTGGCGGGATTTTTTTCTGTGGTGGTGGGTTCTTGAGAATTGTATAAAAGATTTTCAGGGCCGGAGCGATAATCCAGCGGGTAGGGCGTTTGCCTTGCACACGGCCGCCCATGCCAGCCAGGGTTCAATCCCGGTATCCCATATGGTCTCCCGAGCACCGCCAGGAGTGATTCCTGAGTGCAGAACCAGGAATAACCCCTGAGCATTGTCGGGTGTGACCCAAAAAGCCAAAAAAAAAATTTTTTTTTTCATATAAAACTTGTAAGTTAAGAAGCTGGACGTTATTGTCCAGTTTTAGTAGATGGGTCCAGTTCCCTCCCAGATGTCCAGGCCTCTTCTTTACCTGTGAATATGCCACGCGTGTTCGCTCTCGCAATGCCAGTGCACAACTTCTGAAATCTAGTTGCTGGGTCTCTCTTGGACTGTTCCCCAATGATTCCCTGACATAGTCTCCAGCCACGGCTGTATGCAAGACACGGGTCTCAGCTGTACTCCAGTAGTTTCTTTGTTCGTCCTGGCTCTCCTCCTCTCTGGCCACCACCACGTGTATGGGTGAGAAGCCTCTGTGCAGCACCGTGTCACTCCTGAACCTGGGCTTTCCTGGGCATCTGAGCCTTGCCTGTGTTCTGCCTTGCTGGGCCTTTGAGGCCAGCCTGTACTGGCCCTTCT
Organism: Cryptotis parvus; assembly: GCA_021461705.1. NCBI lineage: Eukaryota > Metazoa > Chordata > Mammalia > Eulipotyphla > Soricidae > Cryptotis > Cryptotis parvus. The sequence goes on from JAJIBD010002071.1 coordinate 133,122, forward strand.
GTCTGGGCACACAGGCCCACCTGATCCCATAGTCCATCTGGGCACATATACAGGTGGTGAAGAGAGAGGAAGATAGTGCCAAGGGAGACTGGTAGAGACTGGCTGGGGCTCCTGCTGATACCTCCCAGCCCTTGCCATCCCATTACCCATTTTGGTTGAGTGGGCAAGATTTAAACTGACCAACACGTTCACCTGGAGCACCATCCAGCCATTCCTGCTGTATCCATAGTAAGAAAGTGAGTTCTGGGCCAGAGCAATAGTACAGCGGGTAGGGCATTTGCTTTGTACACAGCCAACCTGAGTTCAGTCCCCCGCATCCCATACGTCTCCTGTATACCATCACGAGTGACTCTGAGCATCGTCGGGTGTGACCCAAAAGAGAAAAAAAAAAGTGTGAATTGTGTATGACTTCTTTCTCTTACCAGTGTTTGCAGATTTATTCATATTGTAGTGTATATCAGTATGTTGTTGTTTCAATAGTCCATTATAGGCAAATTCCACATTTGACATTTTGCTTCTCCATCTGTTCATCACATAATGGGCATGTGAGTCATGTCCACTTTTTAGTTTTCATGGCTAATGATACTGTGGACATTTGTGTGTGTAGTTTGTAATGGGGATGTAGACTTTTGGTGGGGAGGAGAAACCTCCAGCAGCGGTGCGCCAGGGGGTTCTCTTGGCTCGACACTCAGGGATCATTCCTGGTGACCCTGGACCATCTTGGATGTTAGGGATCACACCGGGGTCGACCAGCGCAAGGTAAATGCTCTACCTGCGCTATTATCGTCCTGCCCTCTAAAGGCGACATGTATTTCTTAGAGCTCTATCTAGGAATGCACTCTGTTTAACTTCTAAGAAAATGCCAGATTTTTTTTTTAATTACACCATTTTCTTTTTCCACTAGAGGCATAAGGGTTTCAGTTCTTTTAAATCTTTGCCAACATTTGTTGGTATCAGTCATTTTGATTATTGCCATCTGAGTGGGTGTGGAGTAGTATGTTATTCTAGTTGTGATTTATTTCTTTAATGAGTGCTGATGTGAGTGTCTCTTAATGTGCTTATTAGCCATTTGTATATTTTTTGAGAAATATTTATGCAGATCTTTTCCTCATTTTAAAATTGGGTTTTTGGGGCCGGAGCGATAACCCAGCGGGTAGGGCGTTTGCCTTGTGTGCAGCCGGCCTGTGCTGGCCCGGGTTCGATCCCCGGCATCCCATATGGTTCCCTGAGCAGGAGTAATTCCTGAGTGCAGAGCTAGGAGTAACCCCTGAGCATTGCTGGGTGTGACCCAAAAAGCAAAAATAAATAAATAAATAAATAAATAAATAAATAAATAAATAAATAAATAAATAAATAAAATAATATTGGGTTTTGGGGCTGGAGCAGTAATACAGTGGGTAGGGCGTTTGCCTTGCATACCAACCCAGATTCGATCCCCAGCATCCCATATGGTCCCCCGAGCAGCTCCAGGAGTAATTCCTGAGTGCAGAGCCACAGTAACCTCAGCATCCCGGGTGTGACCCAAAAAAGAAATTTTTTTGTTGTTGTTGTTGAACTGTAAGAGGTATTTTCTCTTGGGTTGTGTCTATTTTTCTTTATTTTGGGGGGCACACTTGGTGATGCTCAAGGGTACTCTGGCTTAGCGCCGATTACTTGGTGCATGGGAGAACCATGTGGGATGCTAGCCATTGAACCTAATGCCTTGCCATTTACAAGGCAAACACCCTGTCTGCTATACTACCTCAGGCCCTTGTTGTGTCCTGTGAAAGATCATTTAATTTTGTTTTTAATTATTTTTTTCTTTTGGGTCGCACTCAAATCACTCCTGGCAGCGATCAGGGGACCAATTGGGGTGACGGAATGGAACTGTGGTAGGCAGCATGCAAGGCAAGCACCCTACCCTACCTACCTAAAAGTGTTACTGTTCCGCCTGGAACTTAAGTTTGAAGTATAATTTATCTTTTCTTTTGACTTGTTCTTTTTGTTGTCATAGCTAAGGTCACAGATTTTATACTTGTGTTTAATAGTTATAAAATACAAGTATAAAATAGTTATAGTAATAACTCATATTTGAGTCTTTTGAGTTAGTTTTGAGTTTGTATTAGTCCTTCGCACATGAATATCCAAGATATCCTAGTACTTGATGTTGAAAAGACTTCTTTGTAGACCAGAGAGATAGCTTAAAGGACTGAGTACATTTTTCATGCAGGAGGCATGGATTTGTGGTTTCTTGAGCTTGGGAGCAGCCCCTCTCCCCCTTCAGCCGTGGGCTGGGAGCTTCCCCAGCGTTGCTGGGTTGTGGATCAAGAGAAAAAAAAAACTTTGTCTATTGTCTTGGGCTCTTGATGAAAAGCAGTCAGCATAAGGATTTATTTCCAATTTTTAAAAAATAATATTTTTTGACAATTACAAAAATGTTAACATTTGGGTTTCAGCCATACAGTGTTCCAGCACCCATCCCTCCACCAGTGCCCACTGCCCACCACACCACTAATGTCCCTGATTCTCCCCTTCCCCTAGCCTGCCTTTATGGCAGGCTCTTTATCTCTTCTCCTCTCTCTCTCTCTCTCTTTCTCTCTCTCTCTCTCTCCTCTCTTACATGTTGTGGATTGTAATACATATACTTAGAGGTTATCATCTGTATCTTTTTGTCTATTTTCAGATTTCTTAAAAAAGTTATTTTTAGGCCTAAAGAGAGAGCACAGCAGGTAGGGTGTGTGCCTTGGCGCACGGGCAATTTGGTTTGATCCCCAGCATCCCATGTATGGTCCCCTGAGCACCTCTAGGAGTGGTCCCAGAGTGCAGAGCCAGGAGTAACCCCTGAGCATTGCTGGGGTTGGCCCTCCCGACCAAAAAAAAAATCATTTTTAAATTTTGGGGCCACACCCCATGGTACTTGGAAGCTGTTCCAGGTCTGTGCTCCTAGCATTGCTCTGGGGACCATGCAGTACTGATGTTTGAACATGGGTTATGCCAAGCCCATGTTCCAGCCTATTGACCTGTCTCTTCAGCTCCCGTAGTCTCGTTTCAATTCCATGGATCTTTACACTGTTGTCACACTGTTTGAATCACTGTATTTATTATTGTTGTTGTTGTTATTTTCGTTGGAGGGGAGGTATTAGAATCAGTATTAGGGCTCAATGATGGGGGCCTCCAGGACTACCCCTGATGGTGTGGTGACAGTGACCGTGCAGTGCTGGGCACCACTGTCGGGTCCTTCTACACAAGGACACATGTCCCTGATCCCCAAGCCACACATCTGACCTCTTGAGCTAACTCCCCAGCGCTAAATTGCATTCACATACAGATGAGCAGAAGAGATCTCTCCCCCTGCCATTTTTTTTTTTTTTTTTGTGCAGGTGGTGACACCTACACATATAGAGATGAATAGGAATAACCCTGATCATCACCAAGTGTTGCACCCAAACAAAAAACTGCAACGATGTTAGCAAAATGAAAGTGTCTTTTTAGAAAGTGGACTAAAGTTCCTTGAGAAATAGCTGGTATAAAAAGGACACCCCTGACCTCTGATTTCTCATTTGTACCAGGAGGTAAAGAGATACATTCTTATTACGAAATATGGGGTCTCTCTCTCTCTCTCTCGCTCTCCCTCTCCCTCTCCCTCATCATACCCGGTGATGCTCAGGGGTTACTCCTGACTCTGCACTCAGGAATTACTCCTGACTGTGCTCGGGGACCATATGGGATGCCGGGGATTGAACCCAGGTCTGTCGCATACAAGGCAAACACCCTACCTGCTGTACTATCGCTCTGGCCCCTCAAAGATAGGGAGATAGGGTAGAGCTATAAACAGTTGGTAGTTTCTGGCTAATTAAATCTAGGCATAAAGGTTTTTGTCTTGTCTGTTCTTTATAAATATGTTTTTTTTAATTTAGAAGGTGCTTTGTTTGTTTTGCCCATCCTGTATTTGTGTATATTAGTTAGCTCTCACACATTTGAATTTAAATGATTTATTTCTCCAGTTAATATGTCATATGGCAATTTAATATTTAAACTAGCCAAGAAAACTGAGCAGGAATAAGAAAAAGCTTTTCTTTACTGGGATGAATGTATGACCCTTTGGGAATAGGACTAAGTTTTAAAGAAAATGAATTTTGGGGGGTCTTTTTGCTGTATTTAAAGTAGAAACAGGGAAGGAACGTGACTTTAAGGCCTTTTCTATGCTTGCTGCTTTATTACCCCTCTTTTTTTTTTCTTTGTGGGTCACACCCTGTCATGCTCAGGGGTTACTCCTGGCTCTGCACTCAGGGATCACTCCTGCTGGTGCTCAGGGGACCGTATTGGATGCCGGAGATTGAACCTGAGTTGACTGTGTGCAAGGCAAAGACCCAACCTGCTGTACTATCACTATGTCCCCATTTCCTTTTTTCTTTTTTAAAATTTTCTCTTTTTCTACACAACTTCTTTTTTTTTTTTTTTTTTGCTTTGCTTTTTTTGGGTCACACCCAGCAATGCTCAGGGGTATCTCCTGGCTCTGCACTCAGGAATTACTCCTGGTGGTGCTCGGGGACCATATGGGATGCCGGGGATCAAACCCGGGCCAGCATGAGCCGACTGCGTGCAAGGCAAACGCCCTACCTGCTGGGCTATCACTCCGGCCCCAACATCACTTCTTATATTAACTCTTTATACTTGGCAGGATCCTATAAGAGTGTTACTCCCAGTTTTACAAAACTACAGCTTGGTCAAGATCACACTTGCTAGCAGATTTTTAGGGTTGGAACTCAGCATCTTCTCTCTTCATTTCAAAGCCCATATTATTTTATTAAATTGTACTAGAATAACTTGCTACATCTCTCTTGT